>CAIGQZ010032280.1:5235900-5258204 GCA_903798205.1 Danio tinwini
CACACACACACACACACACACACACACACACACACACACACACACACGTGTATTATATATAATACCTTTTTATACAGTCATGGTCTTCAGTAATGAAAGTACTATACTTGTATTATAATTGTATATAGTAATATACAATCTATTAATAATATAACAAAAAGTAAAACAATTCGAAATGTGTTATCATCATTCAGTAATAATAAACAAAGCAACAATTGTTTGCAATCAGCAGTTCACTGCAGAAATATTATAAAAATGCAATGTATTTTTTGAATTGAAAACCATGACATGTATAATAGTATGTTTATTTTTAAACTCATATAATACTTTGTTCAATTAAATCAGTGTTTCATCAAAAATAAAAAATAAAAAAATCATATGCCTTAGATCATATCTTCAAAGTAACAAGAAATAAATTCCAGATTTAAAAAAAAAATGTTTTTATTTTCAAGTTCAACCTGTTTGTCCTCTGTTTGACAGATATCTTGTTAAGTTCCTCGCTAAACTTGCACAGGAAAGTGACGTTAACAAGATGACACCCAGCAACATCGCCATTGTCCTTGGACCCAATTTACTGTGGGCCAAAACTGAGGGGTAACAATATTCTGCAAATGCAACAAACACATTATCATCTTTCATTGTATCCTTTAAAAAAAACATTCTTTCTACTCACAGGAGCCTAGCAGAAATGGCTGCTGCAACCTCTGTCCATGTGGTTACTATAATCGACCCCATCATCCAACATGCAGATTGGTTTTTCCCTGAGGGTATGTGTTGTAAAGCTGTAAATTTCTTAGTGAAAAAAACCATTGCTATCACTTTTAAGATTAACCTGTTTCTTGTTATTCCTTTAGATGTGGATTTTAATGTATCCGGCATGTTTTCGATGCCCGCACCCCTGCCAAACAATGTCAATCACCTGACGCCACCAGATTATGACTCAGGCACCATAGAGAGGAAGAGACCTGGAAGTATGGTGGGTCCAGATGGGGATATGTCCCGGAGAGACAGGTAACATTTTACACCAAAGCGTTTGAATCTCTAAATCAGTTATACTGGTTATTTGCTCATGCTTCACCAAGATCAATCCACTTTAGTTGTGCAATTAAAACAGTTGATCAAATTACACTCACATTGTGGTGGGCGATTTCTTTTCTTTTTTCGATTAATTTACAGTGCATCTGGAAAGTATTCATAGCGCTTCACTTTTTCCACATTTTTTGTTACAGCTTCATTCCAAAATGGATTAAATTAATTTATTTCCTCAAAATTCTACTCACAATACCCCCTAATGACAATGTGAAAAAAGATTTTTTTTAATTTTTGCTAATTTAATAAAAAACCTGAAAATCAAATGTACATAATTATTCACAGCCTTTGCTCAATACTTTGTTGATTTACCTTTGGCAGCAATTACAGCTTCAAGTCTTTTTGAATAGGATGCCACAAGCTTGGCACACCTGTCTTTGGAATTTTTGCCCATTTCTCTTTGCAGTACCTGGATGGGAAGATTGGATCAGATTGGATGGGAACCGACGGTGTACAGCCATTTTCAGATCTCTCCAGAGATGTTTAATAGGATTTAGGTCTGGACTCTGGCTGGGCCACTCAAGGACATTCACAGAGTTGTTGTGAAGCCACTCCATTGATATTTTGGTGGTGTGCTTTGGGTCATTGTCCTGCCGGAAGATGAACCGTCGCCCCAGGTCAAGAGCACCCTGAAGGAGGTTTTCATTCAGGATGTCTCTGTACATTGCTGCATTCATCTTTCCCTCTATCCTGACTAGTCTTACAGTTCCTGTTGCTGAAAAACATCCCCACAGCATGATGCTGTCACCACCATGCTTCACTGTAGGGATGGTATTAGCCTGGTTATGAGTGGTGCCTGGTTTTCTCCAAACGTAACGCCTGGCATTCACTCCAAAGAGTTCAATTTTAGTCCCATCAGACCAAAGAATTTTGTTTCTTATGGTCTGAGAGTCCTTCAGATGCCTTTTGGCAAATTCCAGTCTGGCCACTCTACCGTACAGGCCTGATTGGTGTATTGCTGCACAGATGGTTGTTCTTATGTAAGGTTCTCCTCTCTCCAACAGAAGAACGCTGAAGCTCAGACAGAGTGACCATCGGGTTATTGATCACCTCCCTGACTAAGGCCTTTTTCCCCCAATCACTCAGCTTAGATGGCCGACCAGCTCTAGGAAGAGTCCTGGTGGTTCCAAACATCTTCCACTTATGGATAATGGAGGCCACTGAGCTCAGTGAAACTTTCAGAGCAGCAGAAATTTTTCTGTAACCTTCCCCTGCCTTGTGCCTTGAGACAATCCTGTCTTGGAGGTCTACAGACAATTCCTTTGTCCTCATGCTTGATTTGTGCTTTGACATGCACTGTCAACCCTGGGACCTTATATAGATAGGTGTATGCCTTTTCAAATAATGTCCAATCAACTGAATTTACCACAGGTGAACTCCAATTAAGCTGCTGAAACATCTCAAGAATGATCAGTGGAAACAGAATTTACCTGAGGTTAATTTAGAGCTTCACGGCAAAGGCTGTGAATACTTATTATGTACATGTGATTTTTCAGGTTTTTTATTTTTAATAAATTTGCAACAATTTCAATCTTTTTTCACGTTGTCATTATGGGGTATTGTGTGTAGAATTTTGAGGAAATAAATGAGTTTAATCCATTTTAGAATAAGGCTGTAATATAAAAAAAAATGTGGAAAAAATGAAACGCTATGAATACTTTCCGGATGCACTGTACATGTAATGATTAAATTGTAACAAAATATAGTATCTGTTCCCATGTTTTCTTTGTCAGGAGTAGTGTGATATATTAAATACTACAAAAGCACTAGAGGTTTGTTGCACTCTGTTAAATAAGGAAAGGATGTAAAAGTAGTAGTTTGACAAAAAAAAACATGTGCTGCGCCCCAATTCGCATACTTATACTGCACTCTAAAAGTATGTACTGTTTTTGTGAAGGAAAAGTATATACTTTTGAGTGTGTAACAGAAGAGTATGTAAGCTTTGGCACATACTACTTCCTCGTTAACAGATTGTTGTGTTGCTTAGTTGTGAGCTCTGTCAATCATCCACACATCATCCACATTTCTTTATGTCTTTCATATTTAATTTCCTACTTCATTGGAGAAGCAGCAGCAGGAAAATCTGCCATTCATGCAGAGAAATCTCCTCAGGCCTTTGGATTATTATGCATTCAGATGTTAATGTCCAAACATATCTTGATAGTTCACATTGTTGTTGCAGATGCAATATAACACAGAAAACAAGATTTTAATATTTTCCTGTGGGCTAGATATTGATTAACAGTCATTCAAACATCTTTACCGAAGCCTCTTAACTTGACGATTGGTCTTGCACATCTGCCATGTTTGTAGTTTATTTACAGTTTCTCTCGCGTTTGTAGTTCTAATCAAACTCATGTACAACGCACAGTGTATTGTGGGCAATATCAGTGGTTAGAGTATGGACACTTCTACACTTCGAATTTTTACCAGAAATAGTAAACCGTCCGGGAACCTTTGGCATACTTTTTTCAACATATTACGATTTGGGACATATTAATTCTATTTTTCGTATACTATTTAGGATGTATAGTATGCAAAGTGGGATGCAGCAAGTCTAACAGATATTATGTCCTATTACTTTTTTTTAGTTTTGAATAAGACTATATATATTGTTTTTATTGTGCAGTCTCATTTGAGATCCTGTAAAAGATGCAAACGATATAGAAAACAAAGCTCATCATTCACATTTTTACATACTGTAGATAACGTGGAATTGAATTTCCTTTAGCCTCATAGTTTTGTTGAAGTTTTAAATAAAGGAAAATTGTTTAATTTTGCCCAGTGCTGCACTCACTATTAACCTCTCAATAATTGTTTGTTCTACTGATAATTTATTGCTTCTCCCTATTAATCCTTTAATGTTTGTGTCAGTGGGATTTCTACCTGTGCAGTTGCCCTCTTGGTTTCTGTGGTGTCACTCTCCTGGGAACTTATTAGCACTAGTGGTGTCTTTGCTGTCTTCTCTTTCTGTAGCTCTGCTAATAAATTAATGGACCACAATCCTCGTAGAGGCAATACTGTACCTAGAAAGCAGCACGCTTCGCCTGCCTTCCAGCCTCCGCTACCCCCGGTGGAGGCTGCGAGTGGTGCAGGGGGTCAGTCCACAGCTGAACTCCTGCTCCAGCAGCCTGCACAGGTGGGTCTGGGCTTAGAGAGCTGTCAGCCTGGTTTGGCACTGGGGATGGCTGCCCTGGCAGCAGCACAGCAGCTTCTAGCACAGCATACTGAGGAGATCAGGTAAGACGCCTGCTGCGTGCCGGGCCAGTGCAATGCATGAATCAAGCAACCCTGCATGCACATGGAGTAGCTGTGGAGGAGAAAAAAATTGAGCTTTCAAACCCATTTTTTTTCCAGTTGTTTACGTTTCTGGGATTTACAGTATAAAAACATCAAATAAAGAAAAATATGTTTAAAGTGCAACCTTTTTTATTTGTTGTATAGTTTCCATCATTGAGTAGAATTGTTAATTATTTAAATTTCCGTAATTAAAGGTGTCTAATTATTTTCATTTATTTTCCATTTCCACCACAGCATAGAAAATATGTAAATATGATTACAATTCTGACTTTTTCCTCACAATTCTGACTTTGATTAAATTTTCCTTGTAGGCTGGAGAATTGCTAGATATAGGCCCAATCCCAATTCTATTTTTGTGGCCATATTCATCTATGTAAACGCATGAAAACAACATTAACATTATCCCAGACACTGTAAAAAGCTAATTTTCAGCCACTTGACTGCTCTGACCGGGTGTTCGAGTGTCAGAATGTTGTGGAACTGCTGTACAGGAGTTATAATTAGGAATTATAGATCGCGAAATTTTGCGATTTAATTATTTTTATCCATTCATTCATTTTCTTGTCGGCTTAGGCTCTTTATTAATCTGGGGTCGCCACAGCAGAATGAATTGCCAACTTATCCAGCACGATTTTATGCAGCGGATGCCCTTTCAGCCGCAACCCATCTCTGGGAAACATCCACACACTCATTCACACTCATACACTATGGACAATTTAGCCTACCCAATTCACCTGTACCGCATGTCTTTGAACTGTGGGGAACGTGAACGCAGGGAGAACATGCAAACTCCACACAGAAACGCCAACTGACCCAGCCCAGCCGAGGTTCGAACCTGCGACCCATCGACGTTCGTGCTGTGAGGCGACAGCACTACCTACTGTGCCACTGCGTCGATGACGGTAAAACACGAACGCGGTTATGAATATATTAAAACATATGTTTGTCGTAAAAGTTCGTAATAATAATGACAAAAAATACTAATTTGTGGATCTCTTTACTTCCGGATTTAACATAACTGCCTTTGTGGCAGGTGTATTCTGGGAAATTTTTTGTACCCTTCCGTTTTGAGTGTGGTCCTAAAAAATCTTCATTCGAAGGGGTGTATACCCCTTGCCCTTAGCCCTACGCCTTCAAGCTAAAGACAACTGGGACACCACTACCCCTTGACGTGAACGTGCAAAACGAGGAAGGGCTATGGGGTAGAATTGGGATTGGGCCTTAAACTTGGATTAAAAGAACAAAGTCAGCGTTCTGAAAGGTTTTTTTTTTTTTCAGAATTGGCATACGCACTTGCGCTCAATAGATTCTAAATTATAAAATTAGTTCCAGATTTCTTTTTCTCTTTATTCTATTGGGGTATTTAACAAAAAATAATGATGTACTTTTCCAGTTATTCCAAGTTATAAAATAATTTATTCGTAAACTAATTGTAAGAAAAAAAGTTGCTCTTTTATACAACTTAATGTCAAAATATTCCATTACAGAAAGTTGGAGTTTGCATGCTGTAGAATAAATATTAATAAACAAATATTACTAATTATTGTTGATTGACTTTTCTGTCTGTTTGTTTCACAGTTCAAAGAGCCGAGACCCTGCGTCCACTCCTCCGGCTCAGAGAAATGGCACTGGAGGCTCAGGACAGCTGAGTGTGGGGACCCCTGTGGCGGGATCTACAGGACCCAGTCCTCATATGACACGCAGAGGTCTGTGGACTTGGCCAAAAAAAGTTGGAAAATTTACTCACTACTCAATATACTTAATAGCAAACAATGAAAGCGTAATCACAAAATAAACAAAATATAAACAAAAGCAAGCAGCAGCCTCTCACAGACGACTGATGTACAGACATAAACAAAACAGAAGCATACACTGGCCCAGGCCTGACCTTCCCTCTTCTTTTACTGCCGTTTCTCCTCCCTTTCCTTCCAGAGAGGAAGGAAGATGTAATCTTGGAATTGGATGTTTATAACTTGCATTTGACCAAATGCATTAACATATGTTAAGACCGCTGAAAAACATCTAGTAAAACATTGTTCACTGCATTAACAAACGGAAAGTTGTTCTGAAATTGGTATGTTGTTCTTCTGTTCAAAGATTACTTTTGTCCTCATTTGTTTGTGGTTTTGATGAAAGCATGAATGACTGTGTGAATGTAAATGTGCAAGGAATAGTAATATAGTGAATGATGAGAGTATTTAATAACTTCAGCACAAAATCCAAACAAATCGTTTGTTCTGGTCAAATTTTTTGACAACAGTTTTTTGTATTTTGATTTCATTATATCAAGACTTTTATATGATGAGCTCAACTATATTAGTACTGGTAACATGCAATTAGTTGCTTAGTGTATACAAATGCAGAATGTTGCTCATATTTCAGTGTAAGCTTGTTTCTGTAATGGTATTAAAAATAGTTTTTTAATCTTTCATTGTAGTTTTTATCATGACATTGAGACATTAAGACTAAAATATAATTTGTATTCTTTTACATTTTTTACCAAGTGCTTTTTGAACAGAGCAATGACATTTTCACACTATGTCCTATTATATTTCTAAGAAAGTTTATATTATAAGAAAGTCTTATTTATTTTATTTAGGATGGAATAAAAATATATATCTTAAGTTTCTCTGTATACTAGTACCTTGTGAAATAACTAGTTAAACATTATGTACTGTCATCATGGCAAAGACAAAAAAACTACTTATTAAAACTATTTTGTTTTAAAAATGTATTGAAGAAAATCTTATATCTGTTAAAAAGCACTTGGGAAATATTTAAATCAGAAATTAAATTTCACAGCAAAGGCTAATAACAGTTCAGACTTGCAACTTCATATTTCTAGCAAATTTGAGTTCAATTTTAAATTAAATATAATTAAATTCTGTAGGGAAATTAGGCAGAAATGTGCAAGATGATAAAATTAATAGAAGTAAGGCATTTATATTATGGGATTAACTCAAAACTGCAGAAAGAGTTTATTTTAAATGGCCTTTTACTGTATATTTCCAGGTACAAAGAAGCCTGCTCCAGCTCCACCTAAACCAGCCAACCCTCCACCAATCCAACCAGCCAGCCAGCCTGTCCCACAACAAACCCAATCAAGCACCCCTCAGTCCCTCAGCCCGTCCTCTAGACCACTTTCCAGTTACTCTCCAACCAATCTGAGCCCCACACAGACCCAGGCCCAAACCAACACCACCCCACGCCGCCACTCCAGCAACCAGCCTCCCATTCAGGCACCCAACCACCCACCCCCACAGCCCCCGACCCAGACCACTCCACCTCCCCAAACTGGCATGCCTGGTGACCCAGCTGAAGACCTCTCACCTCCACACACCCCCACCCCGCCGAGCACCCCACCACCCACAGCAGTGTTCCAGGACAGTCCCAGTCCCACCGCGCCTCCGGTGTTCCAGTCAGGGTCGCTTCCTCGCCCCAGACCTGTGCCCAAACCACGCAACAGACCCACTGTCCCCCCTCCACCTCAGCCTCCAGCCACAGGAAGCGACAGCAATGGAATTTGCAGCGCTGCTTTCAAAACAATGGGTGAAGCTCTTTTATTTCCCTCACACCATAGGCTTCTGAGTAACAGGCTGTTTGTTTTTGTTTCTGTGAGCTTTCAGTGCACACCACAACTGAACAAACAAAAAGCTGTGTTTACTCACAGTTATTAATATCAAAATATGCAGAATCTTATTTTTATTGAATAGTGGTGTAACATTTTTTCGATGAAAACATTTAAAGTGAATTTGAAGGCAAATTATTAGCTCTCCTGCAATTTTTAAAAATTCATTTAAAAATATTTCCGAGGTGATGTTATATCAAATATTTTTATACATTTATATATATATATATATATATATTAAAATATTTTTTTACTATAATAGTTTAAATCAGGGGTTCTCTATCTCGGTCTAGAAGGTCCAGTGTACTGCAGATTTTAACTCTAACCCCGATCAGACACACCTGGGCTAGCTAATTAAGCTATTACTATGGCTGTGTCCGAAACCGCCTACTACACAGTAGGTACTGCATTTGAATTTAAACGTACTACTCGGCCGTTAGAAAAGTACGTTCTATACAGTATGAATGTAAGAAGTATGAATGGAATTCGCACATACTACATCCGCCATTTTGTCATGGTCACGTGACCTACCTGCGTCAGTTGCGTCGCTTTACTCCCATTCATGAATTCTATCTTGGGGCATCATGGGATAGCGCAGCGTGCATGGGATGCGCATTTTAGAATCTCACCGGAAGTAGTAAGTCATCTGGGTACTTCTCGCATACTGATTTTCGGATTTTATGAATTAGCACATACTACTCGGCTTGCATACTGATTTTAGTGTACTAAATACAGTAGTATGGAAGTATGCGATTTTTGACGCAGCCTAGGCTTTCTAGAAACACGCTTGCAGATGTGTTAAGGCAAGTTGGAGCTAAAATCTGCAGGACACCAGACCTCCAGGACTGAGTTTGACAACCCCTGGTTTAATTAATTAATTTGAAATAAAAACTCTTTTTGTATTTGCCTTGATGACAAGTACATCATATTTTACTAGTTATTTTGCAAGATACTAGTGTAAAGTGCATTAGAAAATATTGAAAAATAATTCAAATTTCACAGAAAGGCTATTCATTTTGCCTTCAGCTGTTGTAATACCTCTGCTTTTACATAAAGATGGTTCTTAACATAAATCATGAACAAAAAATTTAGGAATTGCAAGTATTAACTGGATTGAAACGAATGAAATTCCAGCAATTGACATCAATAGTATGAACAAAAATGCTATGGATATTATTGGCAGATTTTTCCCAACATTCTTTAAACAGAAAAACTTAAACAGAAAGAAACTTAAACACGTTTTTAACAAGCTGAAGATGAGTAAATAGTAATATATTTTTTTTGTAAATAGTAATATCTTCCCAAATATTGTCTGAAATGCAACATCTGACATATAGTTTGATATAATATCTGATAAATGAATGTGTAATTTGAAAATATGAATGTCAAAACAAATTGACGTGCAAAATAAAGGTTAAATACCATCTCAACCAATAAATGATGCCCTCAAAATCACCTTTCATACAAGTCCATAATCATAATAAATTGTTCACATTAATAATACAGCATAATTCAGCTGTTTGTATAGTTATAGCTACAAGAATACTATACTTAATGGTTTAACATTTAGGATACAGCGACAGCCCTATACATTTAAATTGTAATTTTACTGATATTCTAGAAAAAAAGTATGATTTCAATTAAATTTAATAGTTTTTTTCTGTAATTACTGTAGTAAAGTATTTAACTTGTGTAGTTTATTCATAAAATTATTATTTATTTTTAGATTATCACATTGAATTCTATCAGTCAGTCAAATGATCAATCATTTTTGCTTGTGCACTTGGGATTTAAAGTGTTAGTTCACACAAAAAAATTTAAATTGTGTTATTAATTCTCATCTTCATATCCTTCCAATGCCCTGAGATCTTTGTTTATCATCAGAACACAAATTAAGATATTTTGGATGAAATCAGAGAGCTCCCTCATCCTCCATATACAGTAACAGTCTAGAGTAGGGCTGGGCAATTTAGCCCAAAATCAAAATCTCGATTATTGAACATTTGACCTCGATTACAATTAATGAATGATTATTTTATTTATTTTTTTGCCCTCACAGTTCACTGACTAGTTTTGAAAAATAAAAATGCTCACATATTAAGTGAGAGATTTTTGAATAAAGGATGCATTACTTGATTTTAAAATAACACACACTATCTACTATCTATGATCATTTACTGAACTTCAATGTTGAACATCTGAAATTAAAACACATATTGCCTAAAACTAAGAGTCACTTTTTTATAAAATAAATACCTTCAGCGTTGGTGTCAGCGACTGCGCGAAGGCTGTACCGGACCATGTTTGTGCAGAGCAGTATAGTATAAACTGTATAAACAGAGCAGGGTTATGTGACTCCACACACAGGGAAATTGATTGAAAAAAATTGACCTGTAAAAATTAGATCGATTATAGGTCCTGAATGTCGATTTCGATTAATCGCCCAGCCCTAGTCTAGAGACATTCAAAGTCCAGAAATGGAACTAAACATATTGTCAAAACATTCCATGTGACATCAGTGCTTCAACTGTGATCATATAAAGCTTCAAGAACACTTTTGTGTGGCGGTTTTCTGTATTTAGTGATTCATGGTTTTATTTTTATTTATGTTTCTTATTGCATTATGAACTTTGATCTTCTTTTCAGCAACTTATATCCTTGAAAAGTTTGAAAAAGTGACTTTTATTAACATTTTTAAGTTTAATGTGATATGTTACTTAGGTCGGTGCTGTTTATTACACTACCAAAATCTACATCCACATCCATAATCATAATAAATTGTTCACATTAATAATGCAGCTTAATAAAATGTATTAAAATATTTAAGTTTTAAGTGATTTCATATTTAGAGAAATAAGTTTGTAAAAAAATGACAGTATATTCTGTTATTTTTACAAACTTAATTCTCCATATTATTATTTCAAACTACTAAAATGTCAATAAAAGCAAAGAATACACAAGACATGTCACTCGTTTAGTTTTAAGTGGGGTAAAAAAGTGTAACGGTCAATATGGTGAATAAAGCCCTGCCTTCTAGTACAGGAGCCAATCAGCGTTCACTATAGACTGGTGAGGCTCCAGGGGAGGGCGTTATTTTCTGCAAATTTTGTGTGATTCAAACGTTTAGAAAGGAAACTAAAGAGACAGGGGTTGTTTAATTTTATTGTTGATTCCTAATATGACATGTAATCGTAAGCTTGGCAAGCAATTTTGGAGAATTAAAGGGACTTTGATAAAAGTCACTTTGTTAAACTGTAGAGTTAAAGGGCACCTATGGTGAAAAATCTACTTTTCAAGCTGTTGGACAGACATATGTGTAGGTATAGTGTATAGACCGTCATATTGGGGTGATGCAGTATAAACACACACAGTGCTTTTTTTTTTTTTTCAATTTAACAACATAAAAACAGTGGACCAATTGGAGCAGTTTTGAGACCGACCGCAACGATGTAGGACTGCGGTCCCCCCGCCCACCAAATTAATTGACAGCTGCCTATTAACATGTCTCTGTAGTAACGTTTGTAATCATATCGATAAGACAGGACGTGCGAAAGTCAACCGTAAATAAAAAGTCTGTTCAGTTCGCTAGGATCATCAATCATCATCATATGTTATCAAGAGTGAGTTTGAGAACTTGTTTTAAAATGGTGCATGTTAATAAATTACAGCCATTTACTTCAGATTTACTTCATCACCACAGCCCCATGTCAGTACAATTATAAAAGAAGACTCTTCAATCCCGGTTTGTGGACGTTAAATCAGGTTTATTTTGTACATTAACATAACAGATATCCATACAGCAGTGGATATTAATCTGTATTCTGTCACATTTGCATGCAAAGCTAAACGCACGAGCTGTATGTATGTGTGTGTGTGTCTGCGCTGTGTATCTGTGTGTGTGTGTGTGTGTGAACTTTGTAACGACATTGTGTGTGACTCATCCTTGCAGCTCCACATCAAATGCATCAAATAATCATTGGTAAAGTTCTTACTGTAGTTTTTCTCACAAACTTTACGTGAGATCAGCTTCCTTTATGTCTGTTAGTTGTCTGAGGCTCTGTTTACACTAATGCGTTTTCATTTTGAAACAGCGTTTTAGATAAAAAATGATCCGCGTCCACACTAGCGTTTCATCTAGCGTTTCTAAACTTATCTCTGTCCACACTACTCCACCAAAAACGTATATCACGTGACCATTCGTGCACTCTGGGCATGCGTGTCCAAGTATAAACAGGAAGCATGTGTCTTGCTCGGCATTTGTATATTGTTAGTCAACAAACGCTGGTTGAACAATGAACGCAAGCGATTAGCAAGTGCTCGAACAATAGCTTGCCTCTTGCGAATATATGCAGCTGCTGTAGTAAAAAAGGCAGAGTTTAACTGCACAATGGTGCCTATAACAGACAATAGTGCAAACAACGGTCCCATTTCTGTGCCCATGTTGTTGTTTACAGTGAAGGCTGGTCTGCCGTCTTCCGGTAGCGTTATAGTCATGTGATAGGGGCTTGACAAATAAGGAAAGGATACGCCATGATCCAAAAGCCCCAATCAGGTTGCGAATGTCTGCAGCCACGTCTCCATTTTAGATGTCTCAGTTTTCCCCCATCCACACAGAGACAGAACAGCAGCGTTTTAGAATGAAAACGGCCTCTCCAGCGTTTTCAAAATGCTCCGTTTTTGGGGCTCGAAAACTCTTGCGTAGTGTAGAGTTTTCGAGTTTTCCAAGGACAGACGTGTCTTCGCTGAGGTCCAGCTACTGCGCCTAGACTGCAGCTCTGCACAAGACGTTTGGCCATAGGAGAAATGGTCGTGCCCAACTGAGCCTGGTCTCTCTCGAGGTTTTTTAAATTCTTCACTTTCGCCAATTGGTGAAGTTTTGTCCTCGCCGCTGTCGCCACTGGCTTGCATGGTTCGGGATCTGTAGAGTTGCGCATCGATGGAATTGCTCTTCAGTGTTTGGACTCTCAGTAGTGATTATTGAACCACACTGAACTGAGCTAAACTGAACTGAACTTAAACACTGAAAACTGAACTGACACTGTTTCAATTCACTATAAACTTCCATGTGAAGCTGCTTTGACACAATCTACATTGTATAAGTGCTATACAAATAAAGATGAATTGAATTGAATTGAGTGTGGATGGATGGCGTGATCGTAGCAACTTATGCGTTTTAAAACGAAAATACATTAGTATAAATGGGGCCTGAGGCAGCTGAGGGCGGAGACTGAGGCACGCTGACAGGCACGTGGAAACGGTGGGCAGGGAGGACTAGCCTTAAATGCCCAATGCCAAAAACAGCAAAAAACTGATGAGAGCTGTAAAACACAAACTAGTGAAAGCTATAATAAATAATCTGATGTGTGTTTTGAGCTGAAACTTTACAGACACATTCTAGGGACACAAAAGACTTATGTTAAATCTGGAAAAAGGGGTAACCTAGGTGCCCTTTAAATTTTCAAAATCAAAAGCCGACAGAGCAGGGATCAAGATCCCATAATGCATTTCACAACCGTAAATAATCAGAAAACATTTGTGAATCACAAAGTACAGAAACTTAATGAACAGATATTTCTTACAGTGTTTGGAGGATGAGAGATCTCTCTGATTACATCTAAAATATAGTCATTTGTGTTCTGAAGATGAACAAAGGTCTCAGGTGATTGAAACAACATGCAGATGAGCAATTAATAACAGAATTTTCATGTATCGGTGAAAAAACCCTTTAAAAGAAGAAACTAAATGTTTTAGTTGTAAAATATTTGAAATGAACAGCATTTCCAATCATTTGGTTCTGCTCG
Source organism: Danio tinwini (assembly GCA_903798205.1). Classification (NCBI taxonomy): domain Eukaryota; kingdom Metazoa; phylum Chordata; class Actinopteri; order Cypriniformes; family Danionidae; genus Danio; species Danio tinwini. The sequence goes on from CAIGQZ010032280.1 coordinate 5,249,719, forward strand.
CCTCTAACTATTGACCTGTATTACTATTACCAACAATAGCTAGAGTTGAGAGGCAGAACTGTAACCTATTTTTGTGTCTTGCAGAATCTGGGATGACATTTAAAGCAGTGGGTCGAGCTCTCATTCCGGACATCGCTATTGAAAAGTCTGTTACTCACCTGAAGGACGCAGACCTCGACACAGAAAGCACCATCCTGTAAAAGATGGCCTTCACCCAAACACCCGCTCCCTTAACCAAAGGTTTGCTAAAGGGCTGCTCTGCTCAACCATTACCAAAGTGTTCATCACCTTGGCTGTACTTCTTCACTTAAGACAATCGACAATCCCAGTGGCACCAGGGAAAGCGATGCTTCGTTATGTAGCACGTTTATTCCAATCTGCCTTTTCATTTCGATAGCAGCAAAAATAAAAAAGAGCTGTATTGCATGAGAGGAACTGGGTTTGAATGGTGATGGGTGAAATTGGAGAATGAGAAAATAAGCGGATCATTTCGAGGTACTTGGAGGTGATTCTTAAGTGGCCTTAGCTAAACAAGCAAACACTCGAATTAAAAGGTGAAAGACACTAAATAAAAGCAGCAAAACTGTGGCTTTATGTATAGCTTGTGACTGCAGGTCTCCAGTCAGCTTATACATTACATTCCTTGTTTTCATTTGCCTTATTATTATAATTATTATTATTTTACTTTGGATAGTAACATGCAATACTTTGGTTAAAGGTCTATAAATGCTGAATGATTTGTTTTCAGTGGGAGCTTGTTTCCGTCATGAAATTAAATGACATTTCAGCCTTTCTATTGTGCAAATGTATATCTCATCATTCAGATTTTGGGTTATTAGCACATACAGTATGTGTTTTGAATTAAGTCTAAATTGTGAGATATACAAGTAGCAATATAAGAAATAAAGTTGCAATCTAATTAAAAACTTAGAAGTTGCAGTTCTTTACGATAATGTGAGAATTGTGAGACATTTCAAGAAATAAAATGAGACTTCATCCTTGCAATTTTTTGTGCTATATAGCACAAAAAACTAAAAATTGCAAGGATCAGAGTATCAGAATTAGGAATTTTTCCTGACAATTGCAAATGTTTCTCAATTTTGCTCTTTTTTTTTCAAGGATATTTTATTTAATAATTTTTTATTATTATTGTTTATATTTCACAATTTTGAGTTTATATCTTGCAATTCTGATTTGTGTTTTATTAGAATTGTTTAAATCTCAATTCTCCCCTATTTGTGATCATGTCTTTCAATTCTGACATTTTCTGAAATGTGTGGAAAATGACGTAATTGAGATAAAAAGGTTCTTCATGGTTTTCTGCCCTTTGCGGCTGATGGTTCGTAATTTTAGGGCATTAATATGACTGGACCTAAATATATTATGTAGTAGAGCACTTCTCAGCTATGTGTAAAAGTTAGTGCATATGTAAAAGAGGCCATTTGTTGGAGGACATTTGAATGCTGAAATCAGTTTGTTTGTATTTTCATTGACATGGAAAAGGTCAAGTAATGTGCTTTAGTGATATTCTGGTATGAAAATATTATGTTATGGATTTGTTTGTATTTTCCCTGGCCTTGACAAGGATAGTTTATTATTTTCTTTCTTTTACCCCAGATAAGGTACCAAAAGTGAGGGGAAATGTGCCACTTGGATGTTAATCTTTCTGTATATTAGCTAAGAGCAGACATAATTGCTTACATTTTTTTCGTCATCTCATATTTAAAAATTCTCAAAATCAGTTTCAGCAAAATAACCATATTATATTGTGATTTAAAGATTTGAATGAACCCCATTGGTGCTTATCATCAGCCTGTCACTTTAATGATTTTTTTATACATCGTTACAGCTTGCTAATATTTACTGCTTGATGTTCCTTTCTTCAAGGATAAAAAACATCTAGCACATTCATATGATCCTTATCTTTCATGGAAAAAAATGTAAGCGATCGTGCTCACTATTAGCTTTTTCTTTATCATGTTTCCTTGCCTTTGCCATGCTGCCTTACCCAAGAACACTTACAAGAGCTATTTTGCCATGGTTTGGAGAGTAAACTGACTTCACACTTATGAAACTGTAAATGTTGATGGTGCATTTGAAGTTAAGAGGCTTCATGTCAAAAGACTTTACTGACAATGACAAAAATGGCTTTGTGTTAATGCTTCAAAGTGGAATAAAAGTCAAAGAAGAAATGGTGACAATGGTTCTTTGTTTAGTAGTGTTATTTCTTTTTTCATCACTGTAGCTGTGGATCGATATACTGACGTTTATGCAAAAACAACATATAGTGAAGATCAAAATTAGAAAACGCTTGATTGTTTTTTCTTTATTACTAAATTGAAAAGAAATTTTAATTGTGGCTTTACCATGTTACAGTGTTTTACAAAAAATAAATACATTTTTAAAAGGCAGTTCAACAACAACAACAACAAAAAATGTTTTCAAGAGATTTTCAATCAGGTTTAGATCTGGACTCTTATTTCAGTTTTTTCAGCTTTAAGGAACGCTTATGGACCTAACTCGTTTGCTTTTCACAAACAAGACTTTTTTTTTTGGTGAAAATTTTGTTGCGAAATATGCAGACACTAAGCTGAGGTAAACATTCACGTGATAAACACTCCTAGTTTCTGGAGTGATGTTTTTAATGATAGCAGCGACATTAGTCCAGCCAGGCTTTTCAGATAGAGCCTCGTCAAGTAGCAAGACTGCAATTGCTATTTATGCAAAATAGAGAAAATTGGATTAATGGATAATGCAGGAAGAAACACAAAACTGCAATATCATCACAGTTTAGAACTCAATTGGAATGAAAAGGTTAGTAATAAGTAGGCCCACACAGAATCTGTGTGCACAGAATTCCGCAGATTTTTAGCCCATCAGTAATTCTGTTTATTATTTAAATGTTTAAATCTATATTTATTCAGTTTTTAAATTAATTACGGTATAATTGACTAATATAAAAATGTTCATCTGATTTATGTACAACGTAGTTTGTACAGTAATATGTTCTGTCTTTTAGTAGATATATAAAGAGACTTGTTTTGTTTACCAAATAAAATGAATCCAATTGATTTGCATTCTAAACATTAAAGTTAAAAAGATAATATTTTTTTATTTCACATAGTAATGTTTTAGTTATGATACTCCCAAAATAATTCAGCAGAAATTCACAGATTTTTACCAAAATTCTTTGCAGAAATAGCAAAAAACATCTGAAGAGTCCATCTGGCCCTAGTGATAAGTGAAGTTGTTGATGCTGTTTGTGTAGTTGTTTCATGATTCTCTGCTGATATTTTGTGAGATTGAATGTTTTAATTCGGTTGAGTTCATAGGAGTTCTAGTTTTTTTTCTACTAGTTTTTTTCCAGACATCCCACCCTGAAAACTCACTTTAGGGTGGTCCCCTCTTAACATTTTGGGTAAAAAGAAAAGTTAATAGAAAATCCTGCACACCACCAATGCTTGCTCAAAGATTTATTAAACGTTGTAAAGTTTTGGTCTAATGACCTTCATCAGACATGCATGTATCTATGTAGAAAGTCACAGCATTTTTCAGAAAACAATAATCATATATATGGCCTTCATGGCACAGATTTAACAAGGTGCTGGAAATATTCCTTTATAGATTTTGGTCCATATTGAAATAATAGCATCACGCATTTGCTGCAGACTTTTCGGCTGTACATCCATGATGCAAATCTCCCGTTCCACCACATCCCAAAGGTGCTCTATTGGATTGACATATGGTGACTGCGCAGGCCATTTGAGTACAGGGAACTCATTGTCATGTTCAAGAAACCAGTCTGAGATGGTTCGTGCTTCATGACATAGCGCATTATCCTGCTGGAAGTAGCCCTCAGAAAATGGATACACTGAGGTCATAAATGGACGGACATGGTCTGCAACAATACTCCGGTAGGCTTTGGCTTTGACTTGATGCTCAATTGGTACTAATGTGCCCAAAGTGTGCCAAGAAAATATCCCCCGCACCATTACACCGCAACCACAAGCCTGAACCATTAATACAAGGATCCATGCTTTCATGTTGTTGATGCCAAATTCTGACCCTACCATCTAAATGTTGCAGGAGAAATCAAGACTCATCAGACCAGGCAACGTTTTTACAATCTTCTATTGTCCAATTTTGGGGAGCACCGGCACCCGGTGTGGTCTTCTGCTGGTGTAGCCCATCTGCCTCTAGGTTCAATGTGTTGTGCGTTCAGAGATGCTCTTCTGCATACCTTGGTTGTAACAAGTGGTTATTTAAATTACTGTTGCCTTTCTATCAGCTGGAACCAATCTAGCCATTATCCTCTGACCTCTTGCATCAACAAGACATTTGAGCCCACAGAAGTGCCACTCACTGGATATTTTCTCTTTTTCAGACAATTATCTGTAAACTCCAGAGATGGTTGTGCATGAAAATCTCAGACCAGCCCATCTGGCACAAACAACCATGCCACATTCAAAGTCACTTAAATCATCTTTCTTCCCCATTCTGATGCTCTGTTTAAAATGCAGCAGATCATCTTGACCATGTCTACATGCCTAAATGCATTGAGTTGCTGCCATGTGTTTGGCTCATTAGACATTTGCGTTAACGAGCAGTTGGACAGGTGTACCTAATAAAGTTGCTGGTGTGTGTGTCTGTCTGTCTGTGTCTCTGTGTGTGTGTGTGTGTGTGTGTGTGTGTGTGTGCGTGCGTGCGTGCGTGCGTGTGTGTAAATTTTCCCCCTAATATTTTCTGCCTAAGTTTTCATGTACTTGTAATATCATCTGACTGCACACAACTTTTCAAAGATGATAGCCCTTTAGATTGTATTCATGTCCAAATGTTGATAGCATCTTATTGTAGCTGATAGTGTGGAGGAATGAAATGGTTCAACCACATATTTTTGACAAGAAGTGGTCAAGTATGATATGTGGTCATAGCCCCAGAAATTGCCATAGCAGCTCCACCGACTGTGGCGTTTTTGCTCTTAAAAGTGCATTACTGCGTATGAAATGCTGCTGTAGTGGTTGTCTCACTACAGAAGCGCTTTTTTAACATAAGCGTTCTCTTCTCTTGCATTTAAGATTTCCAGGATATAGTATCTAATTATTGTGCATCGGAGAAGAGCTATGAATATGCGGGAGATTCGGGAAAAGGTGTTAAGCCGAAGTCAATTTTTTGTTCAGAGAGGTCATGTTTTGATCCTGGATTGGTCTCACACAGTCAAGTGATTCGATTTCACAGGTCAGAGTTCACCAAGCTTGAACTTTGCACCGCAGCAACCTGCGAAACTCCAACGCATGACCCTGCGTTTCTGGTCTGATGCATTCGCGTGCGTATGAATGGAAGTCTATGGGGAGAAAAGCCCAGCGTGACCGCGGCTGATGTATTTCATCAGTGATTCTGCTTGTTGACAGCAGCAGGTGTTCATCATTAATGTTCAATCAACACGTAACACACTGCAGCTGTGAGTACACATTGCAAATACTTTAGTTTGATCTAGATAAGTTAGCTCCTCCATTCCTCTATCCTTAGCTTTTACAGGCTAGCAGGTTTTGGCTGTGTATGGTGCCTTGTCTCCAGGTTCTAGTTTTAGGATCTTTAGAGGCGATAGCCTGGAAATATGAATTGTACATTTGATTAATTTTGCGTAGTTATGTAAACTGTACCATCCAATCTTATTTTTTTCTCACCTGGAGCTCCACTGAGCTTTGAGTAAAGTCTTTGGCGCTCTCCCACTGTGGCCCCAGAGGCTCCTGTCACTGACTGTCCCAGATGTTCTTGTCACCGATACATCAGTGGTTTCAGTCATGGCTCCCTGTCTTTGCCAGCTGCTTTCGGTTTAGAGAGCCTGTCAGGGCTTGTTCAATGTGCTGGTTAAAGCTAAAGCTTGTGGTCAGGGATGGGCAGTATTTATGATACATGCATTTAAAATGTGTATTTCAAATATAAAATAGTATGTTGTAATTTGTATTTGATAGAGTTGAGAGTCTCAGAGTCTCTGGATTTATGGATTTAAGTAAAATGTTAATATGCATTTTACTCTATAAATTGACAAACCTGCATTTACTCCAAAACACAGCAAAAACAGTCAAATTATTATTATTAGTATCAATATTTTTTAACACTTGAGTTTTTTTTTTTTATGAACCTTTTAAAACTAATAGTTTTATTTACAAGGAGACCTTAAATTGAACAAAAGTGAAGAGAAAGTCATTTATAATGTCTTACATTTTTAATTGTGATAAATGCAGTTCTTCTGAAATTTCTAGTCATCAGATAAAGCTGAAAAATCTCCTCCCTGTATGTCTGTCCGCTTTGCCCAGCAGGATGTAGATGTCTGTCTGATGGACTGAAATCCCGCCTGAAAGAAGCAGAGGAACAGGATGCTAGAAATGAATTAGTGTGCAAAATATTGACTATTGTGACCTCAAGTCAGATTAATACTGTAATTTACCTTTATGTCATTGTGCATGCCATGAAAATGTGTTAACTCCACTGTCAGGAACAAGCTAAAGGAATATTTCACCTGTAAATAAAAAAATCACCCCATAAACATTCCCCTAAGGCTGGCTTGAGGATGAGTACATTTGGGGTCATTTTCATTTGGGGTCAACTATTTCTTTAAGCTTATTTTGTCAATATGGTATAAGAAAATGAGCAACTGTGATGATTGTAATGTGTTTTGTATCTGCTGTGTAGTCTGTTGTTCAGCGGAGGATTCCATAAACTGAGAGATGGTTTCTGAAGGTTGTCTGTCACTTTCAAGATGGCCAGTCATTCTGGATCAAACTCAAGCTTCTCATAGGAGCTTCCTCCACAATCTGCAATGACAAAACAACTGGATCTACTTCTGGATCTAAAGCACATACTAAAACATGCTGGGTGACGAAAAGAGCAGGATTATTACCTGGAGGAAGTCAAAATGGATGGACCAAGTTCGTTGCGGCGGGGTCAAAGTTCATTTGAGGTTACGGTTGGTCTGACGTGCGGGGACGACATGTAAACTGCCACCGCCAGAGCTGTTTAGACCAGGCTCAAGCATGCCAGGCCATGCCCGACAAAAAACCACCTTTCCCGGCTTAGGTCCCGCACCCGACCTCAATTGCCTCTGACCTGCCATTGAGTTTTCGAGTAAGGTTCAAATCAGTGGACTTAGGTTTTGGCGACTTTGCAGTTCAACGGACCAGGGGGTCTTCCGCTGCCCGAGTAAAGAGTGTGTCTCCCGCAAGCTGTTGGGCTTGCGTGGGGTGTGTCTAGACCCAAAGGCTAAGGGGGTCCAGCCAGCCATGCTGGCCGGGTAAAGAGCACCCAACCCCAGCACACGTCTGGCATTTAAAGAGCCAAGCCAACGGGTCTTTGGGAAGGTCTGCTGCCCGAGTAAAGAGTGTCTGTCTCCCACAAGCTGTTGGGCGCGCGTGGGGTGTGTCTAGACCCAAAGGCTAAGGGTGTCCAGCCAGCTATGCTGGCTGGGTAAAGAGCGCCCTACCCCGCGCGCATCTGGCGTTTAAAGACCCAAGCCAACGGGTCTTAGGGAAGGTCAGCTGCCCAAGTAAAGAGTGTCTGTCTTCCGCAAGCTGTTGGGCACGCGTGGGGTGTGTCTAGACCCAAAGGCTAAGGAGGTCCAGCCAGCTATGCTGGCCGGGTAAAGAGCAACCGACCCCGGCACGCATCTGGCGTTTAAAAACCCAAGCCAACAGGTCTTTGGGCAGGTCTGCTTCCCGAGTAAAGAGTGTCTGTCTCCCGCAAGCTGTTGGGCGCGCATGGGGTGTGTCTAGACCCAAAGGCTAAGGGGGTCCCCCGCGCGCGTCTGGCATTTAAAGACCCAAGCCAATGGGTCTTTGGGCAGGTCTGCTGCCCAAGCAAAGAGTGTCTGTCTCCCGCAAGCTGTTAGGTGCGTGGGGTGTGCCTAGACCCAAAGGCTAAGGGGGTCCAGCCAGCTATGCTGGCCGGGTAAAGAGCTCCCGACTCCTGCTACTTGCTGAACACTAAGTGCAGGGCAAATACGGAAGTATTACTATTATTATTAATACTATTGGCAGAACTACGTGTCGTTGGTGCACCCCAGCTACCTCGAAAACTGAACACCGTCAGGAGGTGGAACTGGGGAAGGCTGGTGCACCCCAACCACCTTTAAAGTCTAACATTTGCTGGTAGTAGCACGGGAGAGAGGGTGGTGCACCAGAGCCAGGTGGGTCACAGTACGTATGCCTGGCGCGTGCAATTTGTCTGTGTTTAAGTCTGTGATCTCTTGCTTAAGTGTGGGGTGCCTGGGCACTGCTGGAGAACAGGTGTCAATCCAGGGCCCCTTCTGAGCCGGAGCTTGGCCCGGGAAAGGGCTACGATCTCCGGGGAGAGAGGGTGGGGCTTTGGGGGGCTGTCGGGCGGCAGCCCCAGGGTCCCCTGAGGCCAGAGTTCGGGCCCGGATAGGGTCAGCCCAACCCGGGCAGAGCGGGTCCGTCTCTGAGGGGGATGCAATAGTAACAATGGCAGCC
>CAIGQZ010032280.1:5265393-5307214 GCA_903798205.1 Danio tinwini
TATATTATATTATATTATATTATATTATATTATATTATATTATATTACATTATATTATAAAATATTATGTAGACCGGAAGTCTCGAGCCAAAAAGTTTACAACCGCTGTGTCTGCTCGTAGTTCAAAAAGGATTTAACCTTGTAATCATGGCCACCATTGCCTTCCACTATGAAAAGGCAGACGGGGCTTATTTTTGCAGCAATACTTGGTAATGAGGATGTTGTGTAACTATTTAACGTGAAAGGTAATGATTAAAATACGCGATTTTCAGTGTTTTCAATTATTATCATTATCGTTATTATAAATATTTAAGTTAATTTATGCACGTCAAGTTCACGCATTTGATTTCTAAACAGATAAATCTGAGATGACGTCAACATTCTGGAACGCGTTCCACGCGCCCGCGGAGTGTTTCTGCAAGCCGAGGGGTCATTTGTGCAGTACGATTTATCTGGATGGTCGAGGTACGGAAAAGACAAGTTTATCTGTCGTTTTATACTGTATGAATTTTAACCATTACGTCTTAGTATATTGCATATGTGATTACTTTTAATTGCAGACTCAAGAACGCAGGTGAAATAATGAACATGTTTAGTCGTTTTAAATATTGCTACTATCGGTTGGTTAAGCTAAACTTTTCGGTTGTGTTTGCTTTCTTTCACCAGCTTCACATCATAACACTGGCCACAGAGGACGTCTCACCATTGCGAACGGACCAGTGGACTCCCTGTATCCTTTAACTCACGCTGGGCCTCTAGCCGTTTTTGCTACAGCTCAGCCTGGGTGAGTCTCTTTGACAGAGAAAAAGCTGCTAATGTAATGTCATCGTTTACTATAGCTTTAGGTAGGGCTGGGCGATATTGCAAAAAATATGTACATCATGATATCATGTTTCATATAATTTGATATAGACAATTATTGATTATTTTTTAACAAAACATTTAGGAATATTAGGATATTTTAACCACTTTATTTTAATTATCAACATTACTAAGGCAAATAGTTTTAATATTCAAAAAACTAAATATCTGAACAAAATGTATCATCTCTTTATAATAAATTAAACATAAGTGTTAAAGAGACTCTTAAACTTAATAAATAAAATGTTACAAAGTGTGTGCTATGATAAAGCGTAAATACTGAACAATTAAAGCAAAGATTTTAGGTGTGAATAATAATGATACAGTAAACCTCAAACTCTGTAAACAAAACAAATTATGATAATCAAATCTGAGCTTTCAAGTAAAGGAACCAACCACTATTATTCAAATACATATTGCAACATTACAAATTGAGACGTTGAATGACTACATTGCCCCATATGCTAGAAATCTTTAAGATGGGGTGCTAGTGGCTGGGATGCACAATAATTTTTGAGAGGTGCACGTCAGTGTCGCCCATGGCCAAGGCGAGGGCTATGCAACCACCCGTAGGCTGCACACGCGTGAGCTTTATGCAGAAGTATATATCAGCCTTAACTAGGTGACCATCAACCATTTTCTCAGATGATGACAAACAGACAAATCATTGTTGCAGCTCCGATGCAAGGTTATGGAGAAAAGTAAAAACCGATGCAGTGTTTGGGTGCGCTTGTCTGAGGTAATTAGTCTACCGTTATTACTGAAATGTGTAATTTCATACAAAGTATGAAGCAGATTGGTTAGTTCTACTTGCATGAAACGTGGTGCGCATGCGGCGTTTAGAAAAGTTCAGATGTTTTCAACTAGGTGCAGCTGTAAAATGCGCGTGGTGCGCATCCATTGGAAATGACAAACTTACAGCCTAAGCTTATTGGCATTGCTTCCAAGACGCGTGCTTAGCAGCTGCATAATTTTTAATGAAACTATAGCGCTTCATACCCAAACTACATACCAAAACTTTTTTTATCGATATTGACAATGGTGTTTGGTCAATAAATATCGATATCGATTTTATCGGCCAGTCCTAGCTTTAGGATTGCACGCACTGATTTTCAACACAAGTTTAAACACAAACACAGATGCAGGGGAGATAGACAGTGACTACGTTTACATGAACATCAGTAGTCAAATTATTTGCCTTAATGTGAATAAGATAATAATGTGATTAAGGTGTTTACTTAATGTTCTATTCATGTTCCCATTTTATGTGTTATGGCACATACAGGGTTCTTACGGGTGCTGGAAATCCTGGAAAATGTTAGATTTTTAATACAGCGTTTTCAAGGTTAGAAAAGTGCTTTGATTTTGGACAAAGAGCTTGAACCTGCTTGAATTTGAAATTGCAGGACTCGAAATTACGACCGTTTTGGTCGCATATGGGCCCGAAATTTTATCTATGCAAGGTTCACGCAGAATGCATATTTGCACTTAACGCCAAACGCAGCGCTCGGGTATAGTTTAAAAAAGTTGTCATGTCAACTTGCTGCAGTAAACAAGCCCGCAATGCCCCGCCTTAAAGCTCTTCTGATTGGCCCACTGCTCTTGAACTGAACGCGAATGGATTGGTTAATATCAGCTGTCAATCACACAGTTCAGATGACAGCTAGAGCCGCGAGCCGCGAAAATGTAAAGGTCTGGATATGGGAGAACGAAAATAACACTGACAGATTTTGTCCACCTAAAGTTACAAATAACGGCACATCTGATCAGTGATCATGTGGTGAATGTTAATCTAGCATTTACACTTTTCGAAGAGTGGATAAAAGACTTCCGGTGGGTTAAAGTCCGCTATGAAAATGACTAAAGCCATTCACTGTAAAGCCTGAGGGACGGAGTTTGCAGGTTACTTAACAGCGTTTCACACACATTTTAAGCATGAGATGTTCTGTTTAATCCTTCATGTATTCGTCACGATGTTGTCAGTCATGCAACTGCAGTGCGTACACCATCGCAAAAGGGCATGCATTCACTATGATTAAATTAATATTGCTGCTCATGAAAAGACCGTTATTGCTGTTAAGATGACTTATGCAAATAATAAGTTATATGTCCATACTGTATCTACCTACCCTGTTTGGCCTACTCTGGATTTGTACTATATTTTGTTCAGTGCAGTTTCATTTTTGCACTATTTTCATTGCAGATTTTTTTCCTAAACTCAAGTCTCAACAGACTTCCTTGCTATTTTAATTTATTGATCGTGTTATTCACGCCATGCTATGTAAGGGCTGCTCAAGATAAGCAGAAGGCATCTCTGGTGATTATTTGTCAGTTATATATATAGGTTATAAAAAATTCCCAAACTACTTACAGAGAGGTGATACATTTTGGAGTGGACCATTAAACATGTTTTTTTTAAACCTCTTAACTGTCACTATTTGACAGGTGGGACATTTACATACAGTTGCAACAGTACCTTAGTCCTAACCTAAAGAAATATTGACAATAATTAAAAGTAATATTGATGAAAGCTCTGCGTCACGGTGGCGCAGTGGGTAGCACGATCGCCTCACAGTAAAAAGGTCGCTGGTTCGCGTCCCGCTGGGTCAGTTGGCATTTCTGTGTGGAGTTCTCCCCGTGTTTGCGTCGGTTTCCTCCGGGTGCTTCGGTTTCCCCCACAGTCCAAAAACATGCGCTATAGGGGAATTGAAAAAGGTAAATTGGCCGTAGTGTATGTGTGTAAATGCAAGAGTGTATGGGTGTTTCCCTGTGTTGAGTTGCAGCTGGAAGGGCATCTGCTGCGTAAAACATATGCTGGATAAGTTGGCAGCTCAATCAGCTGTGGCGACTCCTGATTAACAAAGGGACTAAGCCAAAAAGAAAATTAATGATGATTCATTAATTAATTGATGAAAACTTACAAACTATGGTTTCTATATTTGATGACTTTCAAAACAGTTGAAGACATAGGAACAGTTCATTAATTTGCAGTAAGATTATTCTCAGACTCATAAGGATTTAATTTGTTACATGAATTTTGAATAGCAATGCACATAAAATATTATGAGCGACTGGTCTTGAAAGTTTGGCACTACACCCAAACAAAGTCTGACTGTAAGCTCATTTTTGAGATATCAACTTTAGGTACAAAGAGACCAAACTATAATAAGAATAACAGAACTTTTTTTTTTATTTAATTTAATTTTTATTTATTTTTGGGTGAACTATCCCAAAAAATCTATGCTTCAAAGTATTCAACAATTTAAGTTAAAATGCCATATAGTGTTTTATTAAAATAGCACAATGGATTTAAATGTGAAAAAGTACATACAGCATATATAAATGTAATTTACTGCGGTTGTTAGGGGCTGGAAAAGCATAAAAATGCACCTTGAAAGTGCTTAAAAAATGCTGGAATTTGAAGTTGGAAAAGATGTAAGAACCCTGCACATAATTCGATTAACATCTCATCACCACACTATCCACTATCCATAATTTTGGGTGTTTCATTCTTAATTTGACCACTTTAACTGCAGTTTGGTACTTTCATTCAGAATCATTTCATGCATGCCCCTGTGACAAACAAGATATTGGATGCGAGGAACTGCTAAAAGAGTGTATTTTTAATAGGATTTTTGATACCCCACGCCTTAAAAAAACCCTCCATATTTTTCTGTAACTTTAATGCACTCGGTAGGTCTAGAGAATAGTGTCAAACAGCCTTGTGTGTATAGACTATCCTGTCACAAAATGCGGCGAAAATCCTACACGACGGTAATAGTTTGATCAAGGTGTTTACATGTTTACATTCAGAGAGCAACATTTGCAGCGGATCTTTCAGTACATAATATTGTAGTGATATAACTGTAAACTTAGTAACTAAATTTTGACTAAGGTATGTCTTTAAAAAATAAAAGAGTACTGCTGACGATACTAACTAACTTTGGCTCTGAAAAAACATAAACAAAGAACACTGATCACACACTTACCAAATCCGTAGAGACAAGACAATCAACACGAAATGGAACCGCGTCTTTTTAAAAAAGAAAACGAGTAGCAAATCCTGATATCATAATTTCCAGATTCGAAAAGCTCTCCTTTCGAATGTTCCTTATAAACAAATGTTCCTTATAAACATATTTTTGTTGTGTGTTAGCAGACCACTGTAATCCACACATGTGAGTCCACACACTGCGGAAAATATAAACAAAACCTTCGTTGTGACACACTGACGCAACGCAACACTGACGACCCATGTCTCCAAACAATTATTTTTCTTTCACTTGTTTTAATTACGGTTGGAAACAAAACGTGGCGTCTCTCTGTTGTCTGAACATTGTAACAGGTAAAAACAAGCTTCAAAGCTATCATGCACATTAATAAAGTTGCACCTCAATCATAATAGAGCACTCTGATTGTTTTGAACCAAGTCTTTCTCTTGAATTAATGATGAAAACTCAAAGATGTCACGTTATACCCGCCGGTACAGACATCCAGTCTCCACGTTTCTTTACACAAGGATCTCATCAATGTGGCGCAACTTCAAAATTTATTTTAAATAAATATGATGTGTAATAAATATGCACGTTTAAGTTAATTAAATTGTTAAATTTTATTTAATTAGCCTACATCTCATTGGTTAATCAAACTTGTTTAAGTTTTCAATGTTTTGAGGAATATTGAGCTCATTCTGACCTATACTGTAACCTTTTATTTCAATAAAAACAGAGATCTTACAGTACATCTTTTCCATAGTCAAATTTAAGGAATTTTCAAGTTTGCAGTAGCATTTTAAACTGTTCAAGCATTTACAGCTGTGGTAAATTGCGTTTTTGCATGCACATGCTTCTCATAAAATTATATACTTTTTGTAAGGGTTGGACGATGTTGACCAATTTGGCATCGTACGATGTATAATGTGAAACATCGCAATGGACGATGGCATCGTCGTCGGGGGGGATTGTGATTGATGATACCGTTTTGGTCGCATATGCGGCCGAAATTTTATGTAACCTAAAATTATATTTGGAAGCATTTGTGCTAGTGCATAAATTGTTGTTGTGCGACCTGTTTTCACTGCAAAATCCTCACAGTGTGTGCGGATTTAGGAGACATTTATGCAGAATGCATCTTTGCACCTAAAAACGCCAAACGCAGCGCTCAGGAACAGATTAAACAGTTGTTATGTGAACTTGCTGAAGTAGACTTGCCCCGCCTTTGTGCTCTTCTTATTGGCCTACTGCCTTAGAACTGAACGTAAATGGATTGGTTATTATCAGCTGTCAATCTCTCAGTCAATGCCTTCTGCCTTCAGATGACATGTCTGCAGGAACCACAACCGCGGAAAGCACTGAAGATGAATGAAAATAACACTGACAGATTTAGTTTTAGAAACCACTAAAGTTACTAAAAATGGCACATCTTATAAGTGATCATGTGCTGAATATTAATCAATCATTTACACTTTTTGAAGAGTGGATCAAAGACTTCCAGTGGCTTCAAGTCCGCTATGAAAATAACTAAAGCCATTCACTGTAAAGTCTATGGGACGGGGTTTGCAGGTAACAGCGTTTGCCACTGAATCTATTTTAAGCACGAGAGGTACTGTTCAATCCTTCATTAAATCCTCACGATGCTATCAGCCATGCAAGCGGCAACTATAAATTTACCACAGCTCATGAAAAGACTGTTATTGCTATTAAGATGACATGCAAATAATAAGTTATAAATCAATATAAATGTGGGGCGGGGCGATAGATCTATTGGCCCAACCCTACTTTTTGTTATAATATTCTATAGTATAGCATAGCACAGCATATACTGTAGTATAGTATAAAAAATCATGGCGACGAGAGTGAATGAGCAAGAGAACAGATCATGCACAGTGATGTGTCAGCGTATAGTTTAATTAACCTGATTAAGCGTATAGCGTATAACCTAATCATTACATTTCTTAGGTTAAATGATTAGAGCAGTAAAGATATCACAAGTGCAAATCCCCCCCTCTCTCATTGAGATATCTGCTATCAATAGTTGGAGACAATTAGATAAATAAATCTTAAAAAATATATTTTTAACATGAATATTTAATAATATAACTTCTTGTAATACACTCATTGCTATAAACAGTAGTTTATCAACCTATTTCCTTTTAGTAACAAAGTATTCCATTTATAGGTGTGCTTTTAAGGGGCCAGCGGCCGGCATTTTTTGGCCTGCCGAATACCTTGGGCCAAAGAGGGCCAGCTAGAGCTTCGGGGTGGAGTGAATGGGGAGATGGAGTTTGCCCAAGTCTGGTGAAGATGGCTTGCCGTTACTACACTAGTTTTCCGATCACACAGGAGTACATGCACCAAAAAAAAAAAAAAAAAAAAAAAAAAGGGAAAGAAAAGCATATAGCTGACAAGTTTAAGATAGGCTTTTCCATAAAACATCTTATAGGCTAAACGTCTTTTTGCTTCAGATTGCCCTTATGTTTCCCTTTTAAGGGTGTTGCATAAAATAATAAAGTAGTTTTAATTTATAAGTGCTATTTTTTTGCTGCGTCCTCCTTGATGTTTCAATAATGCATAATAATCTTTACACCACATTAAAGACACAGCAGCCAGTAACTTTTAGTTGTCGGGAGTTTTTGTCAAGTTTGAAAAGTGTGTTTGTACATGAAACATGCGCATTTAGATGCATGTGTGAGAGAGAACGGGCAAAAGAGCACTCGCTTCACAGCTCTTTCAATGCCGCGAGCGGCTGTGTTTCTTTTATTTTTTCATTTATTTATTTATTTTGGAGATAATACAAGATATAAATACAACAGAAAGACATAAAACTTTACAAATTACCTGTCAACTTTTGTAGGCTTAACACAATAGTGTCATATCTAGACAAAATAGCCTTAGCTTAATTAAAATAATTTAAAGAATTACAAATATCGGCTATATTGAAATCACATTAAATAAACCAATATAAAACAAACAAAAGCTATAACAATTTAGGTATATACAATATAAATAAATTAAACCGTTTTAAGCCATTTTAAACTTTCATTTTACAAAGCCCTATCTGAAAAAAAGATTTTAAACATTTTCTAAAAACAGTAAACAACAGAAGAGTTTTTAAATACTATTTATAAAGTATTTGGATATGATGATATTATTCAAATCGTTCAAACAGAGCATTTTTTGGGGGGAGTGAAATCATCAGAAATACCTTTCTTTTCTTTTCTGTCATTCAGTCCTGCTTTAAACGTATTGGGAAAAACTGCATTTAAAGATGTGTTGTATGTCCTCAAACAAATGTCTATGTTTTTATATGACGTGGTAAAATAAAAAATAATAATTTTAAATGTAGAGCTTTATTAGAGCTTTATTACTTGCTCTTATGCCCTGAAACACTTAAAGGTTTCCTTTACTTAAGATAACCGAATAATATGCAACATCCTTAAATTATTCTCTTAAATAAAGGGGAATTACCTGTGTCATATAGCCTAGGGAAAAATCAATATGTTTTAGGTCTCTCTGGAGCATTGGGGCTGAATGTTCAAAACAAAGATCTTATAAAATACATTTTATACCGAGTTATTACTGGAAAATTCTTGTGGTTTTATATTATGGATGGTGCGCTGGGTCATTCCTCCATTAGTGGTGAGACCACTCGATGCACAATGCCAACATTTGGTCAGTGAGTAAACAGATATAATGAACAAAAATACATAGGCCTATGTGTATAGACATAATGTAATGCTGTACAGTAACGTGTAATTTGTTTGTTTTGGTTGTCTTCCTTTTATTAGTTTGTGATGATGCCATATGCTTTATCTGCGTGCCTGATTCCTGCTGAACTGGGCGGGTTGTGTGACGTTTGATTTGGGAGACGTTCTGTGGGTGGGGTTTGCATGGCGTGCTGCAAACTACTAGCCCGACAGTGGAAATGCAACATTATTTCGGCCTCACTGCTCAAGCTCTCGGGCTATTAGCACAGCCTGGCCCGATAAAAGCCCTGGCTCACACTGGCCCGACAGTGGAAATGCAGCTAATGTGGTGCTGAACCAGACTACTCCTGGCATTGCAATTGCTCCTGCTGTTGCACACTTAAATGCTCTGCACGCCGCTGCCCAGCTTCTCAACAGCAGCAACAGTCTCAGATGAGGGTAAAACAGGTGAAACTTGCAGTGATAATGACTGGGGTATGTGGTTCTGTATTGCAAGGTTCCCACATGGCCCACCTGGAGACTGGAACCAGTAAGTTCGGACCTCTAGACTGTGGTTGCAGGATGGCGGCTTAATTATAACTGCTTCGACATGTGTTGTTATTGAGGCAAAAAGCAGCCGCTGACATTTCAACACGTGCCCCCTAGTGGACCAGCAGGTCCAAACCAACAATAAAGTCATCCCTAATGTCAGCGGGCCGAAACTTATGACTTGTCTGACTTGTCCTCACTACTACAGGCATAGCTTTTGTCCCACCATCACTGTCCTTTCCCCTGTGACTGTGAGCAATTCAGTATTAGTGGGGGTCCAGTCCTTATCAATAGGGCCGTCAGTTCCTGGTAATAGTCCCTTTTGTAACAAGCATATGGTAGATCTGGTGTCTACCAGGGCACTACAGGGCTGTCCGCCAACCACAAAGTTCAAATACAGTCTTCTGGCAGACCTGCAGCACCCCATGATGGGATAATCTTCATAGAAGTGTGCCAGGGACCGGGGTGAGGATTCCCTCACTGTATCATCCTGGGGTCGTTTCCCTGAGGCGATCTCGCCCATGGCCAGGGACTTGGGACTGGAACAATCTCTGGTCTAGTCTTGGTCTCTATCTCTATATTTATTTTTTTATATAATGAACTGATACAAACTGACTGTCTCTCAGATAGGGAAAAGTAGACAACTCCCACCTGCAAGAGTTCCGGGGTGGGGAAAAGTTCTGCAGGCGATGTTGTGTGCGTGGTGCATAGCTATGTGCTTTGTGCTATCTGCTTGTCCTTCCTGATGGCGAGCTTAATCCAGGCTGGGCATCCAGGCTGGGGGGAGTGTCATGAGCGTACACATTCCAGAGTTCCACACGTAGCGGAGAAAGTGCGAAACTCGATTGCATAGTCTGTGACGGTGCGTTGACCTTGGCAGAGGGCAGCAAGAAGGCAGGGGGCCTCCCATCCATAAACAGAGTGGTCAAAAACTTTTATCATCTCCTTGAAGGAATCAAACAGACCACAGATCTCTGCCTCCCAGATCACTGTTTCCCAGCTTCTTAATCTGCCCGCCAGAAAAGAAAGCACATAAGCGACCCTGGCTCAATCCCCATCATAGATAAGAGGCTGGAGCAAAAACACAACCTCACATTGAGTCAAAAAGGCACCACGCTTGTTGACTCTGGGCTCCGGTGAGCCTCAGGGAGGCTGCAAGAACACCTGTTCCTGACACAGGACATGTAGCTGGGTGGTGAGATCAGACACCTGGGCTAATGTGAGCCAATGCGCAATTTAAACACACACAGAGACAGGGTAAGACAAGACAAGACAGGGTGAACGGATACAGTCGGAGAAGGAACGAGAATGTATTTGAACGTGAAGCTTGGGACAAAGAACAATAATCAAGCACAGAGCGAGAGAGCAGAGAAGATTAAATAGCCAACAATCAGAGTAGGAACAGGTGAGAGTGATGAGAGCAGTGCAACTAGAGAATCGAGAATCAATAGCAGGTGTGTAAGCATGCACAAACAGACAGGAACGAGAGAGAGACAAAGAAACAAGACATAAAAAACCCTGACAGTACCCTCTATTTAAGGGTACCTCTGGCACTCTTGAGGAGAGGGACTGGTGGAAGCAAAAGAAGTTATCAATGAGCAAATGGCCCAGGATGTCCCGGGAGGGAAGCCAGTTTCTATCCTCTAGACTCTCCCAGCTCATAAAAATTTTTTGGCCAAGGCACCTGACGTCCAGTAATCTCTTGAACCTGTAGATGGGAGAGCTATTAACAAGAATAGGGGAAAAAGGGGTGCAAGGGGAATGAGTGGAGGAGCGGAAACCAGTTTAATGATGGATGGATTCGCTGTAAATAGATGTCAAAATATGTAAATAATTGACTTTAATAACAAAAAATGGTCCAATGAAACAAGGTATCAATTTGCTTGCATAAAGGTAATTTAAGGAGTAGGTTGTGTGTGGAGAGCCACACCTTCTGCCCACATATGTAAAAAGGAGCCTGTGTGTGATGCCGATTGGGAGAGCGGCAGGTGCATTTTCCGGCATGATGAATTGCAGTTATAGCTCTTTGCCAGATGTGCCTACAGCTCTGAATGAACGATTGTACAGAGGGAATATTGCTTCCTTCTCCTGTGGCGGGAAGAGAGGAGGTTGGTATCCCAAACAGGAAAATAACTAGACAATGAATTGATTTGCCAAGACCTTGGTTGACCCGTTCAGCTTGGCCGTTGGCAGATGAAAACTGGATGACAAGCTTATGGTAGCCCAAAGCTGTTTGCAAAATTCCCTCCAAAACTGTGAAGTGAATTGAGATTTGCAGTCGGACAGGACATCAGAGGCGAGACGATGAATCATTATAATTTATTATTAAAATCATTATTAATAATAACTTGGGCAGTCTCTCAGGTGAATGAGAGTTTGGTAATGGAAATAAAGTGGGCCGCTTTCAAAGATTTATCCACAACAGTGAGAATGACCATATTACCATTGAATAAGAGTAGCCCTGTGATGAAACGGGAAACGGTTGAACGGTTGTAGCAGACCAGGTGCTGTGTTACTAGATTTATTCTGGGCAAAGACAAGACAAGAGTTTACACATATTACACCAAATGTCACAAATAATAAAAGGCCACCAGAAGAGCTGCTGATTAATAGCCAACTATCTCTTAACCCTTGTGTGCGCAGAATTTAGAAGCATGTCCCCATCGAAGAACAGCTGAGCGTAACAGTTCAGTATTGAAGAGCTTGTCACCGAGACAAATGTGGTGAGCGAAGACTGAGCGAGTGCTCTCTTTACAGAGTGCTCAATACCACAGGACACGCCTCCTTAAACCCTTCCTTGCGGGCAGAATAGGCTTGGGAGAGGATTCTCCCTTTAAAGGGGAGAACTGGTGAGAGAGAGCATCTGGTTTAACATTCTTGGAGCTGGGATGTAAAAAATAGTAAAATTATAATGACCAAAAAATAGAGCTTAGCAAGCATGTCTAGCATTAAGTCTTTTGGCTAAATGAATGTACTCGAGGTTGAGATGCTTGATCCATACAATAAATGGGACGGATGCCCCCTCTAGCCAATGACGCCACTCCCCTAGGTCAAGACGGATTTGCAGGGGAGAGATGGTGCGAGGAAAAAAACACATTGGTGAACCTTCTGATTGAATAAGGAGTTAGAATAGAACCGCTCCCATGCCCACCTCTGACACGTCAACCTCAGCTATGAATTGTTTCTTAGGGTCAGGAGTACTAAGGTTGGGAGTTAGGGTAGTGACGATGAGGAAATTTCCCCACCGGTTAATCGACATGTGACAACACCGGTAATACCGGTATCACCGTGGGGGTGGGGCTTTCCTCTTTACCTCTTTTTTCTGCTTTTAAATAGCTTATAAATGTGTGCGTATTACACTTTCAGTTTTGCAGGAATTGGCAATTCGACATCAATTGTTTGAATGCATGACAACGAAACTACAAAAAAAATAAATCACTGTTATTAAACACAGAACTTTTATTACAATACAGAAAAAAACACAACAATGCTACAGGCTGAAAAAACTGTGGAAGTTGGAACCAAACAAATAACATCCATATTTTAGAATGTTTTAAAAAACGAATAAGAAAATAAAATAAAAAGATAAATAATTAAATTGCACAAAGTTTAAATAAGATTAAACGAATGAACAAGAACAAATATCAAAGAAAAACTTCCAAAATTACATTAGGCTACAAAAATGACAATTCAGCACTCTTTAAAAAATAAATAAATAAACAAAAACACTGTAAATTGGCATTTGTTAACAGTGCAGTCTACATGTTCTTTGCCAGGAAACCCAACATGTTAAACATCTCTGGCTTAAGATGGGATCTTGTAGGGCTCACTATGTTCCCCATCGTGCTAAATATTCTCTTGGATGCGCACACGCAAAGATACTTTTTGGTTACCTTTGCCAACAGGGGGAACCTACTTTTGTTGTCTTTCCACCAGGCCAGAGGATCCTGCTCTGTGTTAATGGGGAATTCTCTGAGCATAGATGGATATTTCCGACACCGCCTTTTCTGGAATAGTTAAATTTGCTGTCATAGTGTCTGCTTTTCTTTTTAGTAAACTGGCCAATGTTTCTTTTCTTTTGGGCTGTGGGTCGACCTTGATGTCGGCTTCCTCTTCATTTTGTTGTCCCTCTTCTCATGGAGTGCACTGATTGCGCTTTCATATCGAGGATGACCGCTTCTTCCTCTATCATCTTTTTGATCTCTTCAACATTTGGGTTGTAGTCACCTCTGTAGCGCGGGTCTAGGAATGTTGTCTTGTGCATAAGCTGCTGGCTTGCTTCTGGCAGAGCTTCATATTTCTCGTCTAAAATAGACATGATGCCGGCTTTAAGGTTGGCTGTCAGTTGGCTGTCATCATCCGATGGGGCCAACGTGTCCTCTTTAATGAGAAGTAGCACAGAGAGAAGAGATGACACAGTTACGTAATTCTCTCCAGAAAGAATGTTGGTAAACTCACTTATCGGCTTTAACGCTTTGTTCAGCGATTGCAACACATCCTCGTCTTGCCATGTGATGCCCATATTGACTTTACGATCTTCAGCAAGAACTGGATTGATGGCCGTCTTCTGCTCTAGCATCCTATCAATCATTTTTTGTTCAGAGCCCCAGCGAGTTGCACAGTCCTCAATAAGAAAATAAATTCATTATTAATAATGTTATTATTATTATTACCACCAATGATAATAGAATAACATAAGATGTGTTATTAAACACAGAAGATTCGCACGAAAAAATCTCAAACTTTCTCTTAAGCCCCGGTTAGATCACACAATTTTTATTGTCGGTTACAAAAGTCACTATGTCAGATTATGCAAATAGTTTTTTTTTTTTTTTTTTTTTTCTTGATAAAATCTTGACTTGTCGTGATATGCCAGACCACACATACCTTCACGATCAGTCATCCCGTGACATTTACGCCGAGCTTTATTTCCCAAAGCAGTCACGAGTGTTGCTATAACAATATTCCTTATCTCAATTTCAATTTTTTTTTATCTTATTTCAATCTCAATAAACACTGATTCTTGCAGACAACTAATAACTACATTATTTAAAGGAATTCGTTATGACATTGATAGGATCAAACTTTTATGTTTTCTTTTTATTAATATATTTTGTTTGAAATCTAAATGTATATTTTTCTGCCAATGTTGCTATTAAACACTCCCTTGCCTGAACATGAAATGAAAACACATCAGCAGCAGTGAAGCATTAATTAAATCATTATTATCCACGGAGTGGAACAAATCATCACCGCATAGTTGGATGGGCACAAACAAAAATATAATTCGTATATGTTTTTTGGAAAAAATATCTTTTAGAAACTAATTTCGTTTGCTATAATTTGTATATTAATTATTATGTATTTTTCGTTGGTTAGTTAACTACTAGATAAAAAAGAATAACGAATAACCTTTGAAGTGAAGTGCTTCAAAACACGTCCACTATAGGCTATGCTTCAGTGCCAAAACACGAGTTGCCGTGAGATTGTGTTGATTTGTTAAATGAAATAGTAATCTAGCCTAAATAAAATTAAAGTTAAATATTCACAGTTTCAGAGAAGCCTATATTAAACTGTTTTCACTGTTAATTACACATCTGAATAAGCAGCTCTGTTGGAAGGAGAGCAGATGCGTCTGCAGCCGTACGGTATTGTGCGTACCAACCATGAGAGGACGCAAATTAATGCTGCTTATTTTATTTTTTTTTTAATCATTTAAATTTAAAACATTTTAGGATAGTAAAGACTTCTTACAAGAACTAAAAGTAAACTTGCCATGACGAGCGAGTGCTCTGGGAGGCCAAGCTGGACTTGGGCTTTCTGCAGCTCCCTTCTTCTTTTCCAGTTGTGAGAGAACATGCAGTTTATTGTGCGACAAACAGAAAGGGCACAGCCCGTGCGGGCTTTCTCCGTCTTCTCAATAGTGTTGGACACTGCTAGGTTCAGGTTGTAACCAAAGCAGCTTAACCAGGGCCAGCCTAAATTACAAACAGCCGATTTAATATTGCTTCCACGGTCAGTCGTGACACAAGACACACTATCCTCTTTTAATCCCCAGTCATGCAGAGTCTCATCCAAAGCTTCGGCCAAGTTAGCAGCAGTGTGGTCCTGTAGCAAAAAACTTGTTTGGAGGCATTTTGACACCAGTATCCATTCCGTGTCAATAAAATGGAAAGTTAGTGACATGTAAGGTGTCATTTTTGTACTCTACCACATATCTGTTGTAAGTAAAAAATACTCGACTGTGAAGGAAATGACCTGTTGCAGCTCACCACGGATGTGGTTGTAGGCATGTGGGATAGCTGTTTTGGAGAAATATGTACGTCCAGGCAATTCATACTGGCTGTCGAGTGTGGTTACGAGTTCTGTAAAATACCATGTTCAACCGTGTTGAAAGACAACATTTCTTTGCAGAGATACTTAGTCACTGCATCAGTGCATTTGTTCCACCTCACACTTTCCCTCTTAATTTTTGTGCATCGCTTAAATGCAGCACTAATTGATGGCTGCACCTGTTCGTCTGGTTTCTGCGGTCGACTTTTTTACTTCTTTGCCCATTTTGGCAGCCTCATTCTTGTGGTCGCTTGAAGATGTGTGTATAAATTAATTGTGTTTCCTCCAGATGCTGCCACCTTTGTCAGGCAAAGTTTGCATATTGCCTCATTAACGTTTTCAGGTTCGCTTTGCATTTGGTTTGAACCCAAAATATTGCCAAACAGGCGCTTTTGCATTGCGTTTGACACCAAATCGTCCGCCATTCTCTTTTTGTAAGTTCGACTCCTCTCGTTTCCCTCATGTGATAAATGAAAAATGACGCATTATAGCTATGTTTAGATTTTAATTATAGTGCATGCTCACGTTTTAAGTAAATTATTTAGAATTATATTTTCCATTTAATTCAAATAAATATTTAATAAAAAATGAATACTTTAAAAACAAATGTGGGGACGGTGTCACGGTGGAAAAGTGATGTCACCAGTGGTGCGTCTAAAAACCGGTAACACCGTCAACATCGTCTATCGTGGCAAGCCTATTGGGAGTTGATGTGAAAATAAGACTTTAGTACTGGCCGCTAGAGGCTAAGACAGATACTTTTTGTGCGGCCTTCCGTTCAGGAGCATAGAAAGCGCAAATCCGCCCTCAGGGAGGAGAAGTACGGAGAGCAATTCTATGCTGCAGTTGTAAGTGCAATAAGGAGGGAGAAAACTGGTCCTGGACCTGCTGAAGACTGCTCAAAGATCATGGTAGGCTTCAAGGATGCCCGACAAATCAGCAGGTCCTCCTGAAACACAGAAACAGAAAAGGCAGTAAACACAAGGCAATTGTATGGTAAGCCAAGGATGACCCAATACAATGGGGATTAACGAGGACCAGAAAACTAAAAATGACATTCTCTCTTTATGGTTGCCAGAGATCTGGACTCACCAGGTTGGTAGCACAGTGAATCTGTGATAACAAGCTGCCTCTAGTGTAAACACTAGGGCGGAATGTTGGGCTCAATGATGAATGTTTCATAAATTAAACTCTCCTGGAGACTGTGGAATCTACCCAGCGATGTGTGAGAGGCAGCAGGGTTCTCAATTAGGTGCCTGTGGAAAGAGAGAAAGCTCTTGCCAGGAGACCCCAGCTCACTGGCGAGCAATTGGTTTTAGACTGATACGGCACGGTCTCTTGGTGGGGTAAAAGTTGACATTGCTCACCTGCATGAGTTCCGGGGTGGGGAAAAGGTCTGCAGGGGAGGATTGTGTGTGGTGGAGCATAGCCAGGTGCTTTTCTACCATAATGGCGAGCTTGTTAAAATGCATCCAGGCTGGAGGGCGTGTCTTGAACGTAAAGCTCGTCCTTGAGGTCTGCGCTTAAACCATTCAGGAATCAGGCAGACAGAGTAGCTTTGTTCCAACCACACATAGTGGAGAGAGTGCAGAACTCGATGGCGCAGTCCATGATGGTCCGTTGGCCTTGGTGGAGGGCAGCAAGAATGCATGACACCTCTCTTCAATGAACAGAGCAGTCAAAAACTTTTATCATCTCTTTCTTGAAAGCATCAAACAGACCAGAGGTCTTCACCTTTGCCTCCCAGATCAACGTTTCCCAGTCTCTTGCTCTGTCCGCCAAGACAGAAAGCATATAAGCAACCCTGGCTCAATCTCCATCATAAGAAGGAGGCTGGAGGGAAAACACAACCTCAAAATGAGTCAAAAAGACATGACACTATGTTGGCTCACCTGAGTAGCAGAATGGGTTGTTGATTCTGAGCTCTGGTGAGCCTCAGGGAGGCTGCTAGAACACCTAGTCAAGACATAAGACGTGTAGTTTACTGGTGAGATCAGACACCTGGGTTGCCAGGCTCTCCACTGCGTGCTTAGCCTTTGATAACTCCTCAGAGTGCCTGACCAACATTGCGCCCTGAAGATCTATGGTGGAGTGGATCAGGGATTCCCTCACTGGGTGATAATTCTGTCACAATTTAAAGAAAACCCAAATGCAAGGCATAATTCATAGAAACGATATTTATTATTAAAGGGAAAAAAGCAGTCAAATAGTCAGCCGCCTTCTGGCCAATGCAGCACTGGATCAAACAGAAAATAACCCTCCAAGGGTAAAAAACGGAGCAGAAAAGATCCTTGATAGATCTCAGTTGGGTAAGTGAATCACAGGGCTTCCAAAGAACAGGATCACTCAAAACTGACTGCGGGCAGAGCAGAGGTAATCCGATGCACAACTTAAACGCTCAGGATTGTATTATTCTGATTAAATGGCTACATTTTGCTTTAAAGATAACATTCTTGTTAGAGTCAAAGAAACAAATCCGAACCTCATCAAAAGCAAATTGACATTTATTGATGTCCACAAATGCACTGTTAAAATACAGTTAAATATTATTCTAAGTGTTATTTCAGGAATTTTATGTGTTTTTAGAAAGGACTTCATATGTTATGTGTTATAATGGCTATTAAACATTACCTATAGTATGACATGCTGCATATTTATTTTTTTAGTTTTGTAAAGTTTTTTTGTCAGTCTTGGTAATGTTGTTGTGGTTGAGGTAATTTGCAGAGTACAATGTTTTGCAAAATCTCACTATGGGAATGATATATACCACTTCCATAACGCATGCTTTCCGAAGTCCCTGGACAGAATCGATAGAAAGATAACCAATGAAGGCACGGTGACGTCAAGGCGGTAAAACCTGATAAGTGTATGCCAGAAGACCAACTTGCTGCTGTACAAATATCTTTTACTGAAATCCCTCTGAACAAAGCCCATGAGGCCTCTGGGGAACGAAGACCCCTAGATGTATAGGTTAGTTCGACCGCCTCCACCATCCAATGCGAGAGCCGTTGAAATTAAACAGCTTTGCCATTATAGCGAGTGGCCCATGAAACAAATAACTGATAGCATCTCCTGAACAATCGCGTCCTGTTTACGTAGAGGCGAAATGCCAGTACAGGACACAAAAAGTGTGCTATTTTCTCTCATCCGCTGACAAAAGAGGAGGAGGATAAAAGGCTTGCAACTCCAAAGCAGAACAGTTATAAGCTGATCGTAGAAATGAAGGCCAGGTTTGGTAGCAGTGTAACCCTGTCAGCATCCTGGCTATAATCCATGCACGCTTGATGCACGGATAAAGCATGTAGCTCGCTCACTCAATTAACTGAGACTAGAGAGAGTAGTAAGGCTGTCTTTAGTGATAGCTTAATGGAAATATTTGAATGGGGTCACGTGCTTCACTCCTTTCACAAAATGGCATATAAGGGAGTGCCGTCTGCTCTGTACTGTGGGGTTTTGGCGGTCTGGACGCATTCACAAATTTTCTGCCCTGCGTCCAAGGAATGGGCCGAGCAGCAGGAACAGGAGTACGTGATGCCTTTTTACGAGGCAAGCAGAGGTCAAAAGTCTCTTCAGCCCGCCTGTTTAGATGCAGATGAAGAGCCACTGTCTGCTCGGCCACTGTAGGGTCAGAGAATCCAACCCCTCCATTTCGTTCACGAGCAACCTTTGACGGGCACGCAGTTGGTAAAGGGTTTATCCCATGACCGCTTCATCTCCGTGATGCAATCTGAGAGAGCAGAAAGCAGTTGTTTTACTAGGGGAGCGAGCCTTTTCCCGTTATACACATCCCATTTAACTCTGGGATGACCAGGAGTTACAGGCCACCCCACGCAGAGCTTGGGGGCAACGCATTTGCAAACCTCTGTGAGTTTACAATCCACCACCGTTGATGTCACCTCGCCACTCTGCTCTCTAGCCAGCCTGGATGCGTGGGAAGAAGGGCAGATGACATCCTCCTCCTCATCGTCCGGATCATCTTGGAGGAGACGGGCTAGCACCTCATCATCCTCCTCCTCATTTCCTTCCATCTCATCACCGTTCGCCAGTAGCTGCTGGTCAAACAACGGCTCATACTCGAGGGATTTTAACTCCATGATATCCCCCGACGAAGCAAGATTCAGTGGAAGAGAGGATTTGGCATCATTAGCTGATGAAGGAGCTGCAGAGAGAACCAGATTGTCCTCGGAAGATGCTGCCGCTCGAAGCCTTCTCTGCAAAATCCTCATCGCCATTGCCTGGCAGTGCGGCCAAAATTCAGTGTTCGCCAACTAGGCCTGGGCATGCTTCATACCTATACATGCGATGCACATCTGATGTAAATCCCGGCCCAAGATCTTAAATCCGCACTCTGATAGACTGGAGCGCGAAGTGGTCTTTTTCCCCTTCTCCGCCGTGACTTTAGACATGGTGAGACAAAAATCACACTCTTTGTTCGCCTTAACGTGTTAGCTATCAGTCGCTGCTAGTAAAAGCAGTAAAACACTCAGAGAACCCACGACAGATTCAATTTGACTGAACTGCTTTCGCCAACGTTAGCCTTGACAGTATGTTTGAGAACAGAGCAGCACAGCCTGGGTGCTTAAGTAAAGTCTTCACGAGGAAGAATGCTAGATTGCCGTTTTGGGGAATTACAGCGGATTATAACGGAGAGGGTGGGCTCCTAATCGCGAGCTGTGATATGTCTGTCCTCAGACAGACAGGGTGTAATTTGTGCTTCCATAGTCTATTACGCTTGAGGCGTTTCCCTTAACCATCCAATGTCGCTGGCCCTAATTACCTTAATAGGGAAAATAGTTTAGGAAGGTGTACTCATCAATCATGCCTATCAACTTACACCAGGGCTTATCTAGAATATGACAGTATTTTGGGAAAGTGTGCCAGTTCTGAAAGGGAAGAACACTGCGGAGATCACTGCTACCCTGATGGTGAGATCGTGACAAGAATTGCACCGGTGAGGTAGGAAGAGCACTACATATGAAAATATAGATAGCTTGGTAAGGAAAACACGGGTCCACCTGGGTAGGGGGACACACTGTGGTCTAGTAATACATATGGGGTCACCTAAAAAGGAAACTGCACATAGCTGGCACCTTTTCCCAGAACGCAGGATGACCACTGGTAATGGGCCTGCACCTGACTCCTCCACCGAGTCAGATGAAGGGGGCCTTGGAGAAACTCTCTAGGGCAGGGGTTCTCAACCTTTTGCAAGCTGGGCCCCCCCAAAGCTGGCTCATTGCAGTTGGGGCCCCAGTGACACCAGTGGCTGCTTGCATGCGTTATTTTACAAAAGATTTAACTGCAGCCTATATTCTGACTAGTTTATTCATTATTTATATATATATAGCTAAATACGACCTCACATTTTATAAGTTTGCAGCCTCTGCACCTTCTGTTCGTCATAAAAATTAATTCTAATGGTTCGATTTTCTGCATTTTTTGTATCCGTAGCAAATATTTTGAGGGGTGTTTTTGACAATTGAGAGCCACCAAATGACGAATATGAAAAAAACGAATATGACAGTTTCGAACTTAGTCAGGGTGCAAGGACCTTAAAGTTTTGAGGCTTGCGCAGCTTCTCGAGGAGAAATCAAACTGTTGGAGCCATTTAAAGGTTGCAATTTTCTTTCGCACCACTAGAGGGTGTATTAGGTATTTATGCCCTCCTCACGACGAGCTGAGGAGGATAGAAGAAGGCCAAACAAACTTTTTGACTGTCATGGATGGGAGAACGGGCTAATATTTGTTTTTTGATGTTTACAGTTTTAATTTTGACACAATAGACAATAAATGGATTGGAATATCCAACTTTATTTGCAAAAGGTATGGACATTTCACTTTTTTATCGACCCGTTCAAGCAACAAACGTGTCAGAACCACACACCAAAATATACGCTTTTACACAAACAAATGAGCTCTGTTTTTTAAAGTCTGAGCACAGCACACACAAATACACTAAACTGACATACTGCAGTTAAATTTAAAATGTGGTGTTTTTTTTATAACATTTGAATACAGTTAGGCAACACATCACACAACGTGACGACCAAGAGAGCTGACAATTGACCATCACTTAATTTACCATCACCTCACAATTTAAAATGTGACACTGATTTCATGCAGGGTTCATACAGGCACAGCCTAATAAAAATCAAGAACTTTTAATCACTTTTTCCAGCACCTATTTTTATTTTCAAGACTGACGTGCAATATATTGAACACCTGAAATGTATTCTTAGCCACCCATAAAAACATTGCATAGGAACTATATTGATTTGTACAAAATTTTTTTATAAAATATAATAATTAATAAAATTAATAATATAATAAAGCAAGACTGACATGCAATGTATTGAACACCTAAAATGTCTTCTCAGCAATGTATAAAAATACTGCATAGGAACTATCTATCGATTTTTACAAATAAAAACCATCATTAATCATAATATAATAATTAATCATATATTAATAATATATTAAATCTGTGCTTGTGAATTTTTTTAATTTTATTTGTTGATGTTCTCTCACAGATGGAAAGAGAACAGAAAATTTGTACTCAAGTTAAAATACAATTACACTGCTAAAATAATACAAATTTTAGTAAATAATACTAATATTATACAAATAACTCTTAAAAAAACTACTCTGAGGACTAGTTAGTTACTTTTGAAAAAAAAAATCTGGTTTTCATTATGGCCCTTTTTACTTTTTAAGTATAAAATTGTTTAAATGGTTTAATTGCTTAAATCACAAGGCTACATATAGGAGTTTGCACTAACAAAGTATGGTCAATTTTTCCTTTCATGACGATTATTCTTTTTCAATAGCACTGGCAAAACTACTACATACTTTTAAGGCCATATAGATACTTTTTGTCCATTTTTAAACAATATTTTGAATATTAAGTATATGATGAAAATATTTAAATTTAGGCTTTTATTTATATATTTTACACACTTTTTCTTATTTGCTGTTGTCTATACAATTTACAAAAATATTTTATTTTACGCTTGATCTTAAACTGAAATAATTTTACAAAAAAAGATAAATACACTGTCAGTAATAAAATAATAAAACAAATGACTTCATTTCACTTGAGCTTTTTAAAATATGACACTGCATTTCTCAAAGCAGTGTTTCAAGATTGTTTTGATAAATGTAACAACAGATTGCTTTGACCTGCAATGCCTGCACAATTTAGTGATGCTTTAAGACAGACCAGGATACAGCTATTATGTACAAATCATACAAATACCTCATTCCAAAACATTTCCAGCATAATTCTTTTGTCGTAAAGAAATAAAAAAGTTCCACCTTTACTAAAAGTTCTGGTAGGCTAAGTTTCACTTCACGATACAGCCAAATAAGAAGTCCGTTAGCATTGTCATCGGTAATGCATCGATCTAATTCTAAATACTTGATAAGTTTAGTTTTTGACTAAATTTAGTCAAGGAGCAAAGATAAATAATTTTTACTTTGATTGTATACAAACGCGATCTTTTTACTATTAGAGCACACACGTGATGAAGATCAGGGGACTTGCAGTTCATTTGAAAAAGCCTATTTAAGAGGTCACATATCCAGTTTTTGCCGCTAACGTACATGACTGCGCTCTTGTGTTAAAATAAAGCACTCGCGACATTTGCAGGAATGAATAATTGCTCAATACCTGTATTACCGTGCCAACATTCAGACTGTAATAAACCTGGCTTCAGAAGGCCACAGGTCAAAGGTATAAACTGAACTGAACAAATTTTTCTCCCATCTTGTAGCCACCTCCCCCAATCGAGAGTGTCTGCACACCCCCGGTTGAGAACAACTGCTCTAGGGTTCGCCAGCAGGGAACTTACCTAACAGAGCCGTTAAAACGTGTGTAGCTCCGGGTTAGGGAGCGTGGCGCAGCAAGCATTTTTGAGTTTTCTCCCGCATGACTGGTGTTACCAACCACCCGGGAAGAAACTGGCTCCACATTCAGATTATAGAATCTAGCAACTGTGTACAGATGTCTGTTAGAGAGGTGCCACGTGCAGGGGTGATGGCATCCACTATCTAGTGGACCAACCTCTTCTTAGATACGGCACTTTTCTTTCTGCTGACCTCCAAAACAGATAAACAGCTGGTCAGGGGATCTTGTGCTCTGAGTGTGGTGCATGTACAAGTGCAGTGCATGAACAGGACACAGCAGTTGGGTTGGGTCTGCCTCCTCCAGGGGCAGCACTTGCAGGTTCACTATCTGGTCCCTAAAAGCAGTGGTAGAAACCTTGGGCACGTAGCCGGGCCAGGGTCTCAGGATAACGTGAGAGTTAGCTAGTCTGAAATCCAGGCACGACTCGTTGACCGAAAATGAACCCTCTTGAATGACGCCAGCACGGTCAGCAGAGCTATCTTAAGTGACAGGATCTTAAAAGATTCGAATAGATGTCTCCATAGTCCGGAAAGGACTGCAGAAAGATCCCAAGTGGGTATATCTACCCAAGTTAAAATCAAGCTAAGGTAAAAGATCGATGAGGGAATCGAATTTTAAAGATTTCAATCACTTGATTTGACTCAGTTGAGTCAAACTGAATCGTATTTTACCAATCTCGTTTATATTATTTCCATGGCATATTATATTATTTCAGAGGCAATGATTTTAAGCACTTAAACACAACACAGTTATTACAAAAATTAAACAAAGATTTATTGAGCTACACTACGATACATTAAACTACCTATGTAATAAACAAACAAATGCACACATACATTCACACATACACACAGAGGCAGTTCACAGGATGCAAAATGAGTTGACAACCGTAATTTCAGTATTTATTACTAGATCTTAGTATCACACCTGAGAAACCCCAAAAGCAGAGATTTAGCTTATCTTTAACTTTATCTTGCATCAGATCAGCAAGAGACAACATTTGTTTGTGTTACTTGCACTTTTGCTGGAAGTCTTGAGTTTCCTTCGCCGGCTGGCCTTGGGGAAAACATGGCACTCCTGATTGATTGGTGACTCCGCTTCAGTGACATCCTTGGGATTCACTCGCTCGTGAATTGAGGTTGTCCTGGGTTACTGGGGTGACAGACTCTGCTGAGAGTCAGTTTGCAGAAGTTCTTGCTGTTTTGATGGTCCCAAAACTTTGAGGTTGCATGGAAAGTTTGTGGTGACACAATTGCGTGGCGGTGTGGTGTCCAAGATCAAGTGAGGAGTGGCAGAGAGCAGCAGTGAGCACGAGCAAGCTAATGCAAAAAGCTAAGTTTTACTGTTGCAGTAGGTTTTTAAGTGATCTGGTTTGGTCTTTGTCTTTGAATGAGCGATTGCCATTGAGGGCGGGGCCACGCACCGTGCCATCGTACTCAGGATGAATCATTACCAGACTGCTTGTTCATTTTTACGTAGTGAATTATCTTGTAAGTTCCTAATTATCTTACATTAATTATTACAAGACAAATACTGTTTGTACTAATAGTTTTTCATTTACAGTAATGTATTACAAATGTCACTAGCTTTCATTTAGTACCAGACACCATACATTTTAGTCACATACAGAAGGTTTCATCTGCTATATGGGTTAAAAACACATTAATTAACTTGGTTGGTTACAATAGTTGCAATAAACACATAGTATATGTGGAAAACTATGGCATATTATTCAAAGAGACATCTGCCTTAATTGTAACACTTCAAGTGGTTGTGTTGCATTCATATGGAACCGGATGACCAGGTCATGTTTCTCTACCATGCGACCATTTACCAACTCATGGTGAGCGGAAATGGCCACAATGTACACCTTTAGTGTACATAACCTGAAGGAAGGAAAGCATAACACTGATTGGGCAAGTTCAGGGAACTTCTCTGCTCGAGGTGCACCACTCAACAAATAGACTCCACCTCAGGGCGTTGACCTGCCTCGTAGAGGGGGCTCTAGCCTCGGATGATGGTGTCAACTACCAAAACCGGTAGGTCACCAAAGTCTTCCAGGTTGCATCTATGGACCACACATAAATGTTCCAGAGAGCAGGATGTGGGTGCCAGATTATGCCCTGTTTGGTTGGACCAATAAGGCGCAACAATCAAGACCTGCTCTTCGTCCTGCCTGACCTTGCACAGTGTCTGTGCGAGTATGCTCACTGGGGGAAATGCATATATGCGCATGTCCTGGGGCCAGCTCTGGGCCAGTGCATCCATGCCAAGGGAGCCCTTGGTCAGGGAATAAGACCACTGGCAATGGGTGGTCTAGGCTGAGGCAAACAGGTCGAACTGGGCCTCGCCAAAATGTTCCCATATCAGCTAGACCACACCATGGTGGAGCCGCCGTTCTCATGGGAAGGTGAGCTGCCGTGAGAAGTGAGCTTGCCTAAAATATGAATGACACGCAGTGATTTGAACCATGTGTGGCTCCAAAAGAGCAGATGGCGAGCAAGCTGAGACGTGGTGGGAGCGGACACCGCCTTGGTGGTTAATGTACCATACAGACGCCATGCTGTCCGTCCTGACCAGCAAGTGTTTTCCAGCCAGCACCAGTCGGAACTGGTGGAGGGTGAGAAACACTGCAAACAGCGCTATGCAATTGATATGCCAATGCAGCTGTGGTCCAGTCCACAGACCCGCAGCCACATGCTCATTTTACACAGCGCCCCAACCTGTAGAGTACGCATTCATTATTACAAAGGCATACTTGGACACTTGCTCCAGGGGCACCCAAGCCCTCAGGAAAACAAGGTTCATCTGCAGGAACCACCCGCTGTGTGCTGGTGCACCCATCTGGGGACTCGATCGTGCAGCCAATGCTGAAGTGGTCTCATATGTAACAGTCTGAGCAGCGTGACCGATGCTACGGATGCTATATGCCCCAGGAGCCTCTGAAACAGCTTTAGTGGGACCAATGTTTTCTTGCTGAATAACTCCAGACAGGTCAACATTGACAAGGCATATTCTTCATTCATGGCAACCAAGTTCAGCTCCACAACGAATAAAAAGATGCTCTGCACGGGGAAGAGCTTGCTCTCTTTTCGCAGTTGACCAGTAACCCCAACCTGCTCAGGTGCGTGAGCACCAGATCCCTGTGCATTACCAACAGACCCCTGGATTAAGCTTAGATTAGCTAATTGTCGAGGTAATTGAGAATGTGGATGCCTTTCTGCCTGAGTGGCAGTAGAGCACCCTCCACGACTTTCATAATAACTTGTGGAAATAGGGAGAGCCTGAAGGGGAGGACTCTGTACTGGCATGCTCAAGCATCAAACGCAAAGCGTAGAAACGGCCGGTGTAGAGGCAAAATCGAGACATGGAAATACATGGAAATTGAGGTCGATAACTGCTAACCAATCCTGGGGATGGATACATGCAAAAAAGTGTTTCTGCATGAGCATCCTGAACAGTTTCTTGTACAGATACCAGTTCAAGATGCACAGATCCAGGATTGGCCTCGACCCACCGCTCTTTTATTTATTCATTTATTTATTTTTTTTTGCCATGAAGTACGGGCTGTAGAACCCAACCTTCATCTCAGCTGGAAGGACCGGCTCAATTGCGTTCTTTACCAGTAGGACTGCAATCTCTTTATGCAAGACAGAGATGGCTGTGGTTCTCACTACAAAGAAATGTATGCCCCTGTACTTGGGAGGCGGTTGTGCAAACTGAATCTTATAGCGGAGTCTGATCGTCCAAATGAGCCACTGTGAAGGGCTGGGCAGTGCTAACCACGGTGGCAGAGCCCACACGAGAGGCTCCATCGGAGCAATCACTGACGTACCAGCAGTGGGGCAGCTTGCAGGGATCTGAGGGCCCACCTCAGAAGGCATTGCATCAGAAAGGGCAGGCGGGTGCCCAAAGGTCTTCACCTTGTTTTTTACACCCTGCACAGAGGCCAGATTCACGGCCAGGAACCAGGGTCCCACAGACTTTTAGCAGCTGGCAATACTGTTTGGTGCTGCAGGCAGGAAGGCAGTGTTCCCTTGACCTACAGCACACCCAGAGTGCACACCCAGAGGACGTGGAAATTGCTCTTTTAAGGAGGATTTAAATGCCGCTGGCCCATGGGCCAGCAGTGTGATGTTGAAAGGCAATGATGATTCCTGACCCTCCAGCGGGAACCGAGCAGACCGTCTCACCTCTGAGTGGCTCGTGTCAGGGACGCTTTGCGGTCTGTTTACTGGACTTAACGGTGCCCTGAGACAGGGATGCCGCATCCCTGCGATGAGCTCAGCGATGTTGCCCTAATGGAGAGGGGGTCCTTGGCAAGGAGCAGTCGCCACAGCCGGCGACAGCTTAGTAGTCTTAGGGCGCTGGTAGATGACTTCCTTCATGGTGTTGGACTGCTCCTTCACCGCCGAGAACTCCTAGATAAAATCCCTGACAATATCTGTGTCTCTCATCTCAGCCAGGTTGAGCCAGAGGTGGCACTCCTGGACCACCATTGTGGCCATCACCTTCCCCAAGGCACGTTTTTGGTTGTGATCAACACACCTTGTGGGCAAAGATTGAAAGCAGTCACTTTCTCTACCTGAGGAATGGCCACGTATCCCCTGGCTGCTCCATTGTCAAGGGCGGAGGAGCTGAAGAAGGCCCCCTGAGAGAAGGGGGCCTTCCAAGCCTCTGTAAGCTCCTCATGCACTTCTGAAAAGAAGGGGACGGGGGTCGAAGGTTTTACCCCTTTCTTGGCCCAACCATTGCTCATTGTGCACCAACCATTTGCTCTTTCAGAGAAATCTGCTCTGATAGACTGCTGCTGTGCTCTGAAGCACAGAATGGGAAACCAGTAAGGTGGACAAAAACGGGACCCAGACCAGCATTGCTGCAATGCCCAGACAGAAGTCTGCCGAAGTCTGTACTCACCAATCTCATATGCATTCCATTGGCCTGTTTTATAAAAAATAGAGTGATTGGTGCTTCTAAGCGAATCCCATAGTCAGTCAACTCGAAGTGATTGACTGAGGGGGAACTGAGGAACAGCTGATGACGGCACAGTTTGAAATTTAGTAGATCGATCAGCGGAGAGAGGGCATGTAATTCCTGCCCACATAGAGACCAATTTTTAAAGCAGTTTATTTGTTTGGTGGTATCACATTTTCATTTTTATATGTGAAAACAAAATGTGATGAAAACAAAAATAAATATTTGAAAAAAAAAATCTAATTTGGCATAAACTAACCCATTTCTTAGTTGTTGTTTTTTTTACCAATCATATGCATGGACCCTTTATAACTCAATTGCAAGTTTGTATCACTTTTTTTTTTATTACTTATTCAGTGGCGGAAATGGACTATCATACCCATCAGATCAAATTTGTTCTCCCACACAAGTCAACATGCCTTATATTTGTGTATTTGACCAGAGTGTCCGTCCAGTCTTGTCTTGCGTCTGTTTGTGTTGTTTACTCTGTGTAATAATAACAGAATAGATTACATGTAAATATAAAAATTTAATTAAGCTGTCATTAAAAATGAAGTTGTCCCCCAGAGAGGGGTGGTGGGTTCATTTAAAAAAGAAAAGGTGTATTTAAATGATAAAAATACATCATACTGGCTTATTCTATTCATCTCTTCATTTTTTTTTCAACCTCTTGTGCTTATATTTGTGAGACATGGAGAAAGATTGTTCTCACTCTTGAGTCATCAGTTTCATATGTTCGCATTATCCATTAATGTATTTGTAATATAATACAGTTTATTTTACATGTAATAATATTTACAGTAAAGTTTTAAAATGCCTTGCAAATGTCAAACTTATAAAAACTCATTTTGTTCTCTTGTGCTATTTAAACATTAGTTCTGAGTCTGACTATAGCAGTCTTTAAAATTATCTAGTCATTGCGTTTTTTTGTAATAGTTAATGTAATGCAGTTGCAGTATTTATGGTTTAAAACTTAAACGATATCACAGTCAGTGGACAGAAGCTCAAACATGGCTGTGGAAGCACATTTACTTGTTCAACATTAAACAGAAAAGCATTTGTGCTGATTCATGTTATGAGGTGCATTTTAGGGCTGAAAATCAGGACTGATACAGTATTAAACCATTACATTGTTAGTGTTGTCAGTCACTGAGGGAAAAAAAGTCTTCTGAGCAGATATGATAATGGGTGAAATTAAAGTGTTTATATAGATGCATGTAAACCTGAGGATCAAATTAGGCCATTTAAAGAGCCCCTATTATGGGTTTTTGAAAATGACCTTCCATGTAGTGTGTAACACAGCTCTTAGTGAAGTGAAATATCCAGCTAAAGCTTAAATCTGAAAGTGGACAGTTTTTAAAACTATTGATTCATCTATAAGAGTCGACTCATAGTGGATTAAATGAATCGTCTTCATAACGAATCTTCAGCCGTTTCGGCGTGACGTTGTTACGAAACATAATGGTTGCGCGCACAGACCCGGCAAAATTCAAACCTGCGGCCCCGCCCACTAACACAGCAGCAAGACGCTCATGAAGATGCTGTGTTTACCTGGATACTATTGGAAGTGTGAGGGGAAAGGAGTCGTTCAGAAATCTGCATGCTTACAATGGGTGATCTATCACTACACAGCT
This sequence comes from Danio tinwini, assembly GCA_903798205.1. Taxonomy (NCBI): domain Eukaryota; kingdom Metazoa; phylum Chordata; class Actinopteri; order Cypriniformes; family Danionidae; genus Danio; species Danio tinwini. The sequence goes on from CAIGQZ010032280.1 coordinate 5,295,332, forward strand.
CATGCATTAGTTTCTGCCTCCATCTTGTAATGAACAGACAAGACACCAGGGGTGCAGGCAAAATAAGGACAAAAAATTAGGTACACCGGCAGGCTGCTGAATGCTGGGCTTCGGGCTGGTGAGCAGCACTGAAAAGGCTTGCGAATGGAGAGCGGGAGCCCGCAGAGATAGCTTGTCAGAGGACAGAGAATGCTACAACCTCCCGGCTGGGGATGTGATCGTTTAGAAAAGCAGAGTACAGGTAAGCACTTAGAACATATAGCTGTTCACAGACGAGGTGCCACAGCAATGATTGCAAATAGAAATGATCTACATGTTTTGTTACTAGTAACCGCGTGTACTGTATCAGGTTAACTCTTTATATTCTCATATTGCGTCTAATGCCATGTTGTAAATGCGACGCGTGCTGCTTTGTTTACAGATTTAAATGCTTTCGTGAGTTCGTTCCACTGCCATTTGTCGTTGCTATGGCCACCGTTAGCTGATCCTGCACATGTGCAGCGGTCAAGGTTCAGAATAGTTTAGCTTTTGCTGCTGTGTGGATTAAAACTGAATGTGTGTCATACTTAATAAGAGCACAATGCTTGTGTTTAACTGCACTGCTTTCTGCGCTGAGATGTCTGAATAACACTGTTGAGAACCGGGTACTGTTTACTGTGGTGTTAGTAAGTTTACTTTGAAGCGTGTTTCGAAAAGCGGGCTTGATAAACCGGGCTGGCCATTTTACGGTCTCGCGCTGAACGCTGTCGACCAATCGCAACAGGCTGTCATCGGTCCAATCAGCGCAGATTAGCTTCGCGCTAAGCAGGGGTTTGGGAACAAATGAATCGCTAAACGATTCATATGAGAGTCGCTGGGATAATTAGGTAAAAATAAATGCATATTATAAGACCATGAATGTGTTTTTTGACCTTGCATACATATCAGTATGTTGTTAGAGACCCATAAAACCGAAATATGACCCTTTTCAATGTGTAATAGGGGCTCATTAATAAAGCATAATTTTGGCACTTTAAATAATGTACCTTTTTTTATTATGTGCAGTTATTATGGGTTTCTATGACTTAATAAAACCTGCTTTAACCCCTTTTCACCATCCTACAGGATATTTTACAGTACGTATTTAATTATTATTTTTTTTATCTGAACTTATCTTGACAAACTATATATAATGTGCATATTTCATATACAAAAGTCAAAAGTGAGCTCAAAATGAGGGGTGAAGGTGAAAGGGTTCAAACTGAAGGTGTCTCAGAGAGAAGCTTTGTCATTGTGCAAATTTGTTCTTCCAATATTACTATATTTAGTTGGTAAAAGTGAAACTGTAATTAAAAACATATTCATAATTTAAATTCCTTTAGGGGTTTTTTCCAATAAAATTATTCATTCATTTATTTTCCTTTTTGCTTAGTCTCTGATCTATCAGAGATCACCAGACCAGAAAGTACTGCCAACTATTCCAGCATATGTTTTACGCAGCAGATGCCCTTCCAGCTGCAACCCAGTGCTGGGAAACACCCATAAACTCTTGCATTCATACACACACATACACTACGGCCAATTTAGTTTATTCAATTCACCTGTACCACATGTCTTTGGACTGTGGGGGAAACAGAAGCACCCAGGGGAACCCATGCCAACACGGGGAGAACATGCAAACGCTACACAGAAATACCAACTGGCCCAGCCGGGACTCGAACCAGATGTTCTTGCTGTGAGGCAACAGCCCATCTCCAAAAATCAATATTTACATTTTTTTATTATAATTTTCTTAATAAATTTTGGAATTTAGCCGTTTTCCACTCAAAATTATCCAGTTATCTTTCAGAAAAATTATCTACTGTATATGAACCAAGTAATGCGCTGAGAACAACACCACACTGGGAATTTCATAGACACATTAAAGGAGCACAGATTTGATGATGCAATGAAAAGACAGAAGTTTATTCCATTGCCCATTCAGCATCTGAAAAGTGACACTTTTTTCTTCCCTTTTTAGGTGCTGAACAGGCAATGGAATAAAGTTTTCTTAGTATAAAAGACTAAAGAAGGGATTTCTCCATTGGTAATGTAATATGACAAAAACTCATTCTCACAGACTCAAATTCTATACATTTTCTAATTTGGGATGTAAAAAAATTAATTCAATTGAAAAAGAAGATCAAACAGGTTTGGAACGAGCTAAAAATGAGTAAATGGTGGCAGAATGTTTATTTTTTTGGGGTGATTTACCCCTTTTCCTGGTGTTATTTCAGGTCCTACAGTGGCCATCAGTGGAGTCACTAGCTATGTTTCTATCCAAAAATGCGAATGAACTTTATGCGCAAAACTGGATTATCGCATAAAAGACGTGCGAATAAAGCTGCGTTTCCATCCAATGAGTCAAAGCAAACAAAATCGTCACTTCCTGATTAACTGGCGCTAAATATTAACAGTAAAAAACTTTACTGCAGTAGGAGAGGCGGCGTCAATCTTTTCTTCATCTAATAAATGACTTGCACCTCGGCAGGCAATCCTGACACAGTGAAATCGCGGTGGCGTTTGAAGGTGTCAGACGTAGAGCACAGACACTCTTGATTCTGGATTCCAAAACAACATTTCAGATGGTTTATAATGTGCTCAGCCTGCTGGTTTATCCATTCACACACATTTTCATCATCACATGATCTCTTATAACAAAATCACATGACCGTTTTTTTAATGCACACACTGGAATTTATGCAGTAATTGTGTTTCTATCATAGTTTAAGCACATCTTTTCTTATCGAATAAAAAGGTTATCCTACTCAGTTATGCGCATATGTTTTTAATGCTTTTTCAAAATGTATGCGCATCATGGCGTTTGCATCAACCATTTTTTTATGCGCATATCTAAAATGCACATAAAAATAGGTGGATGGAAACATAGCTACTGACAATGTTTACACCACAGTAAACAGTACCCGCTTCTCAACAGTGTACTTCAATGTTTACATTTACATCAGTCATCAAATTATTTGCCTTAATCTGAATAAGACAATAATATGATTAAAGTGTTTACATGATTTGCTTTTTGAATGTTCCTTTATGATTCTGTTTGACATGTTATAGCACATAATTCGATTAACGTCATTGCGTCACCATGCTATCCACATTTCCTACAGAGATTCATGTAATTTTGTGCGTTTCCTTTTTTAATATGTCGATGTTAACTGCAGTTTGGCACTTTCACTTTCATTCAGGAACATTTCATGCATGGCCATGGTTTAATTATGGCGTTTACTTGTCTGTACTGCACCTCAATAATGCCAATAAAATCAACATACTCCACATGTCTTAATCCGATTTCCGTTTAGTTTGATTATAACTTTAATCGGGTCAGGTAATCAAAAATTGCTGTTTACATGGTAGACTCTTAATCAGAGTATTGTCTTAATCATATTAAACTCAGATTATTGGTGTCCATGTAAACGCCTGCATTAGATTAGAGGAATCCTCTATTTACAGCATTGCCAGATCCTGATCTCCATAATTAAGTGGTCCTTACTGATAAAAACACTGCTGTGTGGTAGTCCACTTGAGGTGATACTTGAATTTGAAATCAGAGGACAGTAGTAGTTCTCACCTTTGGAAAGACATTTAGTCATGTAAATTTGTTCTTGCTGCTGTAAAAGGACATTTTTATTTCACACTTCCCACAGAGTCTCAGAGAAAACATTTGAAGGTTCATTCTTTCAAAACACCTTTTGAAGATCCTGATCTGCTCTGACCGGTTAAATGGCCAAGTGACTGATCGGTTTCTGCGTGTATATAAATATATACAGTATACAACCTGTCTGTTGACCCAAATGTTGTCAGAACTGAAATGTTTGTCTTTCCATGGGGTAAAACATATATCCAAATGAAATTGCTGCTGCGAAAGGCTAGCAGATTATGACTTGCAATTATGATGATTAGTAAGGGTGTCCAATCTTTTGCATAAAACTGTATATGTGTGTGTGTAATAACTACTCTTTGTGAAAAGTGTCCTGCTACATTACCTTGTGTAATACTTTTTATTGAGGTAAAAACCTGTATTGATTTTTGCTTATAGTCATTACAGTCAAAGGTGAAAACACAGACGATCGTCAGTGAAAGCGTATTTATTCAGGCAAAAGAAATTAGACATCTCATTAAAACACTTCGTTATGTAGCCTGATGATATTAAAGCCGATATAGAACTGCTCAGGAAAACACTAGGCTAGTCACAGCAACAATTTGTACACAAATATTCATTTACAACTAATTACAGAAACGATCAAAAACAGTAATACGTTACATAAAAATACTCTGCTACATGCAAACTGTAGACTTTTCTCCTCATAGATCATCTTTGATGTAAAGAAATTTTGATTTGGAAAAAGAATCTACACAGATGACGCAAAGACCGGCAATAAGGAAAATCATGCATTTGTTCAGAACAGAAGACATCAGGATGAAATGCATTATGTAACCTTAAACAATAGCAGCTAGCTACCTAAAAAAAGTCTGACAAAGCTACATACTAAACACAGGTGATATGTTTACCCTTCCATCCTTTAATAATGTCAAACTTTAGCATCTTTTTTTCATAGCTGAAACCAATTTTAAGACGTGAGAAGTCTAGCAAAATATCACAAATGATCAGAGCTTGAAAATCATTCACATATGAAGGGCGACTTTTGTTCTATCACAATAAACAATAAACACTAATACTGTGAAGAATTGTGTGTGTGTGTGTTAAAATACATTTGGCTTGAGGATGAGTAAGTTCATCTTGAAGACATTCATTCACCTCTGTACCAAAATAAACCATCAAAAATACCATCAATCCACCTGAAGTGATCACCTTCTCTAGCAGCTGGAAATCTCAAAACTAAATGATTGATAATTACGTGATATTAATATACTTTATGGAACACCTGAAACTCTGTATAAAATATAGATGTATGTTCTTTATTCTAAAGATAATTTGGATTCATCTAAGTCATTTAAAGTAAGTTTGTTTCCTTCCACACTATCAGATTCTCTGTGTTATTGGCACATGGGCGTTCTGCAGATGTCGATGGTTTTCACCATGCCAGCGGTGAGGCTATTCGTGGGCTTTTGGGGTTTTCTGTTCCTTGTGTTTCACTCAGTGCTCTCTATTAAACAGAAACACAACAAACGCTCGCGTCAGGTGTCCTCCTCGCACGTGTGAAAAAGAAAAATGTCCGGATTTAATAAGAACTCACCTCAAATTTGGAGATGAACTCTGCGAAGATGCCGAAGAAGGTTTCTGTGGTTGTGACCTTACTGTCCTCTCCAAAGTAAGAGGCCACTTTATGAAACTCGTCCATCGCTCTTTGCTGCAAGGAGTCGAGGGATTGAACCGCTGGATGACAGTTTTCCAGAAAGCTCTAATAGAAAGGTCAAGGCCAGATTCCATATGTTTTCACAGCATACAGTCTTAAAAGTAAATGTTCCAGACAGGGGTTTGTAGTAATGTAAATTAGTTTTGCAATAGAAGTTTTACTTAAAAAAAACTTTCTGTGCAATGGAAGTATTCCACAGCTTTATGAGTGTTCTTCATGGAACCGTCAATGCCAATAAAGGATCTTTTTTCAAGAGTTCACACTTAGATAATGCTTGATAGTGTTAGCAGATTTGGCATGCTGTCGCGGGAGAAAACCCTGAGCTCGAAATTAGATGAGCCCAAGGCTCCCGCCTTGTCAATGAGCATTTAAAGGGATATGAGATCAGGTAGTCCTCGAGAGCTCTCCCGATTTGTTTAACCTATTCCTTGATTAATAATGACAGCTCTATAGGAATAGACCACCAACCACACCAGTGCATACTCGCATAGAGTAGATTCATATTCAAGTGCTTGTGACTGTTACTATTATTTCATTTATGTATCATGTCTTTGGACTGTGGTAGGAAACCGGAGTACCCCAGGGGAAACCCACGTGAATACGGGGAGAACATGCAAACTCTGCACAGAAATGCTGACTGGCCCAGCTAGGACTTGAACCTTCTTGCGACCTTCTTGCTGTGAGGCAGTAGTAGTAGCCACTGAGCTGCTGTGTGGCCCCCCCAATCCTGGATTAAGCTAGAAATGAGGAGATGGGGGGGGGGTGTCTTTCAAAATAAAGTTAGGGAGTAAAGTTATGCTGGATGTTTATGTTAAGTTTGAAATATTCCGATTGGCTAGCTAATGATTACCGATAGAGACCAGCAATCATATCACGTGCTCCTCTGGAAATTAGTTTGGTGACACTTCACTTAAAGGGATATGCTATTCCAACATAGACAGTAGGTGCGTCCCAAATCACATACTTGTGCACTATTCTACGCCATTTTGTAGTATAAATAGTGTAAGTAGTGCGTTCACACTGAAACTCTAAAAATAAGTGCACTTTATTACTATCGGGCGCTCATGTTGAACTACGTTATTTATTTTAGATTGTGAAAGCAAAAATCTGTTATGAGAGAGATTATAGCGCCTCCCGATGGTGAATGCAGTTATACCCATGGCAGGTATTATTTGGTAGTTTGGTCAATTATTTCACTAATTTGACAAACATTATCAGGGAAACGGTTTGGATTTCTGCTTAGGAAAAAAACTAAAAGTGTAAAAAACTGTAATAATAATAATAATAATAATAAAAGTTATTAAACTTTAAAAGTTACAAATGGTAAAATGTCTTGTGCCTGATTGCATTCAAATCTCTCCTTAAATACGTGCAAATGAAAATTGTTCACTCCATTTTGGTTAATCTCTGCTATAACTACACTCATGTGTTTCTCATAGTCAACTATAATCATAACTCAACATTGCCGATCCTGCGATGTGACTGTTGCGGATGTGCACATCGATGCTGAAATGATATATTGTGCAGCCCTAGTGTATGTTCTTCTTTATCTTGCTCGTGCTCCATTATATAATGGATGCTTTTGAGGCACTCCAAAAACTTTATGAATCTTTTGTCTTAAATCATTGATTAGAAGCGCATATCAAATTGCAACATGATTTGAGTAAACAGGTATTTGTTACATCATAACTGTTACGAAACACTTCAAAATATTTAAAACACACAGCGTACTGATGCTTATGAATTTGTGGTTCTTGGCGATTCATATAATGGTAGTCAATGGTTACCGGATTTTTAGATTAAAACTAAACATCAAAACAAGCCCAAATTCCCCACTAATGTACTGAACTTTACTTGTTTAACATTGTCTGTGCAAGAAATTGAACAATATTTGCAATCAGATTGCTTCACTAGACCTGATGGTATTACTGAGAGCTACAGGGATTGATTTGGTTCTTGTTTAAATGTGTTTATTTTTAATCTCAAAAGTGAGTGACCATTCACTTACATTAGACAAATTACTAAAGATCCCAGATTTAGCTCAAAATCTACTCAGCCTGAGTGTGAGTACATTAAGTGCATTTTTTGGGTGAACTATCCCTTTAAGTATGTGATGTTATGGAGCACTGGAACAAAAGCAGGGTGAGTACAAAATGACAGAACTTTAATTTTAGGTGAACTAGCCCTTTAGGACTGTGGCTGACCTAGGATTGTAGCTGTTCTTTTAATCTTGTCACTATTACACAGGGTGTCCGCAGAGTCTTAAAATGTCTTAAATACCCAATTTTAGGCCTTAAAAAGTGTTAAATCTACTAAATTATTGTGTTGTAGGTCTTAAATCTTTTTTTAAACGGGCCCTAATTTTCCTTTGTTCATGTATAGCTACTTAGTCTGGTCAACACCCATACAATAAATAAATAATAAAACTTTAAACCTTTTATTTAAGAATGTAATTTGTAACTATTTACCATAGTGATTTTATTATTTTCCTTACAATAACATTTGTTTAAAAGTTCTCTGTGTATTTGCTGCTGAGGGTGCTGACCTGGACAGACTGCTCTGCATACATTTAGTTTATTAGAGTTATTAAAACCTTTAAAACATTTTATTTTTAAGAAAGGTTATGTTGAAAAAAAGTGTATGCATACAACTAGAGCTTGCTTGTTTTGACAGTATTTAAAATATTTTGCTCAGAATTAACTTAAATATTTATGTTTTTAAAATTATTATTATTATTGTATTATTCAATTAAAAAGTTTGATGGGAAAATAAAAAAACAATTCCAACTGGGCCATTGGAAAACCCCCTTAGCATTTAACATTGAACTTGCTGAAACCCTGAATACACTTATTTATAAAGCAGCTGTTGATTTGAGGATACACTCATGACGGCTGCGAAGCGATCCTCTGCTGTCGCTGGGATTTTCACACAGGCGGTTCTTATGTCCTGGATGGTGGAATGAACGTCACTGAGATCAGCAGTAATGGTCCTCTGATTGACTGCAATTAAAGTAAACACAAAAAAATCAATCATTGATCAATGTTACTGTAAATTAATTGACAACATTTTTCTCCAAAAATAAAAACAAATAAAGAAAATTGCAGGACTATCCAAAAGAGAAAAATAATACCTCTGACAAGTTTAGGGTCAGTAAGATTCATTTAGGATCACATTGTGTCTAACGTTTTCATTTGTTTCCTACCTATACAGCCTATTTAGATTTTGATACAGCACAACTCACGCACGCACGCACACACACGCACGCACACACACACACACACAGAGTAGGGCTGTACAATATTGGGATAAAAAAAAAACATTGCAATATTTAGTTTTGCAGCATTATATATCGATACAAGATGACTGTTTTGGATAGAATTCATCATTTTCCATTGATTGGGTGATTGGGATGATTTTTTACGAGAGTGCATCTGCAAAATAAAATACAAAAATTAAACAAATTAAAGCAAAGATTTAACAGAAATTAATGATTCAATCTAATATAACACTGTATAGTCTTCATTGTATAAATAATAAATGCAGTTAATCGTGAAATCGTACAGTCGCAGGCCTTAAAAACACATTCAAATAAAAGTCTTACACTATTAGATTAAAGTTTGCAATGACTTTGCAAGAACTGTGGTTCTGGGTTAATTATAATCCCAACTTGACATTACAGACTCTGCGATGTGATTATTGCAGATTTATAGACAAATTTCACAAAAAAAAACAAACAAATGTTAATTTGAACATTTATAGACGTTTAGAAGAGGAGTTTAGAGCAAATAATAAGAAGCTGTGTTAATATGATAAAGACAATGACAGGATTAACATCTGTAAATAAAGCAATCATAACAGATAATCAAATTAGTTATGCTAATAAATTAAATAGTTAACTATAATGATTTACTTGGCACAGTTGTTCTCTCCTTCTCGAAAATAATTGTTATTGATGGAGTTAGAAATTTAGAAAAATGTTTCAATCCACAAATCTAAGAAAAGCGACGGGACCTGATGGATGTAGTCCTTGTATGCTGAAAAGTTATGCCTATCAGTTAGAACCATTATGGCAATCAATTTTTCAGGAATCTATAGACATGCAGACTGTCCCTACATTATGGAAAATTCCTTATATAAAACCACTACACAAAGTTTCATGTCCAAAGGACTAAAGACTGTAGACCTATAACTCTCACTTCTGTGATAATGAAATGCTTAGAGAGAATTCTACTTAAACATCTGGTAAGCATTATTAAGCACAAACTTGATCAGTGTCAATTTGCTTATAGACAAGGCTGTAGTACGGAGGATTCTGTGGCAGCTCATTGCACATTGTTTCTAAACAGTTAGAGAAACCAAATACTTGTGTAAGGGCTCTTTTTCTAAGGACAGCATTCAATACAATTTGTGCCAATATTCTAGTATGTATCTAAACTTATTAAGTTGGAAGTAAATCCTTATCTGATTAGGCGGTATGTTTCTTTTCTTATAAACAGAAGTATGCATAATATTGTGTTACTGTATTGTATTGTTTAAATAAAATATTTGATACTTAAAACATCGCAATACAATTATGATGTTAAAGCCTAAGGTTATTACATAGTCTTCAAATCTTTGAACAGTTTTTCTTTTTAAAGAAATGTAGTATGATAATAACAAAATGTACAGTATCAATTTATTTAGATTTCTTTTGCACATTTTGTAGCCTATAAGTAGGCCCACACGGAATCTGCACACGCAGAATTCCGCAGATTTTTAGCCCATCATTAATTCTGTTTATTTACTTAAGTAAATGTGTGTAAATCTAAATTTATTCAGTTTTTTAATTAATTACAGTAATATTATTGACTAATATAAAAATTTTCATCTGATTTATGTACAACGCAGTTTGTAAAGTCATATTTTTTTATCTATTATATGAGAGACTTGCTTTGTTTACCAAATAAAGTGAATCTAATTGGATTTTCATTTTAAACATTAAATAAAAGTTAAAAAGGTATTATTTTTTATTTCACATATTTAGGTTTTAGTTATGATACTCCCAAAATAATTCAGCAGAAATCCGCAGATTTTTACCAAAATTCTCCGCAGAAATTGCAAAAAACCTCCGCAGATTCCATCTAGCCCTGACTATAAGTCAGTGGTGCCTGCAGCCGTACGGCTGTACGAGCCGTGCGTACCTACCATGAGAGGGCACAAATGCCGCTTTTCATTTATTTATTAATTTTTTAACATAATTGAAATTGATTATTAAACAGTATACACTACGGTATACTGACAAAGCAAGAAAGAATGAGAATAAATAAAGGTGTGCGATTGTATGTTTTAAAATGTGTGTGTACTTGCATTGTGGGAGATGGGTAAAGAAATCTATTGGCTTTAGTTTTTCCGGCGGTTTTAATTTCACACTAAAAATTGCAATTCAGATAGCTATTGTTTAAAACAAGATTCAAAATGAGTAAAAGCTTTTTAAAACAGCTAAACTTAATTTAGACATTAGCCAAAATGCCAAAAGACCTAAAACCAATGAGACAACTATTGCTTCCCCACACGAGGTGGAGACCGCAGTCGCATCAGCTCCTGAGCCAAAGGAACTCCAGGCCCAGCCTGCGTCTCTTTCATCGGACAGTTCAGATCCAGCTGCATGGAACTGTTACGATTCAAGGTGTTTTAAACTATTTTATTTGATAGACTGGCACAAATAAGCAGACATCTTCATTCTCACAATGAGCTTCTGAGTTCTCTCACCCTTCCAATCGAGTTTGTTCTTCCAAGGTAATCTGGGAACACGTGCTGCTGCGAATACTTTGTAAACGCCTGTCCTGCTTATTCAAATTATTTGATTAAATGAATTCAATTGTAATTGACCGGCGCAACAGGGAAAACAGCTTAAAATTGGCTTCTCTGAAACGGAATATTTCACTTTCATTTTATTTAGGCTAGATTATTTTTTTATTTGACAGTCCAGTTCGTGTTTTGGCTTTGTTGAAGCATATAGCGGACTTGTTTTGAAGCACTTCACCTCAAATGTCTTTTTCACAGCGAGTTCAGATGAGGGAGTGTTTAAGCAATCCTGGCAGGAAAATATACATTTACATTTCAAAGAAAAAATATTTGTATTAAAAGGAAACAAATTATGTCTCAACAAATGCCCTTAAATAATGTAGCCTTCGACAGTAAGCGTCAGTGTTTCTTGAGATTCGAGATCAGGGATAGTGGGGCAGGGCGGTGCTGGATATGTGCGTACCTTGGAATAAAATCCTTCAGGCACCCCTGCTATAAGTTACAATGCAACTGCAAACCAACCAATTCTCATTATTAACAGACTGTCTGCTTAATATCTCCTGATACTGCTGCACTACTTTCTCCTGACTATAAGAGACACTAACCCTAATCCAAACCATATATGAAAAGATTTTAGTAATTTTCAGATATTATATTTTATGTTATGGTACAAATGCAAAAGAAAAACAATTTAAAATTCTAAAAACATTATATATATATATATATATATATATATATATATATATAT
>CAIGQZ010032280.1:5315580-5329243 GCA_903798205.1 Danio tinwini
CATTCATTCATTTTCTTTTCGGCTTAGTCCCTTTATTAATCCGGGGTCGCCACAGCGGAATGAACCGCCAACGTATCCAGCACACAGCGGATGCCCTTCCAGCCGCGACCCGTTTCTGGGAAACATCCATACACACTCATTCACACTCATACACTACGGACAATTTAGCCAACTCAATTCACCTATAGCACATGTCTTTGGACTGTGGGGGAAACCGGAGCACCCGCAGGAAACCCACGCGAACGCAGGGAGAACATGCAAACTCCTCACAGAAATGCCAACTGACCCAGCCGAGGCTCGGAAAACTCAGCTTTGCTGTTACAGAAATACATCTTAATAACATTGAAAAGCATTAAAATAGAAAGTAGTTATTAATATTAAGCATTAGAAAACTTAAAAAAACTTAAATTATTATTACAAATATGTTAATTAGTAAGTAAAATTAGGTTATATTTAATGATTAAATATTTACTTTCCTAATAAACTACAGGCACAAAAAATTGCCTTTTTTTTGTGAAAAGTGACATTTTCTAGGTTCATTTGATTCTGGCTGATGATCTGCAGACATTCAATGCAAAAATGCTGAAAAACTGAAAAAAGGGGCTTTTAAAAGGCTTTTCTCACAGCACCGTATGAAAGGAGATGATCTTATGCAACATCACACTGAACAAGTTATGATGAAAAAGAACTCACTGGAATTACGCTGTGTGCCAAAGTACAGATCCAGATCCAAGTACTTGACCATGTCACTGAGTTTGTGATAATCCGGATCATCTCCAAGCTAACAAACAAACAAAAACAAAAAAACATCTTAAACTTAGTAATAGATCTCCGCATGACCTGTACTTAAGCACTGCTCACACCAACATCAACAACTAACAATAAATCTCCAGGCTGTTTTCCAATGTGAGAGGCTCATCCCTGCCCTAACCACAGTGAAAGATCTAAAAAAATCAGGTGTGGCTTTTTTATCAGCATCATAGATTAAATCTGTGTAAATCATAAAAGAAGAAGAACGTTTAGTAAATCAGTTAATATAATTAGGGAATTAGTTGTACCCTTCCAAAATCATTTCAAAAGGCCTTTTGAAGAGGTTAGTTTTGGCCACATGGCGGCAATGACACCTCTCTTTAGCATGCTTTTAAGGAGAGTCTGTTAACTCAGCAGCCACTATCGAAATGAATGAGGGAGGCCTGAACTCCTAAAAACTGCTTGCTAAACTAGCAAATAAATTACATATTTAGCAAAAACCTATGAACCATCTGATTATTGTTCCTGATTAGGCACTAATTATGTTTAAAACATGTTTTTCCAGCAACTGCACATGCACAAAGATTGGTATGACGTCTCCTTTTACGGTTGTTCAATGGATTTATGGCAGTTTCGGAGGATACGGTAACAAGATATGTGATGGCGTGGGATGTCGTACAGTAAATAGTAACCTTTACAAATCAAATCAGTGATTCTGAGCACATATAAAATTGATGGCAAGGTCACTTTTGGGCCCTTTTTGAAAAAAATTATTGGTTCTTGATTTGGGGGAGATCTGTGTAATACCATTAAATCCTCATAAATCATGCAAGATCAGTTTTACTTGTTTGTAGGTGTTTTAATGAGACATTTGTAAAACAAAAAAAAGAATAACATTAGTTAATAGTCTCTTGCTATCCTGTTTAGCAGAGCCCTTAATAGAAAAAAACAAATATACGTCTTGAAAATTAACAGAAGAATGCATATTATGCAGACACTTACTATTTAATTATATTAGACAATAAGCTAAGTGCAAACTTTCAATTTAATGTTTGCAGCATTGGAAAAAGCCCATTTTAGTCCATGTTTTGCCTAAGTGTTTGTTGCATTTACATAATTTTGATCAACAGGTGGTGTTATTAAACGCTTCACTGAATCATTTTGCAAGGCAATTGGTTCGGTTGTTTTAAAGCTTTGTTTCTCCCATCACTACTAGAATTTGATAAGATGTCATTTCCTGTCAAAGTCAACACAGGCACACAGCTGTCATCATCAATGGAGCTTGCCATAAGAAAATCTGTACAGACTCCTGCCCCAAAGAACAGCAAATTACTTCGCTGTGGCTGCCGTGCTGAAACTATTCAAAGTAACACGAACAAACTATCTAATTATAGTCTTTACTCTCATGTTCTGAAAAGGCCAAAATATTTTGATAAACCCCTGGTGGTTGGATCTAGTACTGAAAAAAAATTCTCTCTCCTAGAGGTTGCACAGACTAGTCGACTGGTTGACTAATGCTTTGCCGTGACGCTTTTCAATTGACGTCGACTAGTCACGCTGCGCAGATCATGTGGTTTTTGACCTAACATGCTTTGTGAATGAACCATGAAGCACGCAGCCGCGAAGGTATGGCAAACTTCATGTGTAAACATTATCTCAGGTGAACGAGGTGAGGCTGAGCAAGATTTTCAGCATCTTTTTGACCTGCACTATCATGACAGTAAAATCTGCGTCTGAGCAAGACTCTGACAAAGAGTCAAACGAAGAGTGTGAGTTTATAGCCTTTGTCTTTTGTATGTTATGTGAATAACAAACCATAAGTTTGTGTTCAATGTGAGGTGCTGACAATGTATGCACAGGATTAGACGTTTAAGCTACACTTACAGTACAATCTTGTTCATTCAATAACTACAACACATAACCTGTAGTTGTACTATTTATTATTCTTAGTGTGAAGAGACCTTTATGTAAACAGAACAGACTTGGTGTGAACAGAACTTAAACACTGAGTTGCTATGTGCATCCTATGACTCTTATGCAACACCACCAACCTGTCCCCAGATTGTTCCTTCAGAGTTCTCCACCTGCTCCCAGCGCAGTCTCTTCACGCTCATGTGGTTGTTGTCAGAGGCTTTCGGACTGGGTTTGGGTAAAGGTGGAGGATCACAAGGTGGGGGTAGAGGAGGTGGTGGAGGAGGGGGAACCTTGCTTGACAGTGTGCCTTCAAAGCTTTGTTGAGATGGTTGGGAATGGAGGCTTTTTTGTTTGGTCAAGCTGGGGGAGGTTCTGGGAACAGTAGTCTGCTGGCTCTGGTAAATGGATTGGCTGGGGTGTTGGAGGCGAGTGTGTTGTGCACTTGTATGCGGGGGTTGAGGGGAGGTGTGTGGGGATGATTGCAGGATGGGATGAGCCTTCGGTTGGTGTAACTGGAGAATAGGTTGACTGCTCGGCTGGGGTGAAGAGCGTCGGGGATGGCTGTGCTGAGCCCTGAGCTCTTCCCTAGTGGGCAGAACCTTGTGCAAAGAGGGGCGGTTGGCAAGGAAGGGGCGAGGTGGAGGTGGTGGTGGTGCTATGATAGGATGGTGCTGGAAGGCTGGGGGAGGTTGGGGCAGGTGCTCTGGGGTGATGGGAAGGGGCGAGGGTGAGTCCGTGAACTGAAGGGGAGGTGGTGGAGGTGGAGGACTCTGGGGTGGAGGAGGGATATGGTCAGAGCCGGAGGAGTAGGACACTGAGGTCGAGTCATCACTGCTGCTGTGGTCTTCACTGCTGGCACTGCTTAACTCGTGAGGCAGCATGTTCACTTCCTGTTCATCCTGGAAACTCATCTGTCAGTGTCATAAAGACCACCAATGAATAAACACAATGGCACATAAATGTATGGCACACATACTCCTGTGAAATTTGAATTATTTTTCAAATATTTACCAAGTTATGTTTAACAGGCAGAAGACTTTATGAATTTAATTTTTTTTTACTTAATAGTTTTAATAATTCATGAATAATAATTATTTAATTTTTTTGTCTTTTACTTGATGAAAGCAAACCTATTTTTCTAAAGATACTAGTATTCAGGTTTAAGTGCAATTTAAAGGCTTAACTAGGTTAGGTTAACTAAGCAAATTAGGCATGCTACTAGATAATAGTCATTTGTTTTGTAGCCAATCAAAAAAATAATAATTTGTAAGCAGGTCTAATAATATTGACCTTAAATTGGTTTAAAATATTTATAAACCGAATTTATTCCAGTTAAACAAACAAAAACAAAAAAATTCTTTTTGAAAATGAATAATTTTATCCATTTCTCAGTGAATATAGGCAATGTGTTTTGGTGCATTTATTAAACAGATATATTTATTAAAATTATATTTTTGTCATCAAACATATTTACAACCTACAAAATTTCAACTAAATTTTGTTTTTGTTTTTTTGCTTCTCTTGATTTTTCCTCTTTTTAAATTAGTAATTTATATTTTTCTATAAATTATAAATTTGGCTGTACTAGTCTTTGGACCGTTATCATAAGTTATTTTGTTTAAAAAGCCCCAGATTTGGCTTCAGCACTGACTAATCTAATGTATATGAACAAATATAATATTGTATCGCTTCCTATTAAAAATATGAATTTAAAAGATAGATGTGTGAGGGGTGTACTCATATATGCTGAGCACTGTATATACAGTAAGATATAAAAACATTATAGGAAATGTGAATGTTTCCTTGCTCTGTTAAACATCACTTGGGAGATATTTGACACACACAAAAATATATAATAATCATAATAATATCAAAGGAGGGCTAATAAGTTAGCCTTAACAACAAAACAAAATAAAACAACAACAAAACAAAGCAACACAATGTAATACAATACAACACAACATAAAACAAAACAATACAAAAAACAACACAACATAACAAAACATCAAAACAAAAAACAATACAAAAACAACAACACACCAAAAAACAAAACAAAACAATGAAACAAAACATAATAACAAAAAAAGGAAAAAAACAACAACACAAAAGACAACTCAACATAAAACAAAACAAAATGTAAAACAAAACAATACATATGTTTGGAGAATGTATGGGGGAAAAAATGAAATAAAATGCACACACCTCCTCATAGTCATTCTCTCCTCCCTTGAAGTCATCCACAATATTAACTCGGTGGCCCAGCTGCTCACTCAGGGCATCCAGGAACTTGTCTGTGTCTCGGCTGCGAGGTGGACGTGAGAAGGTGAAAAGCTTTCTGCGCTGGGGCAAAGGACTGAGTTCATCAGAAGGCAGAGGAGAGGCAGGGGGGCTGTCCAAACTGACATAGGGATTAGAGTCCACACTGTCTGGAGAAGCAACAGTCTGCTGGTAAGTCTCAAACTGAGGCCCGGGAAAGGAATCGGTCCATGTAAGCGAGAGGCCTGACTTACGGTTCCCTGCAAAATTAATTCAGTCCAGAGGATTGTTGAAAGCAGAAATTCAATGAGATATATTATTAAAAGTTCTAAATGTTTTCTAACTTAAACCAAAGAACTCTAACATGCTGATCCTTTAGCTTTTGGGGTTTTCAAACTTCTTTGCCAAGGCCCTCGTTTATTTTGGTGTCATACTTACAGTAGCCACAGTTACTAATTTAGTTTTCCCTGAAGGCTTTTTTTGATTCTCAAAGTGGTAGTAGGCAGGGCTTGACATTAACACCCACCAGCCCACAAAATGCGGGAAGATTTCAGCTGTGGCGGGTTAGACAGACACAAAACAAAAGATTGCAGGTAAATACAGAATGAGAGGATGATAAGGCGCACGGTGATGCTGTAAAGGAAGAACAGCCTGGAAAAGCAACTGGTGCGATCGTTTCCCTTTGAAATATGTTGGAAAAAAGCAGTGCTTGTGCACCCACAGTCCTGCTTTCAAGAGATCTCCAGATGTTTTGTATGCAGCAGCTGTTGCCGCTTTCGCTTTTACTATTCTTTGAGCAGATTATTAATTGGCCTAACATTAACCGTGTGCACGTGATCATCTTTTCACTATCGCACAAAGAATATTTTTTACCTGTTTTCTTTTGCTTGCCGTTATTTTTGCTAATATGGTTTAATTATCATCCTTTACAATAACATTGTTTTAATAGGAGATTAACTCTCCATTTATCTATAGTTACCTGATGATCTGGGACAAACTACTGTGTATAGTTTTAGATACATGACAAAAATTTTTTTAAATGTCAGTTGTTTTTTAAGAACATTTTTGTTGAATAAAAAAAGCATGTATACAACAATATTTAGCTTCTTTGACACATCTTTTAAAATTTGTGGCAACGAAAAAATTGTTGGTGTGGCCAGAGAAAAAATGGTAAATCCTTAGTGTTGAGCCATGTCGTGACATGAGGCATGTGGACACATAATTTAAATCAAGTAATTTTAGCATGCCAACATCAAGTTTATGCAAATATATTTTCCCCACAACAAAATAAGGCTAGTGAAAATAACGAGTGGCTAGTAACATTGAAAAAATACTAACAACAATGGCTGGTGATCAAAAAAGTTAATGTCAAGCCCTGGTAGTTTGCAACGGGTTTAATTTATTAATGATATTTCAGTTCTGTTAGAAATCTTTTTTAACATTTAACCAAAGAAAAAAAAACTGATATACATCATGGATGACCTAAGAGTGAGTAAATTAACAGCTAAAAAAAGGAACATTTAAAATATTTTTTCCTTGCAAAATAATTGACTCTAAATCCATTTTCACTAAACTAATATTTAAATGAGTGTTTTTTTAGGCTGTCTGCAGTCACATTTATAATTTTTAGTATGTCAAAAATTTACTAGCAATCTGTGGAATCAGAAGTTTTGCATTCTCTTTTTTGAATTTTCTGCATTGTCTAGCATAAATCTGCTCTGTTTTAAAATGCAATTTTTTCATATATCGTCACACTATTGACAACTGCATGTAAAATATAGCCACATTTATGTTAATGTGAATGCTTAAATTGTCTATTATAAACCTAATGTTGTCAAATAATCTAATTATGTTTAATAATTACCGACTGGTTTTTAGAAAGTAGAGGAAATTTGTCATAATGCCAAGAAATTATGCATACAACATTTAATTAATCTCATTAAGACTCCCTGTGGTAAAAATAATCTTGTTTTTAATGTTGTTTATGTGTCTATGGGCTGTTTCTAATAGTCTTATATTAATTACCATTTCAAATTTGGCATTATACAAGGTTTTTTAAGTTTTATCTGATAAACTACTGTTAATTAGCATATGAATATTGGATGCTCATTAAGGGCATTTATTTGCAGAAAATTATAGAGAGATAATCCAAGTTTAAATAATCAGAAAATGCATGTATATACATGCATTAATACATATTTTACATACAGACAAACAACAAATATTTCAAACATTTTCTGCAAATAAAAAGCCACATTCTATGCACTTTATAATATAATAAATTAACATTCACTTAGTGCATATACTTGCTAATGAAAAATCCATTACTAATAAGTGGTCTGTCCATTTTCTCACATCAGTATACACTAAATTATACATACATATTCTTTCTTTTCTCCTAAATAATTAGTTTCTGGTTGAACCACATACAGTATGCCTTAATTAATGCAATATATTGCCATTGTGCAGCATTACTCCTAATGGCCCATTGTGGCTCCCCAGTTTGAAAACCCCTGAGTAAAATCTTAAGTGATCTAATAAGCAAGCACATTTAGTGTCAGATGGTCCTGCACAGCCATTATGGTGATATCTGTCATTATAATAATAGCTGCACGTCCTGTTTCTGTGTGCTGATTGTCAGAGTGAGCTGAGAGTACCTGCGGTGCTGTGTGTGAAAGACTGAGTGTATGTATTGCTCTCAGCGAGGCCCATGCTGGCAGCCCTGGGTGATGAGTGACTCTGGAGAGACTGGCTGCTCTTCACAGGATACACGTTCCCGAGCTCTGTGTAAACTCCTGTCATCTATAGGTTGGGGTGTGAATTAGGCATGATTTCATAACAGCAGTGATGACAGTGGAATGAATTGACCTATCAGTAAGCCCCTTGCCTCGATATACATTGGAGTGTCAGCCAAGCCAATGGTGGTTGATTATCAGATGAGCCAATGGCAGTTGAGTTTTCACATTTCCATTTTGTTTTATAGACAACCACTGTCCCCTTTCCCCCATCCCCTTCATCCCGGCAACAACAGTCATAGTAGACACCTCACGCTTTTCTCACGCTTTTTTTGGTTGATGAAAAACCAATCAGAGCATTCTCTTTTGCCGAAGACCAATGCTGATTCTACGTGCTGAATTGGGCCAACTAACTTTTTTTCACATACTATAGTATATAGTAGGGAAATGTGTGATTTAGGTTTTAGCACCATAAAGAAACATTGAAATATCCAAAATACAGTCTTGTGCAAAAATTTGGGCACCCCTCTGTGGCTGCATAATGTGTTCTTTCTTTATAAGAGAAGATCACAGTGAAATGCCATTTGGTTTCTGGAGAAAACTAGAAAATGTCATGTTTTTCAGACAAAAATACATAGTGTAGCAGTATTGAGATGTGTGAAATTAAATTGAAACTGAAAAATAGGTTATGCAAAAGTTTGGGCTTTGGTCATCTTTTTTGTGTGGATTTCAAAACCTGTAGTTACTTAATGTTGATTGATTACAACACAGAATTGATTTGAGTGACTCAGATCTACCAAAGAATGCTCAGACATGATACAATGTTTTAGAATGGCCATCCCAGTCCCCAGACTTGAACATCACAGAAAATCTATGGATTGATTTGAAAAGAACCGTTCATGCTTGGCACCCATCAAACCTGACTGAACTGGAGACATTTTGCAAGGAAGAATGCTAAAATGCCTTCAGCAATAATTCAGGGACATATCCTTGACTATAAGAAGTGTCTACAGGCTGTTATTTCAGCAGAAGATGGCTCTACAAAAGATTGATGTCATTATTCTGTTGGGGTGCTCAAATTGTTGCACCTGTCTGTTTCTGTTAAGACTTAAATTGCACTACATCTGTTGATTAAATAATTGTTATGTCAGAACTGAAATGTTGCATTTTCTCTAGGGTATGAAATATATCCACATGAATTTGCTGAATTGAAAGGCCAGCAGACTATGACTTGCAATTAGGAAAATGATCAGGGGTTGCAAAACTTTTGCATAAGACTGTGTATACTCTCATTGGTTTGATGGTGTTATGCTACAAAAATGATTAAACGATTGACCTATAAATTTGTAAAACTGATTCCAGGGATCCTGAAAATACAGGCAAATGAATGTATTTTATTCTATTCACTAAAACCAATCATGACAACTTAACATCCAGAAAAATCAATAAGAATGTATACAATTGTCTGAGGTAAGTAGAAGCAACAATGTTTTTAACTCTGATAATGCCACCACAAGTTTGATAGTAACACAGGCTCTGGCTAAGTTAAGTTAGACAGGTAGCACTAACATTAGCTAGCTCATGCCTATTAGTGACTCTCCATATTAAACTGGCTATTTGCTAAATTTAACTGCTTCATTTAATCTTTATTTAAAAGTTGAAAGTGTTGGTCAAAAGAATACGTTTAGGATTGTGGGATATCAAAGGCAGTGAAGGGCACATCTGTTTTCTTCGAAATTGGATCAGACAAGGTTACCTACAAAGACAGGAAATGAAGCAGAATTTGCTTTTGGATGTGGCTTGATGTCTTCCCGACTTGTAAGGCTCCCTCAAAGGCAGCATTACAGAGCTTTCTGACGCAGCCATTAAGACAGCTCACATCTCTGTTTGTTTCTCCAAATTAGCAACAGTTACTAAGGCGGACAGGCCATACAGATAGGTCAATTGTGGATGAGCAGTAAATGGTACCCACGTGGCTGAGATCTGGGGACTCTGGGAAGGAAGTCCCATCCCCACACTGTCTTTCCTCTGGAGTCACGGGGTCAGTGAATGTTCCTGAGACACAGAGAGAGCTTTCCAGAAAACAGAAAAAGCTGTTGCCCTTCAGAAGCTAACGGACAATGGGCTTGAGGGCAGTCAGCAGCAGGTCTGGATTGGCTGAGAGACTGTTTAAAGATTATTCCTAATAGATGCTGCTGGTGAATCATAAACATGATTGAAGACAGGTTTGACTGCTTGTATACTCTGCAAGACTGACAGAATGGCATGGCTAGCTGAAGAAATGTTACAATGGAGCAATGTGTAGCATATACAGTGATTTACAATGCCTGGCCTGAAAGGGGTACTGTTTGAGTTCCAGTGAGGACAATCTTAAGAATCTATGATTTAATCTTTGCTGATGTGATCAATATGTTTCTGGCTTCTAGTTGGATTGTTAGAAATTATTTTAACTGATGCAGTGGGTTTTGTTTCCTTTCTTTAACAACTATGTCAGACCTATTCCAGTATGACAATGCTAAGATTCATATTCAAATTTGAAAGAAAGCTTCAGATTCACACATAGACCACTAGTTTACCTGAAAGAAACTAAAACACTTGAGATGTCTCTAGAAGACAGTGGTTCTCATAAGGGAAAAAACTGACATTTCAACTTTTCAACTGAAGTGGTGGAGAGGTTTATTTGAGGTATTGTAAGGTATTTTAAGTGAGCTATCTTTATGCCACCAGAGTAACCTAGTTTGCCCCTAAATAGTGTTGTGGACAAAATATAGGCTAAATTATAATTATATTTGACAAAAGGTGCAGACAGAGATGCATTTAAAGTTGTATTTTGTGATTTGAATGTGTATGAATTAATACAACCTTTCATTTATAATCTTATGGTAAGCTGTTGACGTGTCTCTTGCCTCTTCTAACAAACTTACACATCTGTCTGTTGCCTCATTACAAACATATGTGGCAAATAGACAAGTTAAATTAACAAAACACGTTTAAACAGACCTTATGCCTCTTCAGCTGAAATAGAGTACATTTCTAATCTAGATATTCCACATTTTGCATTCTGACTTGCCGTGAAAATAAAGGAAAAAGGATCTTTGTCTTACTAGGAAACATTGTGGTTAATCAAATGTTGCCTGAGGCGTGCATATTAATGATCCCATGTGGATTGGCACAGTCTATGTTTTGTTCCACTTTGCCTGTTTTTCTTTGTGACTTTACAATTACATGATAACCATGAGAACAATAGAGTTTAAGACTCAAGGTATGTCATTTCCACATACCGAACTCTTATTATTCAGCTATGAACAGATATATCCAGATTTTCATTCTATGGCTCCTTAAGATGGTCACTACCTGAAGAGAACCACTCTTTAAAAGTCAACCTCAGCACATCTCAAGACTTTTATTTGTGTTTAAATTTACAAATCGTTAGTTCATGTGTGAAAATGAGTAAGACAAATCTTTGCATTGTTGTCTTGGCAAGAATGAAAAGATAGGTCTTTTTATTTGGTTGTTAAGAAATACAAAAGCCACACAGTGTATCAGATAAGGCTCAAAGAAATGTTGCCAATGTAAAATGGCAAAAACACATTTATCACTGCCATAAAATGTATTAATTGGCTCTAAATTAAAGTAGTGCTTACTTTTTTGGCCAGGTAGTGTGTAAACTTATCAGTCATATACTTATAAAGCCTACTTATCAGTCTATATATAGACTTATAAAGCCTATTAGTTTTAAATCATTTCATCAACAGGGTCCAAAATGAAAAATCATCAAGTGTCAGGTGTCATGAGTAAAATTGTTTTGCCAAATAAATAATATGTTGGATTTGATGCATGACATGTAGTGTTACTGTACATATGAATTAACGGCAGATTATACCTGTATAATGCATGATGCAGCCAAATTAAACTAAAACTAAAAACAAACACTACCATTCAAAAAACTGGCATGAAAGCGAGAGTAAATTTTTAAAAAACTTTAATGTATTTTCATTTTCAATGCATAATATACTTTTGTATGTACAATGCATCCGGAAAGTATTCGTAGCGCTTCACTTTTTCCACATTTTTTATGTTACAGCCTTATTCTGAAATAGATTAAATTAATTAATTTTTTCAAAATTCTACATACAATACCCCATAATGACAATGTGAAAAAAGATTTTTTTAATTGTTGCAAATTTATTAAAAATAATAAACCTAAAAAATCACGTGTACATAAGTATTCACAGCCTTTGCCGTGAAGTTCTACATTGAGTTTAGGTATATTCTGTTTCCACTGATCACTCTTGAGATGTTTCAGCAGCTTAATTGGTGTTCACCTGTGGTAAATTCAGTTGATTAGACATGATTTGAAAAGGCATACAGCTGTCTATATAAGGTCCCAGGGTTGACAGTGCATGTCAAAGCACAAACCAAGCATGAAGACAAAGGAATTGTCTGTAGACCTCCAAGACAGGATTGTCTTGAGGCACAAGGCTGGGGAAGATTACAGAAAAATTTCTGCTACTGAAAGTTCCACTGAGCACAGTGGCCTCTATCATTCGTAAGTTAAAGATGTTTGGAACCACCAGGACTCTTCCTAGAGCTGGCCAGCCATCTAAGCTGAGTGATCAGAGGAGAAGGGCCTTAGTCAGGGAGGTAATCAATAACCCGATGGTCACTCTGTCTGAGCTTCAGTGTACTTCTGTGGAGAGAGGAGAACCTAACAGAAGGACAACCATCTGTGCAGCAATCCACCAATCAGGCCTTTATAGTAGAGGGGCCAGACGGAAGCCACTCCCCGCCTGGAATTTGTCAAAAGGCATCTGAAGGACTCTCAGACCATAAGAAACAAAATTCTCTGGTCTGATGGTACTAACATTGAACTATTTAGAGTGAATGCCAGGCGTTAAATTTGGAGAAAACCAGGCACCGCTCATCACCAGGCTAATACCATTCCTACAGTGAAGCATGGTGGTGGCAGCATCATACTGTGGGCCTGTTTTTCAGCAGCAGGAACTGGAAGACTAGTCAGGATAGAGGGAAAGACGAATGCAGCAATGTACAGAGACATCCTGAATGAAAACCTGCTTCAGAGTGCTCTTGACCTGGGGCGACAGTTCATCTTCCAGCAGGAGAATGACCCAAAGCACACCGCCAAAATATACATGGAGTGGCTTCACAACAACTCGGTGAATGTCCTTGAGTGGCCCAGCCAGAGCCCAGACCTAAATCCTAATGAACATCTCTTGAGAGATCTGAAAGTGGCTGTACACTGTTGCTTCCCATCCAATCTAAGAGCTTGAGAGTTACTGCAAAGAGGAATGAGCAAAAATTCCCAAAGACAGGTGTGCCAAGCTTGTGGCATCATATTCAAAAAGACTTGAGCCTGTAATTGCTGCCAAATTTGCATCAACAAAGTATTGAGCAAAGGCTGTAAATCCTTATGTACATGTGATTTTTCAGGTTTTTTATCTTTAATAAATTTGCAACAATTTAAAAAAATATTTTTTCACATTGTCATTATGGGGTATTGTGAGTAGAATTTTGAGGAAATGATTGAATTGAATCCATTTTGGAATGAAGCTGTAACGTAAAAAAAATGTGGAAAAAGTAAAGCGCTTCACAATACTTTCCAGCTGCACTGTAAATAAGTAAAGTATGCAAATAAAAGTGCCTAAAAAGGCCTAAATAAATTAAATCAGCAAATTTGAATGATTTATAATGCAGCATGTCACACTGACATAGAAAACACACATGGAAATTGTTCTAAAATATATCAAAATAGAAAATTCTTTATTTAAATTGTGATGATATTTCAAAATATATATTTTTTTCAATTAACTACAGTAAATACTGCCTTTGTAAGCATAAGGAACTGACAATCAAAAACTTAAAAAAAAAATAATACCAACCATACCAGTCCTTTTCAACAGTAATATATATTTAGATATAATGAATTATATAAATATTATATTATATTATATTATATTATATTATATTATATTATATTATATTATATT
>CAIGQZ010032280.1:5350358-5363284 GCA_903798205.1 Danio tinwini
GCAGTCATATACAGTAGGCATACTAAAAAGGGTTTTAGCATATTACTGGATGCACATCAATACTGCAGTATAATTAGATCCACAATCACAAGCTACTTATCTAGATTTTTTCTTGAACATTATTACCATTTTAACCATAGAAATATAGACATTATATCATTAAAATCACTCAAAGTAAAATAAATAATATGCTAATGTCTTTCTGGGGGGTTCTAAACATTCCTGCTCTAAACAGTGAATAGGTAGAAAGCTGAAGTTGGTGAGATGGCTGGAATGTTTTGATAAATAATTATTGATATTGCTGTAAAATATGCATTTTTATTTGTCTTCATTTTTCATGTTGCTATTAATGAACACTGCGTGTTATGTGGATGTGATTTGCTATTAAATATAATGTTTTCCTAAAAATAAGCATTATTTAAAAAAATATCAAAAACATGTCAAACATTATCAATATCAGTATCTGCATTGTTAAAATGTTACTATATACTTTTTGCTACATATAATTTTTAAATGTTTAAAATCTTCAATCCTAGTGGGTATAGATATTATTGGGACTAAAGCTTTTAAACAAAATGTGTAAAGTTAAATGTGTCAGTTATTTATTAATAAACAACACAGAATGAAATGGCTAAATTTAAGACTATATCTGCATATGTGGAACAAAGGTACGTTGGGATATACAGATATTTACAAACAGATATACAATTAGACATGTTGTCTACATATGCAATATACCGTATCGTAAAAGTTTGGCATGTACAGTATGCGTGCAAATATCAGATGTTATATAAAAATCTTCTGTAAAAACTGCTGCGTCAACATGGTCAAACTGTATGTGGTTATTCACAAAACAGAAACTGGTCTAAATTATTCGCATCAACATGGTTAAACTGCTAACAGTGAAATTTCATAGGCCCAGATCACAACTTGAAAATGTAATTCAAAACTGCAATTACATTGTGTTATTTTAACGATCTAGGCGCAAAGTCTAAAGCGCACGGCGCAAAAGCATTAAGGGCGTATTCAAATTCACTTTTGCTATTTTAAGGACGGAAAAATATGCTCTGTGCAATGGCGCATGGTCTAACAGGGTTGTGCTTATTCACCTAATGAGTTATGGGTGTGTTTTGAGCAAAAAGTGCATTAAACCAATCAGAGTCTCACCTCCCATTCCCTTTCAGAGCCAGTTGTGACGCGCCATGGTGCATTTGCTAATACATGGCGCACTTTGTAAGTGGAAAAACTGAACTCTTCACTAGCAAGAAAACAATTAAACAGACCATCTGCAGCCCGAATAAAAAAATTTGCCTCCTCTATTTGGCCTCTTTACCTTCTCTTTACTTTACTTTTTCTTCTTACTTTACTCCTTTACTTTCGTGGATAATGAAACGGTGTTGTACCCACTCCACTGAAGACATCCATTAGCCTACATATTTAATTTAGTTTGTTAAGCGCAAAGATTTCTTTCAAACTATTTCTAAATTCAGTTCTAATTTCCAGCAAACTGATAAAGGAACAATAATAACGAAGTTATTATTATATCTAAACACACGTCCTATTCTTATGCACCATATAGTGATGCACATCTCCAAAAACCCAACAGGTGGACAAATCTAAATTAGTTTTTATTAAAACAAATTATAAATATGCATATAATAAATAATACTGCTAATAATAATAACAACAACATATACAAATGCAAATTTTCATGAATAAACTGAAAAAGCCCCCCGAGATGAGGCATGGAGGCAGTGTTTTTTATATTTATAATATAATTTTTGTAACATTTTAATCCTTTAATTTATTTAATATGTAAAGATATTTGTGTATTGCTGTACATCTTGTGTGTATTAAGCAATGCGTAAGTGTTTGGACCTGCATAAATGCATGACTAACGCAGTCTGTGCCGGACTTTAGACCTGCTTTTAGTTGGTCAAAGGCACAGTCTATTTCAGTTTCTCAAAATAGCAACGCGCCAACAATGCGCCTTAACACACCTCCTTTATAGACCGACACACCCATGAATACACAAAGTGGAGCAAATGGATTTGCTATTAAAACAACATGGCGCAAAACGTGAAAATTAGGGTTGCGCTGGTCTGAAAATAGCAACCAATTGCGCCAAACACATCGGTATGATAGGGCCTGGGGTGTTTACTTAACACCATTTTCAACAAAAAAATTATTTATGCATTTTGACCATTCATTTACACAACAACAGTTTTTGTAGGTCCTACCACTTTTAAAAAGAGGCTTTAAATTGTCCGTTTTTAAAAATAACCATTATTATTAAAATTATTATCAATTATCATCATCATCAATTAAAAAACTACAGGTACAGATTACAGATACACTCAAAATATGACATTTGCTGCTTGTTCGACTACTTAATTAAAATGAGCTGAAACAACACAATTCTTGAGTTTTTTGGGGACAACTTAATTGGTTTGTTCAATTCACTTAAATTTGTAAAAAAACTAAAAAACAAGTCAACCTAATTTCATTCATGTTGTCTCAACACAACTCGATTGTGTGAAACCCAGCATTTTTTTTCAGTGTATGCACAAATACTAAAAGCTGTATGTGTATCTGTGTAGTGTTTTTGTTTTTTCCAAAGTAACCACAACTAGCTTACATTTTGTAATAGATTTAATATTCTGTGTGAACAGGAAATAATTTACAAAATTTATTGTCTATAAGCAACATTTGAAAGAATATATCCATTTGTACCACATCATCATCATGTAAACATACATAAGTGGTTGCTTACTGGCTTTTGGTAAAACGTCTGGCATTGTGTTCTAGGTGGTTGGTGGAGCATTGCTGGAATGTAATTTGTGGTTTCAATTTGATTGTCTATTGGTCCAAAGGGCATTGATGGAATGTTGTTTGTGGTTTATTATTGGTTGTTTACAAGGTCAATTCAAAAGAGCAGTTGCCCAACATGTTGATTTTTTTCTAGGCCATGCCTATGGTCATGTGTGGTTGCTAAGGTATTCTAAGTGGTTGATAGGGTATGGACCAGTGTGCAGGTTGGTTGTCCCCAGACATGCTTCTGCCCTTTTACCTAATGAGTCTATATGGGATTTTCCATGAGTTTGCCTACCAGCCAAAATCTCAAATTGAGTTATTGTGTAGAATGGCTTTAAATATAAACAGCATTTATGAAACAAGCCTGACAAACGAAAACTACTTCTAGTATGTTTATTGAGAGTATGTGACCTATGTATGACCGAGGCCAACCATGTCAATAACCTATATCATGAACAAAATGGACAAGTATGGCAATGCCTTACTTGAATAGCTTTTTAAGAGCAATTTCCCTGCTTCTTAGAGAAATCCTATGACATATCGTTAGAGTATAGCTAGCCTCAGTGGTTGCTGTGGTAACACCTCAAGGCGACACTGGAGCCGTTGAGTAAACAGAGATAAGGCGAAAACATTTGCTTCTTGTCGCAGTGCCATTTTACATAAGGTGGGCCGCCAGAACCAAACCCTGGCAGTGGATTAGAAAGAGAATGACAGACACACAAAGACTTGTTAAAAAAATAGAAAACTCTCTATGGGGATTACATAAGGACTCAGCTAAGGATGCATTATTTATTGAAGAGCAGCAGCTTTTCAAATGAGGAATACAGTCTACAAGGGATCATATCTACTTTTGCTGTTATCTAAACACTGTCATTGATACTTCCTCAGGAATATTTAAGATATTGCTTTTTAATTCAAAAACAAAGAAGGTTGTGTTGACATCAGATTAAAGACATATAGTATGAGCAAATATAAAACCAGTCTAAAACCAAGCATCTGCTTGTACTATGGCTGAAATTCAAATAAGAAGCTTTATCGCTTGAAAACGAAACAAAATGGCAATCTTCCCATTAGGATAAGCCATGATTATAATAGGATGACATCTGATTTTAAAACGATCAACCAATAGATTACCATACGAAAATGTACTCGTGATGTGGACAGTACGTGCATGTGAAAGCATGAAGCACAGAAACAAACTCAACTGAATAGTGTTTTTTTCACCCACCCACACACAGCGTCTCCCCCTAATCACACAGTGTTCTGCGTTTGAGGAGACTTCCTGCACTGTTTTGGAACTAATTTGTCATTTTAAACTTGCATGGAATATAAAACATAGCCAATTTCACATAAAATGTATAAACAAACATACAACCCATTATATAAAGAGCTATAATACATGTATAAAATATAACATATCTTGTATTATACACACCTCTGGTTGACTCCAGTGACATATTGGGTAGGAATCATGGTGTTGCTCTTCCTAAGGGTACGGCCATTTTGGGCTGGCTCATCACCTGTATCTCTGGGCACAGAACTGGCCCGTTTGGATCCTTGAGGACGCTCATGGTGGTCTTGACTTCGGCTCCGGCGCAGTCTGTTTTGGGGCTCACCCAGACTCTTGCTACGGCACATGCGGTTGATGAGACTCTGAGAAACGGCCTCGTCGAAGCGCTGCCGATGCTTCTTGGGGATGAAGATCCTGGCAAACATGGTCACAGGAAGGCAACAGATTTAAACAGATTTCAATCAGCTACGAGGAGCCATTTTGAGAGACTTTTTAAAGGTAGCTAGTTAAAGTTCAGTCGTTAAATTTCCCCCTACAAAATGAAGAGGATTTTCAGTTGAGTGCACCACATTCACTCAGATGAGAAAGATATCTAGTTCAAAATCCATGTAAAATTTCAATCGTGATGAGCAGAGAAGAGGGAAAAATGACAGTCAGAAAAAGCTCTCAAAAAGTAAGCCAAGTAATAAAGGAAATCCCAGTTTTTGTTTTAATGGAAGTGGTGAGGAATTCCAGCATGTATTTGCTTCTCTGTGTGCAGTCTTCATCTGAATCTCCCACTCCAGAATCTCTGGTACAGATACCAGAATCCAGCAATAGCAAAGGTGTGGGAGTACATAACACTACCGCCTCTCTTTCTCTCTCTCTTTCTCTCTCCCTCTCTCCTTATTCCTCATTCTCTTTTTGCCATTTCTGATGGCATTTCTGATATAACATATTGCACTTGTAGCATTCGAAATGTATATCAAAAAGATTCAGCATGTGTTGAAATCAGTGAAATGGTCTAAATAGCTCAACAGAAATATTTGGGAAAACATTTTTGGCAGACAGTTTAAACTGCGTAGCTTCACCTTTCTAAAATTCAGGCCATGTTTGTCACATTTATGCAACGCTGGCGGGTATGGAAAAGCCTGTTATGCCGCCCACCAGGCAAACAGAAAAAGACCCCAATTGAAAAAGCTCAGCAAACGTAACCTTAGTAACCTCGACAAGTGTAACGTCAGCACAGTTCTGTCTGCTTTGTTCCGTCAAGGTGATATGCCGACATTAGCATTTAAAATAATTTCATGTGTTGAGCAAATGAAAGGCACAATCATTTTCTGTGTCATGATTGTGGCATAAATTCTCCTGATATTTGTAGGTTTCTAATTGCCACAGCCAGACTCTATTCATTTAACAAGGCTAATTGATAATGAACACAAACAGAATCTAATAAATTTCTTTTTTATATAGCAAACATATTAGATGTTTACAAAAATACTCTATTAAAGTGATAGTTTACTAAATTTCTGTCATCAT
This sequence comes from Danio tinwini, assembly GCA_903798205.1. Lineage (NCBI taxonomy): Eukaryota > Metazoa > Chordata > Actinopteri > Cypriniformes > Danionidae > Danio > Danio tinwini. Next base: position 5,355,982 of record CAIGQZ010032280.1, read on the forward strand.
TACACAATACATAATTTTACTCATATGTTGGTCCAAACATGTCAAAAAAGCAAAAAAAGATATTCTTTTCAAATGTTTGACATGTTTCTTACAACAAAAATTAATGGGGCCCAAAAAACATTGCACTCAAGATTGTTTAGGCTATATTCATTCATTTATTTGTTTTCCTTCAGCTTGGTCCCTTTATTTATCAGTGGTCACCACAGCGGAATGAACTGCCAACTTATCCAGCATATCCAGTTTTACACAGCAGATGTTAGTTCATCCAATTCACCTACAGCCATTTCTTTGGACTGTAGGGGAAACCAGAGCACCTAGAGGAAATGTCATCACTGTGAGAACATGCAAACTCCACACAGAAATGCTAACTGGTCCAGTCGGGACTCCAACCAGCAACCTTCTTGCTGTTAGACGACAGTGCTAACCACTTTAATTAACCACTTATATCATTCACTCATTCATTCATTTTCTTTTCGGCTTAGTCCCTTTGTTAATCGAGGGTTGCCACAGCGGAATGAACTGCCAACTTATCCTGCACATATTTTACGCAGCGGATACCCTTCCAGCTGCAACCCATCTCTGGGAATCATCTCTGGGAAACACTTATTCACACACTATTCACCTGTACCGCATGTTTTTGGACTGTGGGGGAAACCGGAGCACCCAATGGAAACCCACGCAAACTCCACACGGAAACGCCAACTGACCCAGCCGAGGCTCGAACCTACTGTGCCACTGTGTCGCCCTGTTTAGGCTATACATTAGAGGTAATTAAATTGCAAATAATGTTCCAGACTGATCATTTCATCCTCATTAGCCACAGGTATTAATTGTCTATATGTGTCCCTTTTTGACTTTCAAAGTGTCACTAGACTGAATTAAAAAAAAGTCACCTAAATCTTGAAAATACAGAAAGTGAATAAATTAAATGTTCTTTTCTGATGAGCAATTCCACCTTAACTTACATACAAATGCACTTCTGTTCACATACTGTATGTGACCCTAGACCAGTGTTTCTCAACCACATTCTTGGGGGACCACCAACACTGCATGTTTTGGATGTCTCCTTTGTATGTCATACCTATTACAGGCCTTTCAGTCTTTGCTAATTAGCTGATGATCTGAATCAAGTGTATTTGGTTAAAGAGACATAGAAAATGTGCAGAGCTGGTGGTGCTCAAGGAACGTGATTGAGAAACACTGCCTTAGACGACAAAACGTTTTTTGTTGCATGGGTATATATTTGGAAGTATCTATTTATTGAATTTTATGGCAAAAAATCCTTAGTATATTAAGTAAATATCATGTTCCATAAAGGTATTTCATCAATTTCCTACTATAAATATAAAAACATTGTAAAAAATAAATAAAATACTGATTCTATTAAAATAAAATATAAAAAAACTTTTTGATTTTATTTTACTTTAAGATTTACCTTTTAATTACATTTATACCAAAAAAAATTCTAATATAAATATATAAAGAGTTCAGATGCAAAAACCTCTAAATGCCATCTAAAATTTTCTTCTAAAATTTGCAATTTTTACATTAATTTCACATGCATGTTGATGAAAAGTGTACTTCCATTGCCTGTATAGTGAAAAAACTAAACATAAACACAGAAGGTTGAGAAAAATGCTTGTTTTTGAAAGAAATTTCAGATGACATTTAGAGGTTTTTACATCTGAACTCTTCATTGTCAAAATTTTGTAATCTGCATTGCTAAGCCCCACAACTTTAAAACTAATTTCAGTATTTAGATTTTTCCAGATTCCAGATTTTCAAATAGTAGAATCTCAGCATAATGTTGCTCTTTTCTAACAAACCATACATCAATGCAAAGCTTATTTATGCAGTTTTCAAGTGCTGCATAAATCTTAATTATTTTTTACAATTATCTCACATTTAAATAGACAAAGACTGCATCTGCTTGAATCACGAGCAGATGAATGCAATCACAACCAGTTACCTGGACATACTGATTTAAAATTATGCACATTCAAGAGAGTATTCCTCTCATGACAGTACTGACAAAAACACACCATTAGACAATTGTAGAGAGCCAAGTAGCCTCAGGTTCACATTATTACAGTGACACAGTGACTTAAACGAGTGGCCGGTGATGCATTAATGCATGCCGTTTCAGACAAGAATAAAATAAAGCATTAAGTGCCACTACAAAACCTTGACACTAAAGCACTAGTGCAAGAATTCTGAATGACAGCATACACCAGAATATATTAACATTAATTATGCTTTCAGGAAAATGTGGACTCTTACTCTTGCCAGATTAAATTAGCATTTGTAATGTAAAATTCATTTGAGCAGTTCAGACAGTAGTACAGTTTCCCTATTTTATAACCAAATAGGATTGTTATTAAGAAAAGATAAGCTATAATTACAGCAAATGTTAATGTGTGGCTTTTTGTGACTTTTCATTACAATACTTGACTGCAACAATGCAGAACAGGAGTTATTAATTCTGTTGCCATAATCTAAGAATTGTTTGTGAGTTGATTAAAATAAAATAAAAAATTAAAAGTTAAATTAGTGAATTTATCAGCAAAATATCTCTGAAACGTCAACCTGTCACAATATGCCGGATCTCTTCTAACTGCGCAAAAAAATCTTTAAAAATGACAGTTTAAAATATCAGACAAAGTTTTAAAACAATGACAGAAAGAAATAAGCATTGGTGATGAATTAACTAATTATATAACCATGTTTATGGTAAAAATCTGCAAAGCTTTAAACAGACAAGTTCCACATAGACAGATCAATGCATGGCATTAAAGTTGAATGGAAAGTACTCACCCAAAGCAACTCATCTTTTAGTTTATGACTCAGAAGCAGATGAAAAGTGCTTACTTTAGAGATATATTCAGAACAACAAGAGTCACTTTAACCCAGCGGGATGTAATTGAACAGCCATCAAGAACCATTGACTATAACTGTCTAGAGACACTGCCTCTTTAAAGTGACCTGCAGAACACCAGCGCTGAGTAATGAGCACAAAATGCATGAGATTCACAGAGAGATAAAGAGATCATGTGTTTGCAGAAAACCACACGTGTGCCTTATACAGTCAGTTATGGTTAGTGGAATTAAATGAGACCAGTTATATGATTTTGTGCATATAAATGGGTCAAATCAGCTATCAATTACTCATATTAAATCTATAAAATTGCATTAAAAATATATAAATAAATTGTATTTGTTAATCTAAGTAACTTAAATATGTGCAAATAAAGCACGTTCATTCGGTCATTCATTTTCTTTTAGGCCTTTATTAATCACGGGTCACCACATAGGAATTAACCCCCAGCGAATGCCCTTCCAGCCGAAACCCAACACTGGGAAATACCCATACACTCTTACATTCATACACATACACTATGGCAAATTTAGCTTATTCTATTCACCTATAGCACATATCTTAGGACTGGGGAAAACCGAAGCACCCAGAGGAAAGCCAAGGGGAACACGGGGAGAACATGCAAACTCCACAAAGAAGTGCCAACTGACCCGAACCAGCGATTGTGCTACCCACTGCGCCACCATGCTGCCCAGCACATATATTATGTGAGTTTATTCTACTTTACAGAGTGGGGATAGCATGGTTTGGGGTATGACAGGATAGAATAGAATAGGATAAAAACAACTGTGAAAGGTAAAAATATGTTAAGTGTATGAAAATATATAGGTCAAACATACACTATCTATCATCTATCTAGCTGTTGTCTATTAATAACTTTAGGGTCAATTAAGTTTTATTTTGGTTCGAACCTCAGCTGGGCTGAGTCAGTTGGCGTTTCTGTGTGGAGTTTGCATGTTCTCCCTGCGTTCGCGTGGGTTCCCTCCAGGTGCTCCGGTTTCCCCCACAGTCCAAAGACATGCGGTACAGGTGAATTGGGTAGGCTAAATTGTCTGTAGTGTATGAGTGTGAATGCGTGTGTGGATGTTTCCCAGAGATGGGTTGTGGCTGGAAGGGCATCCGCTGCGTAAAATCGTGCTGGATAAGTTGGCGACCCCGGATTAATAAAGGGACTAAGTCGACAAGAAAATGAATGAATGAATGTAAATGACAGTAGAAGTTATAATTTTCAATAACTTTTGATTAATCAAGGAATTCTGCATATTTACACATAAAGCTTACTTTACATTAAAAGCATACTGCAAAAATGCTGTTTCAAAATTAAAAAATTTGCTAAATCATGATAAAAACACACCAACAACAGGCAAAACCAAGCTTTGAGTATAATAGATCATGCCAGAGACTTGCTAACAATCCAAGTTAAACGTGCCACCGATGTGCTAATTAATGTTAGAAACATGCTAACTATGACCTGAAATAAGTAAGCAGTGTGTTAATTCATGTAAGAAATTTGCTATAATGAGCTAAAACATGCTACCAGTGTGCTAATTCAAGCTACAAAAATGCTACTGTAGCTATGCGTTTTTATAACGGAGGCTAGTGAAGTGCTGTGAAACCTCACAGGTCTTTAGCCTTCTTGTTAGAGCAACAAACTTCCATGTGAAGATTTGCCAGTTCGGTCCCAGCTTAAAGTGGGATGGGTAGTCTAGAACTGGCGGGGTTACACTTAATTATATTAAAACATGCTAACAATGAGCTAAAACATGTAAGCATTGCTACTTCACATTAGAAATGTGTTAACGATGAGCTAAAACATGCTACCAGTGTGCTAATTCATGCTATTTGTGTGATTAATTATGTAGAAACATGCTTACAACTTGTTAAAATATTTTAGCAGTGTGCTATAACTTATGTTAGCAATGCAAGCAATGAACCCAAACAATGCCAGATATCTCTCTTTTGTTTAGCTTTTTTTAGAAGGGTAAGCTTGCTCGAGTCAGTTTGTCTTGACTAACTTTTTTGTTTAGCTCTTTTCAACCATTCTGAAATGGCCACTTCAAGAAAACAGTGAAGTCAATTCTCAACGTATTTCATCATTGTTATATGTAATTAAGGGTGTCCCATGTCAACTCAGGTCCACAAAAAAAGCTATGCTGTTGAATTAAATGTCCAGTATGACTGTAAAATTCAGATAATGTTTTGTCAGTGGATGTAAATAAACTGCACCTACAAATATTTTGCTAAGTGTTCCTAAAGATCATTTCATGAAAATTTCTAGCTTAAGCCCTATAACAATGCTTGCCATTTCAAACAAACAGCATGATGTTAAAGATGACATGGAGAAGGTACAATGAAGTTAACCAATTACAGCAGTGGCCATTTACTGTGTTTTTGAATGGGGCAATATCACTGGACAAAATAATGATTCTCAATTGGTATTCATCATTGCAGGCACATTACTTTTTGTTCTGTTGACCATCTCAAGGACTCACAAAGGTGATCTTCTTGGTGATCTGAAAGACGAAACTGTCTGTGATCTGTCACACACCAAAATAGCACAGCTCACAATGACAAAACCAACAGTATTTAAAAAACAGATACTTTAGGACAAGACTCCTATTTACTGTCAAGAGAACTGCTGACTGCACTAAATTTGACATCTATCTTGTCTGTAAAAGCTGTTTAGGCAGAAGCTGTTTAGACACTTAAAAGCACTGAGGCCTACCTCTATGTCCTCTACTTCAAGCTGGATTAATGCTCCCAAAATATATCATTTGAAGATGAAAAGATGTTCTTGATATGGTCACGGGAAAGTTTTATGACCCTATGTTAACCCTTTTAACCCAATGAGATCAGCAAACCAACACAGGCTTATTGGCAATACATTTTTGCAATACAGAAAATATCTTGCTCTGCATAATTGTTTGTTGCATAGTTCAGATGACAACTCTAGTAGAGGGCGCTGTCTACATTTCTGCAAATATCTGAAATGTTTTATTTAGGGTAGTATTTCTCAAACGCTTTCCTGGAGAAGCACCAGCTCTGCACATTTTCCATTTCTTTTGAACCAAATACACCTGATTCAGATCTACAGCTTATTAGCAGAGACTGAAAGACCTGTGAGCACCGTCTTTCAGATGAGATACTCTGTGGTCATTAAAAACCCCAGTATGTCCTTTAAAAAAATAATAGGGGTTTAACCCGGCATCTGGGCCAAATTTGCCCACTGGCCTCTGTACTTCATGGCCTCCTAACCATCCCCATATTATAATTAGTTTCATCAATCTGTCTCCTTTCGCAATATGGCTGCCGTTATGTCATCCAGGTGGATGCTGCACACTGGTGGTGGTACTAACTATTCTTCTTCTTCTTTTTCTTCTTCTTATTATTATTACTATTATTACTACTACTACTACTACTACTACTACTACTACTACTATTATTATTATTACTACTACTACTCCTACTACTACTACTACTACTACTACTACTACTACTATTATAATAATAATAATAATAATAATAATAATAATAATAATTATTATCTCTTGTGGAACTGTGCTTCACTGGACACAAACATGAGCACTCTACATTACAAGTACAACACAGCACAAATACATTTTTTAATTTTAATCCTTAAGATGTTTGTGTTCTGCTGCACATCCATGTGTAATAAACAACATGTATGTGCTTTGTGGACCTGCCTATGGTTTAAGTACAAATCACTAACAAATTCTTTAAATAGCAAAAAAAAAAAAAAATTAAATATATATATATATATATATATATATATATATATATATATATATATATATACTTTTTGACCAGCTTTTAGTTGGTCAATGGTGTGGTCTATGTTCCTGTTGCCTCAATGTAACAAATTGCTAACCAGGAGCCTTTATGCATAGGACATGAAAATGATACCCGATAATATGATGATAATGATATAAAATTATTTTTAAGCACATTCATCCAAAATAAAAAAGTGTGACTCTATAGTGTGAATAAAAGTAAATCTATGCAAACTCAAGAGATAGAAAAACACAGGCTGTGTCTGAAACTGCATGCTTCCATACTATATAGTACGCTAAAATCAGTATGCGAGCCGAGTAGCATGTCCGAATTCATAGAATTCGAAAATCAGTATGCGAGAAGTACCCGGATGACTTACTACTTCTGGCGAGATTCTGAAGTGCGCACAAGATAATTCATGAATGGGAGTGAAGCGACGCAACTGATGCAGGTAGGTCACGTGACTATAACTAAATGGCGGATGTAGTACGTCCAAATTCCATTCATACTTCTTACATTCATACTGTATGGAATGTACTTTTCTAACGGCCGAGTAGTACGTTTAAATTCAAATGCAATACCTACTGACGCAGCCACAGTCCAGTCCAGCTGATAGCTTGTGGGGCACTTTGAAAT
>CAIGQZ010032280.1:5368284-5381712 GCA_903798205.1 Danio tinwini
CTCAGAAAAGTCAAAAATAGTGAGATATCTTGCAGAGGGATGCAGCACTCTTAAAATTGCCAAGCTTCTGAAGCGTGATCATCAAACAATCAAGCGTTTCATTCAAAATAATCAACAGGGTCGCAAGAAGCGTGTGGAAAAACCAAGGCGCAAAATAACTGTCCATGAACTAAGAAAAGTCAAGCGTGCAGCTGCCAAGAAGCCACTTGCCACAAGTTTTGCCATATTTCAGAGCTGCAACATCATTGGAGTGCCCGAAAGCACAAGGTGTGCAATACTCAGAGACATGACCAAGGTAAGAAAGGCTGAAAAACAACCACCACTAAACAAGACACACAAGCTGAAACATCAAGACTGGGCCAAGAAATATCTCAATACTGATTTTTCTAAGGTTTTATGGACTGATGAAATGAGAGTGAGTCTTGATGGGCCAGATGGATGGGTCCGTGGCTGGATCGGTAAAGGGCAGTGAGCTCCAGTCTGACTCAGACGCCAGCAAGGTGGAGGTGGAGTACTGGTTTGGGCTGGTACCATCAAAGATGAGCTTGTGGGGCCTTTTCGGGTTAAGGATGGAGTCAAGCTCAACTACCAGACCTACTGCCAGTTTCTGGAAGACACCTTCTTCAAGCAGTGGTACAGGAAGAAGTCTGCATCCTTCAAGAAAAACATGATTTTTTATGCAGGACAATGCTCCATCACACGCGTCCAAGGACTCAACAACATGGCTGGCAAGAAAGAAGAATTCTAAAAGAAGAAAAACTAATGACATGGCCTCCTTGTTCTCCTGAACTAAACCCCATTGAGAACCTGTGGTCCATCATTAAATGTGAGACTTACAAGGAGGGAAAACAGTACACCTCTCTGAACAGTGTCTGGGAGGTATATCCGATTCTTTTAAATAAAAACTTTTCATTTATTTATTTTTACTGATATTTAGAGCATAAATACCTCTATATAAATTCTCCATGATTAAGTAATTATTTGTGTATTCATTTTAGTTTCTTATGCTTTTTGAAAATTTTCTCATATCTATTTTTTTATGTCACGCATTTATTTATTATTATTATTATTCAAGTTTTTTGTCATAGAACAAGCTTATATATTATATATTATTTTCTTTTTCAAGAATTTGGTTAAAACTCATAAAGTAAATTCTTTCTTCATTATAATCAAGTCACGTAACCCTGACATTTTTGACTTGCACTGATACCGTAGCCAGTATCGGGTCGATACTTGGTTAAAATACTCATACTCGTATCGTACATAAAATGCTGACACCATGCACCAATACAACTCAACAGTAGGCTATTTCACTATGTGGATGTTATTTGTTGTCCTACCAGACTTCAATGTATTAATTAATGTATTATATATATATATATATATAGCTTAGTCCTTATAAACAATCCATATAAAAAATAAATTATTAATGAATCTATAGGCTACTGAAAAATAAACCGAATATGCAATATGATGCTTGCATAATGATCACAGTGAAACAAGCTAGCGCTTATTTTATATATAAACTATACATATTAAAAATTAAAGAAAGTTTAAGTAATGGAACATTATGTAAAAAATCTAAACTGTTATATATTAGACTACAAGCTAAATAAAAGCATCTCGTCAGAGCTGAACATCACTGCAGTCACCGCGCATGTGTCTGTTTACAGCTTCTGTAAAGATCAGACAGCCTATACATGACAAACGACACAATCTCAATAAACACTGGATGATTGCGGTCAACTAGGCTACATTATTTAAGGGCACTCAATACAACATTGATAGGATCTGTTGTTGTCAAACTTGTGCTTCCTTTTTTAATATTTAGTCTATAATTTCTTTGAAATCTGTGATACCACTATTATCCCCCATCGCCAGTAAAATAACCAGCCTTTGTATATAATGTATATGTTCCTGCCAGTTTGATGCATGCAAACAAAATTGTGGCCAGTTACTTATTAAACACACTCTCATCCTTGCTACAGGCAAAAAATAAGACCTCCTTTCAAATTAATTGCACTTTCATTGAAACCAAATCGAAGAACAATCTGTACTCTGTATCAGCAAGTACACAAATTAAAATACTCGTACTTGTATCAGTTTGTAAAAAAAGTGGTATCGGTTCATCCCTAAAAATTTAAGTACAAAAAACATGTAATTTAAAGAGCCCCTATTATGGGTTTTTGAAAATGACCTTCTATGCAGTGTGTAACACAGCACTAAGTGAAAGAAAACATCAAGCTGAGGTTTAAATCCGAATGTGCACCATGTTTAAAACTATTGATTATTTAACGAAATAGTCGACTCAGAGTCGAATAAATTAATCGAGTTGGGTTTGGAGCTTTTGCTTGAACGCGTCAACGTCAATACGATACTTCAAATATGTAGTTCCAGATCCAGTAAAATGTGAACGCGGTTTTCCTTCAGGCACTAGTGGAGCGCAGGGGATCACGGGACTGATCATAATGCGAAGATGATGATTACTGACAGATGGAGATTTGACTGCGGGGAATAAAGGGTTAAAGTTTATTTTCAATAGAATAACACAGCATAGCCAATCTTGTGCTGTGTTTGTTCCTGTCATTTTTCTGATTTTTGATACAATAACCTACGCTGCAATGCTGATTTGCTAGCCTTTGTTATTAAAGGAAGGAGCAGCAGAGACTATTATGTACAGTGCATCCGAAAGTATTCATAATGCTTCACTTTTTCCACTTTTTTTATGTTACAGCCTTATTCCAAAATTGATTAAATTCAATTATTTTCTCAAAATTCTACACACAATACCTCATAATGACAATGTGAAAAAAAGATTTTTTTTTAATTGTTGCAAAAAAAAGCGAAAAAAAAAAAAATCACATGTACATAAGTATTCACAGCCTTTGCCGTGAAGCTTTAAATTGAGCTCAGGCACATTCTGTTTCCACTGATCATTCTTGAGATGTTTCAGCAGCTTAATTGGAGTTCACCTGTGGTAAATTCAGTTGATTGGACATGATTTCTTTCTTGGAGTTTCTTGGAGTACACATCGCTGAGGATCTGACATGGACTGCCCACACAGACGCAGTGTTGAGGAAGGCACAACAACGCCTCTTCTTCCTCAGGCGTCTCAGGAGGTTTGGAATGAGCCCCCACATCCTCCGCTCGTTCTACACCTGCACCGTGGAGAGCATCCTCACTGGCTACATCACCACCTGGTACGGAAACAGCACCAGCAGCAATCGCAAAGGTCTATATAGGATTTTGCGAACTGCTGGACGTGTAGTAGGAGGTGAGCTTCCCTTCCTCCAGGACATCTACACCAGGAGGTGCATGAGGAAAGCCAAGAGAATCATCAGCGACTCCAGCCACCCAAGCCATAGACTTTTCTCTCTGCTACCCTCAGGCAGACGGTTCCGCAGCATTCAGTCACGCACCAGCCGACTGAAGGAAAGTTTCTTCCCTCAGACTATCAGGCTGATGAACACTTAACACACCCCACACAAACTCTCCCATACCCCACACCATAAAGATGTAGCATGCACTGCACTTTAACCAATCCATACTTAAACAATACTGCCTACAACAACGTGTACACCTATCCATTGTACGCATCACTGTCAACATTGCCAAATTTACACTGTCTTGTTTTTTTGTGAGTATGTTGTTGTATTTTGCACTGTCGTTGTATTTGCACTGTCTGTAATTTGCACTGTTGTTGTATTTGCACTATCTGTATTTTGCACTGTCTGGAGCCAGCACCTAAGCTTTTCAGTCATCATAGCACGCGTGCTGCTGATGATGTGACAATAAAAGTGATTTGATTTGATGATTTGAAAAGACATACACTTGTCTATATATGGTCCCAGGGTTGACAGTGCATGTCAAAGCACAAATTAAGCACAAAGGAATTGTCTGTAGACCTGCGAGACAGGATTGACTCGAGGCACAAGGCTGGGGAAGGTTACAGAAAAATTTCTGCTGCTCTGAAAGTTCCACTAAGCTCAGTGGCCTCCATCATCCGTAAGTGGAAGTTTGGAACCACAAGGACTCTTCCTAGAGCTGGCCGGTCTTCTAAGCTAAGTGATCGGGGGAGAAGGGCCTTAGTCAGGGAGGTGATCAAAAACCCGATGGTCACTTTGTCTGAGCTCCAGCGTTCTTTTGTGGAGATAGGAGAACCTTACAGAAGGACAACCATCTGTGCAGCAATCCACTAATCAGGCCTGTATGGTAGAGTGGCAAGACAAAAGCCACAACCCGCCAGAAATTTGCCAAAAGGCATCTGAAGGACTCTCAGACCAAAAGAAACAAAATTTTGGCAGCATCATGCTGTGGGGATGTTTTTCAGCAGCAGGAACTGGAAGACTAGTCAGGATAGAGGGAAAGACGAATGCAGCAATGTACAGAGACATCCTGAATGAAAACCTGCTTCAGAGTGCTCTTGACCTCAGACAGGGGTGACGGCTCATCTTCCAGCAGGACAATGACCCAAAGCACACCGCAAAATATACATGGAGTGGCTTCACAACAACTCTGTGAATGTCCTCGAGTCTAAATCCTATTGAACATCTCTGGAGAGATCTGAAAATGGCTGTACACTGTCGCTTCCCATCCAACCTAACAGAGCTTGAGAGTTACTACAAAGAGGAATGAGCAAAAATTCCCAAAGACAGGTGTGCTAAGCTTGTGGCATCATATTCAAAAAGACTTGAGCCTGTAATTGCTGCCAAAGGTGCATCAACAAAGTATTGAGCAAAGGCTGTGAACCCTTATGTACATGTGATTTTTCAGGTTTTAATTTTTTTATAAATTTGCAACAATTTCAAAAAAACATTTTTTCACATTGTCATTATGGGATATTGTGTGTAGAATTTGGAGAAAAAGTAAAGTGCTATGAATATTTTCTGGATGCACTGTATGGGACTTTGTCAGTAACTGTTACAGTTTATGTGGACCAGTTTCTTCTTCCTCCAGATAACATGCAAGTGTAATTAAAATTCATGCCTCGTTTATGTAGTTTGCAAAATATGTGTTTAATTGTAACTTGTAATTGCCCCACGCGGCTTGTAATCACTTATCTATTATAGATCAGTGCTTGTACTGAATCTCTCAGGTTAAATCTTTATGGGCTATTCACATATTGTGTCCAAAACCACGTTCTTCCTTCTTTGATGTAAATGCGTTTCTGAACTCATAATCCTCTGCCGTTTGTCATTGCTAATGCTACAATCTGCTGTTCCTACACACTTGTGGCGCGGTCAATTTACAAAATAGTTAAACTTTTGGTACTGTATGGATTAATAGTGAATGTGTGTCATTGTTATTACTTGGGGTTACCGTTAAGAGTAGAATAATATGCTGGTGTTTAACTGCATTGCTTTATTGCATTTCTGCATTGGGCTCTCACATACTTTGTGTGCTACTTCATAACCGTGGTGGGCATTTCTCTCTGTCTCATGCTGAACGCAGTCGACTAATCACAACAGACTGCATCATTGGACCAATCAGCGCAGATTAGCTTCACGCTAAGGAGGGGTTTGAGAACAAATAATTCGCTGAATTATTCATATGGTAGTCACTGGGATAATTAGGTAAAAATAAACGCATATTATAAGATAATGAAAGTGTTTTTTGACTTTGCATGCATATCAGCATGTTGTTGGAGACCCCTAAATATATGACCCTTTATAATGCAAAATAGAGGCTCTTTAATTCATGCATGAATTCTTTTTCTTTTTTCTTTATTTTTTATATTCTGACTTTTTTTTATCAGTTTCCATTTTATTTATTTTTCATTATATACTGTAGTTATTTCACTTTGTCATTCATTAATTCATTCATTCATTCATTTTCTTTTCGGCTTAGTCCCTTTATTAATCTGAGGTCACCACAGCGGAATGAACTGCCAACTTATTCAGCATATGTTTTTATGCAGAGGATGCCCTTCCAGCTGCAACCCATCAGTGGAACACATCCACACACACTCATCCACACAAACACACATGCACGCACGCACACACACACACACACACACACACACACACAAGCACACACACTCTATGGACAATTTAGCTTACCTAATCAACCTATACCACACATGTTTTTGAACTTGTGGGGGAAACCGGAGCACCCGGAGGAAACCCACGCAAACACGGGGAGAACATGCAAACTCCACACAGAAATGCCAACTGACCCAGCAGAAAACCAGACATGTCTGTCTTATACAGTCAGTTATGGCTAGTGAGGAATAAATGAGACCAGTTATATGATTTTGTGGATATAAATTGATCAAATCAGCTGTCAATTACTCATTTAAATCTATAAAATTATATTTGTATATATTATAAAATTATATATAAATAAATTGTATTTGCTAATCTACATGTAAGCAACTTAAATATGTGCAAATAAAGCACGTTCATTCAGTCATTCATTTTCTTTTCAGCTTAGTCCTTTTATTAATCAGGGGTCACCACAGCGGAATGAACCCCCAGCAGATGCCCTTCCAGCCACAACCCAATACTGGGAAACACCCATACACTCTTACATTCACACACATACACTATGGCCAATTTAGCTTATTCAATTCACCTATAACGCATATCTTAAGACTGTGGCGGAAACCAAAGTACCCAGAGGAAACCCACGGGAACATGGGGAGAACATGCAAACTCCACAAAGAAATGCCAACTGACCCAGTCAGGGTTTGAACCAGCGACCTTCTTGCTGTGATTGTGCTACCCACTGTGCAAATGTGCTGCCTATTTTACTTTGTGATTTTGCCATTTTATTACAGAAGATGGATTCAATACACTGAACAAACATAGCAAAATTTAATGTTGTCAAAATATATTTGAAGATTTTTTAATTCATTTTCAAATGAAACATTTTAGAAAAATTAAATAAACCTGAAGAAAATCCAACAAAATATGCTCCCTTCAACACTGATAATGATTAGAAATGGTTTTGAAAATCAAATCAAATGTTTACAAGTACAGTATTTATATTTGCTCAAATATTTGCACAACATCCGTAGTGTACTGGTCGGCGTTACTGTTTCTTATCCTGTCTTGTCTGTCCTGTCTTATTTGCATTTATTTTATTTGCTATCTTATTTATTTTTATTTTAGTTTATCTTATCTTATTTTATTTCATTATCTAGATTTTTCATAGTAGTGCATGGTCCTGTTATTTTCTCAATTTATGTTGCTTAATCTGGCACCTTGATATTGTAGCACCTAGTCTAATGTATCACTGTGTACTGCACTGTTTATTGTTGAAATGACAGCGCCAACTTGACTTGACTTAGCGTATTAGAATGACGTGACACTGAAAACAAAAGCATCAAACTGTACTGACCCCGAAATGTTGAATGATATACATTACAGTCGAAACACTTCTGGAAATAAACCGCTTAATTAGATCATGTAAACTGTCCTACTAAGCATCAGTTGCCAAACAGCTTTACTGTGCAGCCAACAAATGGATTGACACTAGAATTCTCAGTCCAGTGTCGTCTTCTGTTATTGACCCAGTTGGCATTAAAGTGCAGGCAGTACTGGGAAGGGAATTTCACTATTAACTGTGCCAGCTAACATCAGAGAGTTAGAAGATTATCAGTTTACATGGCAGCACCAGATGGAGACACATCTATCAGTGTCCTTATTAGGTCACACCACTTTATACGCAAACCCACACTAGTAATTTATGCCAAACACACAGAGATGAAATGTGCTCCTGTTAGCAGCAGATATATGCAGTGTATGATAACAACAGGAAAGAACCTGTCGTATTATTTAGCAAAACCTACTAAAGTGACGCCCCCTGGAGGCTTTCAAACTGTTCTGCACAGCTAAATCTAGTCGCAGAAAACATTTGGGTCAAAGAAATGGAGGTTAAAAATTGATGAGCGCTGTAGGTGGCAGATGGAGTTCTGGTGGATACCTGATGTTTGAGATGAGCTGTTGCTGCTCTTCAGTTGTCAGGATGTCAGGAAGAACGGACGCAAGCCAATCCACTTTTCGCTCTGCAGCAAACTGCTTCAGCACAGCAAACAGTTTCTCCTTCACCTCCGGTTCATTCCTCAAAATCTCCTCGACCTGAAAGAAGAAGAGTGGTGATATCGCAGCTCTTTTATAAACAAAAACTAGGGCTGTCAAATGAACACATTTACTTAATCAGTCAAGGAAACAGAGAATGCATTCAAAATTTGGACACATCTTGCATTTTATATAGTTGGTTGGTGATGCAAGAGAACAACTCACTTTTTGATTAACATATGAAATGCAGCTTTAAGATCCTACAATTCTAGATGTGGACAACAAAACCAGTCATAAGTGTTATTTCACATGAGCCACATGAATGCTAAATAAATATGCATTCCATTGATGTATGGTTTGTTAGAATGGAACAATATTTGGCTGAGAACTACAATTATTTAAAAAATCTTAAATCTGAAAGTCAAAAAATAAACAAACTAATAAATAAATAAATCACAGAAAAAAGTTGTTTAGTGCTTAGCAATGCACATTACTGATCAAAAACAATTTATAAAATGTACAAAATATCTTCATGAAACATGAAAACTTTACTTAATATTCTAATGATTTTTGGAGTTTAAATTATCATTTTGACCCATACAACATATTTTTGACTATTGCCATAAATATATATATGCAACGTAAGACCTTTTGTGGGTTTTGCGGTCCAGGGTCACATATTTGCACAACAATGCCATTTTGGGCTCATACTTGTATCATATGACATAGCTCAGTGTCACACGAGGGCTGCTTTTGTCCCAAATAGCATGATTTTAACTTGATGTAATTATACAACAGTTCAGTAAAGAAATTAAAATTCTGTTATATCTTAGACACTATATTTTTATTAAATGATTACTGTTGAAAAATTAATCATAAATAATCACATATATAAAATAAAAGTTATATATATATACATATATACATACATATACATACATATACATACACACATATGCATATATTCATGCATATATATATATATATCACACGAGTAGTAGTGCAATATGGCTGTATATCAGCACTAGTGAGAGGCGTGCTTTGTGCCTTAGTGTCCCACTAGTGACGATATACAGCCATATCGCACTGCTACAAGTGTGATATTGCATTTATACAACAATTGTGTAATAATTGTGCAGAATTGTGTATATAAAAAAAGAAAAATCAAACACGAGGAGTCTAAAAATCCTTTTGTATGAGGAACTACTTTCTTTTGCCATTTATTCAAATCTGCAGCTGACATCAGAACAGCAGGAACTGTTGCTACTGCACAAACGTTACTTTAGAGCTAGTATTTGAATGATTCTCTAGCGTAATGTCTAAAGTGATGATAAAACAGGGGATTTTGCTGACATTTTAAGATTATAAGGCTGAACGGCATAAAATGCCATCTGCCAATGCAGTCTTCAGAGATTTCCCAGTATTTCTGTTGCAATCAGGAGATCACAATAATTATCTCCAAAAAAACCAAAGCAGCGCAAACACTACCAGTTGTACACTACCACTACAACTGTTGTGTTTGCAAAATGGAATAACGCTAAACACATGCAAACATTTCTTCTTTCTTTTTACTGAACTAGTCTGCAGTAACAAAAACAGGAGACTTAGAAACAAACAGATGGCCAACCAAAAAGAGTCAAGCATGATAATGATTTACACCCCTGGAAATTCTGACTTAAAGTTACTTTTATTCAACCAGAAAGTAGTTGTTTTGATCAGAAATGACCCAGGCTTCTCCCAAAAGATAATAACAAAAAAGTTGCATCTTGAAATTTATTCATACCCTTCTCAATAATCAATAGAAAAGCCTTAATTTGCCATTACAGCAATCAAACACTTCCTATAATCGCTGACCAACTTTTTGCATGTATCAACTGGTATTTTTGCCCAATTATCTTTAGCAATGAGCTCCAACTCTTTTAGGTTGGAGGTTCTCCTTGCCATCACTCTGATCTTTAGCTCCCTCCACAGATTGGGATTGAAGTCAGGACTCTGGCTGGGTCACTGCAAAACGTTAATGTTTTTGGATCTTTGTTGTTAAGATCAAATGCCCACTGGCTGATGTTGTTGAGAATTTTGATGTATTGCTCTTTTCTGATGATGCCATTTACTGCTATTAGGTTCCCTGGTCCACCAGCTGCAAAACACTCCCAAAACATTAGGGTCCACCACCATGTTTGATGGTGTTCTTATGGTTAAAGGCTTCTCCTTTTTTATGCTATCATTGTGTTAAATTAAATAGTCAAATTATATAGTAATTTTTTATAAGTGTTATAAAAGTTATAAATTATCTGTAAAAAGCTATTTAGATGTAAAAATTGTCAACTAAATAGATAACTAATTTATTTTAAATCTTTTTTTGTAAATGTCTACTTGATGTTATCATTTAACACAATAATGACTATACAGTACATTTACTTTTGTGGGTAATTTCACAGTCAAATCTATTATGCAACTATGCCGCTAGCTATATCCAACTAGAATTACTACATTGTGTACAACCTATATAAAAACAGTCAAACACACTCACCCTCCTGTTAAACTCCAAGGCCTTGTGTTTGCGGTCCTGGCGCATGCCGTCAGTATCTTTCTGTAAACCCTCCAGGCTGCCGCTGCTGCGTTTCTGCCGGCTGCCCATACACAGCACCCCAAGACGCAGCGTCCGGCCCTGAGAGGCCTTTATCAAAGCGGCCGCCATCTCATGGTGCTTTACAGGGATCCCGTTCACCTCCATGACATAATCTCCAGCTCTAAGTCCACTGCGGCCCGCTGGAGAGCAGGGTGAACAATCCTCCACCAGCAGCGGACAATCTCCCACTATAGTGAATCCAAAACGGCCATCAGGGCCTGGAGTGATGTCCATCTGCAGACATTCAATCAAACACAACATTCTGGAAACTTTGCTGTATTTAATTCAATTCAATTTAAATTTATTTGCATAGGGCTTTTTTACAATAATTATTTTGTTATAGATCCAAAATAGTATCCTGTACTGTATGTAGTCACGTTTGTGTCATGGTTGATTTATTTTGATTTCTGATGGTTTCGAAAAAAAACAACAACATAATATTATTACTATAATGGTATTATTATTATTATTATTATTATTATTATTATAAAATTAACTTATTATATTATCATTCCAATTTTGAAAATTACATTCCACAACTTAATAATAGAATATATACATAAATGAAACATACACATTTTGTTGTTTTTTTTGTCTACTTTTTTCATACTATCCAAACAGCAACATCACCCTGACATAATTAAAACATTAAATTTTTATTACAAAAAATGCATTCAAGTGACTAAATACTGTATATGAAATTGTATGTTATATACATTTGAGATATTTACATTTTCTTTAATATTTTAATTATTTTTATTTGACAGTTTGTTTAATTGTAATTATCATTTTGAATGAACTTTATAATATATTGAATGGGGTATACGCACACTGACTTTTAATTTCAGTCATCCCATGAATTGTCATCCCATACAAAGTCGTTGTGTTTAAGATCTGATTTCTTTAAGAACACAGAGATCTTCACTGCCTGGCTGAGATACGATATAAAGTGGGTATCAGACCAAACAAGAAGCACTGCAATAAATTATATTTTTCCATGACATGTCTTTAAGATACAGAAATGAATTTTACTCCAGCATTTTCAATTGCGTTTTTCACTAGCCTGCTGCTAATGATGGTGTCTGCGTTTAAACGGTCTTTCGTTTCTTTTTACCCTTTAACAACCAAATGAATGCTTAAGTCTATTTAACTGAAAGTATTTTAATTACATTATAACATCGAAGCTGTAAAGGATCCTTATGAAATGGAAATTTTCACCTGAAATTCATCATTGGTTAAAAAACACTAGCTGTGCATATAGCCCATTGACAATATAATTTACAATTTTAGTCTTCTATGGCTGATTTTTAATAATTTCCATGTTTTGTGTTTTGCTCATTTTTTATTTTGAGTTTTTGTGAATTCCAATTTCAGACCAATTTATTTTCATTTCAGCTTTACTACTTCAATATTAGTTCTATTTACTTCCAGATAGCAATTTTAGAGCTCCATCTTAAACTTATTTCTCAATTAACCTTTTAATGTTATATTCATAATTAATTTTAGCTTTATTTTAAAAAAATAGCTCTGATGTATGAAAAAAAAACCAAATAAGGATACTATTAAATGACCTACCTGTTGGATGCGTGAAACCACTCCAATACTTGGTGGGATGTTTCGTTGTGACTGGGCAAGAGCAATGACCTCTTGAGCACTCAAACTGGAAACATTCTGGCCTTCAATCTCCAAGACCTGATCTCCAGGCTGCAGTCCAGACAGCTGAGCACTACTTCCTTCCTCCACCGTCAGGATGTAGCTCGGCCCATGTCCCCCTATCTGAAAGCCAAACTCCTCTGGCCAGCCCTGGTTGGACGCTGGCATGGCGAGGACTGTGAGAAAGATGGCAAACAAGAAGAATAAAGTTGAAGTCGGAATTATTAGCCCTCCTGTGAATTTTTTTCTTTTTCAAATATTTCCCAAATTATGTTTTACAAAATAAATAATTTTTTTACAGTTTTTTCTTATAATATTTTTTCTTCTGAAGAAAGTCTTATTTGTTTTATTTCGGCTAGTATAAAAGCAGTTTTAATTTTTTTTTTAGATTATTAGCCCCCTTAAGCATTTTTTTTTATTGTCTACAGAACAAACCATCATAATATAATGGTTTGCCTAATTAACCCAGCTTGCCTAGTTAACCTAATTAACTCAGTTATTCCTTTAAATTGCACCTTAAGCATCTCAAAAATATCCAGTAAAATATTATGTACTGTCATAATAGCAAAGATAAAATAAATCAGTTATTAGAAAGTTGTTATAAAAATTATTATGTTTAGAAACGTGTTGAAAAAAATTCTTCCTTCCATTAAACAGAAATTGGGGGGGGGGGGTATACAGGTGGGGGCTAATAATTCAGGAAAGGACTTATAATTCTGACTTAACTGTATGTGCTCAATAAAACGCAACTAGCATTCAAATGCTTTATTGCCTTGTTGTAAACAAAACCTACTAACAGTATACACAGCAAAACATTCAAGTCTCTTGAGACAACATATGCAATGTTAAAACACTAAATATGTGCACCTAGACATAATGTACAGGGCAATATACAGGGCAGTAAAACATATGCTGAAATTGTTGGCGGTTCATTCCACTGTGGTGACCTCTAAAATAAAGACTAAGCTGAAGAAAAATGAATGAATTGAAGAATGAATGGTTAAACTTTACAGTGACTCCATAAATATCACGTAGTCTGAACTGTTGTTCCTGGTCAACTAAAATCTCAATTCAACATTGCACATCCCGCAATGTGACTATTGCGGATTCACTCATAAGTTATAT
>CAIGQZ010032280.1:5386712-5452207 GCA_903798205.1 Danio tinwini
TATTTTATTATATACATAATATATTATTTTATATATTACCTTTCAGTGTTTGTATGTTATACATATCTGTTTTTTATTGTATGGAATGTCTGTATTTCCACAGGAATTGTTTGTTTTGCTGGATTTTGGAATTTATGTCAGGATCAATTAACTCAAATAAATTCAAGATCAAACTTACTGACTATTTGAGTTATCCTAACATAGTTTAAGCAAATTTCATTAGGTATATACAGTTAGGTTTATAAATATTGGGACATCGACACAATTCTAACATTTTTGGCTCTTTACACCAACACAATGGTTCTGAAATTAAACGAACAAGATGTGTTTTAACTGTAGACTTTCAGCTTTAATTTGAGGGTATTTACATCCAATCAGGTGAAGGCTGTAAGAATTACAGAACAGTTTGCATATGTGCCTCCTACTTGTTAAGGGTCCAAAAGTAATTAGACATTTGGCTTCTCAGCTGTTTCATGACCAGGTGTATGTTATTCCCTCATTATCCAAATTGCAATGAGCAGATAAAAAGGTCCAGAGTTGTGCTATTTGCATTTGGAATCTGTTGCTGTCAACTCTCAAGATGAGATCCAAAGAGCTGTCACTATCAGTCAAGCAAGCCATCATCTCAAAAAGAAAGAATGCACCAGTGAGCTCAGCAACACCAAAAGACTCAGAAGACCACGGAAATAACTGTGGTGGATGACCAAAGAATTATTTCCCTGGTGAAGAAAACACCCTTCACAACAGTTGGCCAGATAAAGAACACTCTCCAAAAGGTAGATGTATGTGTGTCAAAGTCAACAATCAAGAGAAGGCTACATCAGAGTGAATACAAAGGGTTCACCAAATGATGTAAACCATTGGTGAGCCTCAAAAACAGGACGGTCAGATTAGAGTTCTAAAAAACCTTCACAGTGCTGGAACAACATCCTATGGACATATGAGACCAAGATCAACTTGTACCAGAGTGATGTGAAGAGTCTGGAGAAGAACAGGAACTGCTCATGATCCTAAGCAGTGAAGAATGGTGTAGTGTAGTGACATGCCGTGGACATGTATAGCTGTCAATGGAGCTGCTTCTCTTGTATTTATTGATGATGTGAGTGTTGACAAATCAGCAGCAAATCGGCAATTTTTTCTGCTCATATTAAGCCAAATGCTTCAGAACTCATTGGACGGTGCCTCACAGTGCAGATGGAGAATGACCCAAAGCATACTGCAAAAGCAACCAAAGAGGCTTTGAAGGGAAAGAAGTGGAATGTTATGCAATGGCAAAGTAAATCACCTGACCTGAATCCGATTGAGCTTGCATTTCACTTGCTGAAGACAAAACTGAAGGGAAAATGCCCCAAGAACAAGCAGGAACTGAAGACAATTGCTGTAGAGACCTAGCAGAGCACCACCAGGAATGAAACCCAGTGTCTGGTGAGGTCTATGCATTCCAGACTACAGACTGTAATTGACTGCAAAGGTTTGCAACCAAGTATTAAAAAGTAAAAGTTTGATTTATTATTATTTTTCTGTCCAATATTTCTGTCCAATGCTTTTGGTTCCTTAACAAGTGTGAGGCACATATGCAAACTGTTGTAATTCTTACAGTGTTCACCTGATTTGGCTGTAAATACTCACAAATTAAAGCTGACAGTCTGTGGTTAAAGCACATCTTGTTTGTTTTATTTTGAATTCATTGTGCTGGTGTATTGAGCCAAAAATTTTAGAATTGTGTCGATGTCCAAATATTTATGGACCTAACCGTATATACTTAAGCACAGTATAAAAACTTAAATAAGACTTTTACAAAAACACACTGATAAAATTTACATGTTTCTTAAATCTGGACTGCAGTGATAAAACATTCTATCAGCAGAACTGGTCCAGAGTTCACTTGGGTCTAATGGGAAACATTATTCTGAACCTGTGAAGAAGTTAGTTTATAGGCAGAGATGAAACGTCATGGTTTAGATGATGTTTTGAATGCAAATGTTTACCAAAAGCTCCTTCAACAAATGCATTCAAAATACATTCAATTGCCAAGCAGCCAGCAATTTTTTAGCAGTGAAAATTCACACAGCAGCACAGCATTTTCCAGCAGTTCCTTGAATATGAAAACATTTAAATAATGAAATGGCAGCAAAGTATCCTGACCTAAACCTGATTGAAAATCTTTGGAAAAATCTTCAGCAACAAACTTATGGCTAAAAAAAAATAAGCAAATGCATCAAACCATACAAAGCAAAGGCCTGTTCACTTACTAATAATTATTGACTTCTGTAAACTTCACAAATGTTAGTTGTAATCTTTCATCATGCTACAATAATTGATGTTCTCTAGTGATTTATCTTAAAATGCCTTTTTGTAAAACGCTGTTCTACCAGCATATAATAGCTACAACAAAAATTTTCAACAATGAAAGCCAAATGTTCATAAATTCCTGTCAAATTTTGATCTCCACTGTATGCTCTGCCCATCCTGACAAGACCAAGTGATGCAGTCTGACATAAAAGAGAGCCGTGCAACCTTCGCTAAATACAGAGTCTCAGCTGACACATTAGACCTCCCAGTAACATTGACCTCAATGAAAAGGAAAAGAGGCTCCCAAATCATCCGATATCTTCGTACAGTTGTGCCTGAACACAGCATCAGCAAAATGAGACACGCTCGTAGCACAGCAAGTACTCACACGTGAAACTAGAACACAAAATAACCACGCCCATCAACATTCACAACTAAATCACAGAAAAAGAATTGTATTTATGGGCACATTACTATTCCTACATGCACACCTAAACTCACTTTTCTTATTAAAATAGCAATATCTAACAATTATAAAATTCCACAACACTTACAAAAGTCTTTGGGTGGATAACGAGGACCCGGCTTGTTCTGCCGCAGAGAGTATCTCCCTTTCTTGTTCTGAAGGAATTTCTTCATTTTGTCGTAATTCAACAGGTCTCAAAATTCAAAACGACTGCTCCTCATCTTCTGCGCTGTCAGTCAGATCCTCCTTCTGCTCCGCACCACACCACACTTCAGAGGAAACGCCTTTCGAATGCCCCCCATCGTTGCGTGGCATGCAGAGCGATGCCACTTAAAAAAAGGGTGACACTGCATGGAGTGCCAGAGTGATCTTGTCGACGAGTTGACTCTGCATCTCTGGCAAGCCTTGCTAGTCCTGCCTGCAGAGCTCAAATCAAGAAACTGGGACACCTAGCACAGATCCTTAATGATTCTCTCTCCAAAAAGGGTAAAGTGAGGCCCCATTTCTCTATAAATACCTCCTTCCCATACTCTCTCTTCTAGCTGTCTCTCCAAGGGACAAAAAGTAGCCCAGTATCAGCTTGGGGATCTGGCAGGACGATGGTGGATAATTAGAACGTCTGAATGCACTGAAGAGTGCAGTCACACATCTATTAAAGCTCTTGTTCTGGATTAGACAGATTAAACGCTGCATCTCGAGATCTCTCGTGCCACATGGCAGGGACACATGCTGTCATGCATCCAGGGAATTCAGGATTGATTTTACGGAGTGAGCTGTCAAATGGGGTTCAGGTGTAAGCAGGGTCTTACAGACTCCTGTTATTATTCTGGGGCAGGAAGAGGACAAAAATCAACAAGCCCCATATGGTGTAGTGCAGTTTCAAGGTTACAAATGAAAAGGGAAACTCTAAGTACAACGTAATGAGCAAGTTATGTAAAGGACAGAAGCAAAGACAAGTTATACAGGACTAACTGAATTATTTAGTGTCAATGCTTGTATCTCCAAACACAGTGTTCCTCAATCAACTTCTCAACTTACCAATACAACAGAAAAGCAGTTGTGTGTGGAGGAAAATACCATTGCATTTCAATAAACTGCCAAAACAACAACAACACATAGAGAGAGTAACAACTCTGTGTAACAACTGTTGATATTAAATATTATTACAGTAGAATGCATAGGGATTAAACAAAATGTGAGCTAAATGAAAATGGAGTAATGACAAATATTTCTACTTGATAAAATGAATCAATAATTTGTGTATCTGTATAAATCTATGTATTAAATAATAATAATAATAATAAATATTCCTTATAAATCTTAAATAAAATGTATTAACCTGGATGTTATCATTTCAGGACACCATTCATATTAAAAATAAAATAAAAAGCAGTCTTCAACTGACCATAACCTTTTAGCTAATATTTGCATATATATATTTGCATGTATATATATATATATATATATATATATATATATATATATATACATAAACACACACACACAGGAACACAGAAAAAATATTTATTTTCATTCATAGAACTACTGTTAACCCAAAGATTTAAATAATAGACATACCTTAAAAGGTAAAACCTGCTAGCTTTGCTCGGTGGAGTTTTCTCGAAGGGCTTTTGTGGTGTCTCTTTCGTTTGAGACATCACCACCACTGTAGTGAACGTGCAGGTTTGTAACATGATAACTGCCAGAACCAAGAGTCAGGAGGCTATGGCAACCCTAAACAGAAAAACAAGTACACTTAACACCAACAGTCTGCGACGAATGAGGACAAAATGTAAGCAATTTCACGTTTTGACTGTTAAATGTTAATACGTTTGCAAATAATCCTGCGGAAAAACTGAAAACAAGAGACAAACATATAAACTGTATGGTAATTGGAAGATGGTGCGCTCACGCTCATGTTTGGTGATTAATTACTCTTGTTACTCAATTACATAACTATACAATACATTTTCGAAAATACGACTATTTTGCTTAAAATTAATAATAGACTATTCGTATGCAAGTTTTATAAGACGAACGCAAAGTCTTCTGAAAAGTTAGCCATGAGAAAGAAAAAGAATGATATGGCAAATAACTAATTAATAATTAATAGTAATTTTAAAAAGTCTAGGTCGGACTTTTACTTTGACAACAATTGTCTTTCGTAAGTTCCGTTTGCATGTTGCCAAGTCTTCTTTGGTGTTGTTTATTTTTTACCCATGTCGCGGGTAGTGATTTCGCAAGTTATCCAAAATATATTTAGTTTAAAAAGAATGTATATTAAATTGCATAATTAATAATTCATTTACTCGTAGAGGCCTACGTCGAAGCAAGGCTGGGTATGCTTAGGTTTCTCGTTTTGTACGAAGATCTGGCAACTAATGTTCTGTGTTCTCGCCTGCTTCACAACGGTCTGTTTTCTGTAACGGTAGAAGGCGTGAGGATGGTGCTCAGGTGAATAAGGTAAAACTTTTTTTTGGCTTTCCTCTTTCTGGTTACATTATGCCCAATATGTGAGCAAAATTAATTCGTTTTATTAAACATGTTGCATGTTCAGTCACTTTTATGGTTCTGCTGTGGCTGTTTTGACGCGCTTTTCTCGTTGTATACACATATCTCTCTGGTGCTGAGTGAAATAAATCGCTCACAGTTCTGTTCTTCTCACTATAGGTCAAGACAAATGGACTTCCTGACTCTGTTTGGTATATATGTGGCAGTGGTGCTCACCTGCATTGCTCTGGTTTGCAAGTATTCAGGACATCAGCAAACTCCTCTCGGTCAGCTGGTGGGCGCGTTCATAGGGGTAAGAGCCTCCAAACTTGGTGTTTGTGCAATAAAATGTATATTATGTATATCCATGTTCTATTATTTCTTTTTAGATTGTCTCTCCATGGATCCCACAATGGCTCCAAAGCATTTGCTACAGGACTATGCACAGACTGTTTCATCAAAGGTGGGTTTTACAGTTTGTGGTAAAAATACTATCTAAAACCCATTGTTGAAAAGGTCGGAAGAGGTTACACCAGTCCATGTTTGTGATGACTTTTTCTATATTATAAAGGAAGGTTATTATAAAGTTCAGAAGCAAAAAGTGTCATCTCACGTTCTTCTTTAATGACTTCTTCCTCATTTTTGATTCTTGCATAACATTTTTAAAAAAGTTTAAACAGTAAAGCCTTTACCACTGTGCTATGTTGCCATTCCTTTTCACAACACAAGATTAGGGACTGAAGACACCAAGTGATTAGGTTTTTCAGGTGTAATTTTGTCCCAGTCTTCCTGCTAACAAGTCTTCAGGTGGGCAACAGTAGGGGGTCTTTGTTGTCACATTTTGCACTTCAAAATGCACCACACATTCTCTATTGGAGACAGGTTGGGACTGCATACAGGCCAGTTAAGTACCTGTCTCTTCTTCCTCCACAGCCAGGACTTTGTAATGAGTTCATAATATGGTTTTGCATTGTCTTGTTGAAATATGCATGGGCTTCCCAAGAAAAGAAGGCAGCATATTGTGCTCCAAAATCTCTATGTACTTTTCTGCATTAATGGTGCTATCACAGAAGTGCAATTTACCTTTGCCAAGGGCACTGACACAACCTGATACTATCATGGATTCCTAGATGATCCGGAGCACACAACACCCATTTTTCACAAAAAAATACGGATTCATCTGACTACTGTACACATTTCCACTGTGTGATGGTTCATCCCAGATGCCTCATAGCCCAGAGTAGTCGACGGTGCTTCTGGACACTGTTAACATAGAGCTTCCTGTTGGCACAGTACAGTTTTCACTGGCATTTGTGGAGCTAACTACGTATTGTGGTACTTGACAGGTTTGTCAAAGTGGTCCTGAGCCCATGTGGTAATATCGCTTATAGATGAATGATGATTCTTGATGCAGTGCCACCTGAGGGATCGGAGATCACGGTAGTTCAGCTTAGGCATGCACCCTTGTCATTTATGTGCTAAAATTCCTCCAGATTCTTTGAATATTTTAATTATGTTATGCATTTTTGAAGGTGAAATATCAAATGTCTTTCTATCTTTCTTTGAGGAACACTGTTATTAAACATTTCAATAATTTTCTCATGTATTTGTTGGCAAACTGTTGATCCTCTGCCCATATTTGCTCCTAAAGGACTAGACTTTTCTTAGATGCTGCTTTTCATAACTATGATCACCTGTTGACATCACCTGTTTAAATCCCAACATTATTTAACCAGTTTACCTGATTACTAGCCCTAAATTGTTCCTCTCTCAACCTTTTTTTTTTAAATGTGTTGCTGGTCTAAATGACAAAAGGATGTATATTTACAAATGAGACGAAGTTGACCAGACAAAACATGAAATATTATGTGTTCATATTGTCTGCAATGAAATGCAAGTCAATGTAAATTTAGAAATCCCTACTTTTTTTTTGATATTGTGTGTTTTTTTATACTCTCCCAACTTTTTCTGATTTGGGGTTGTATTTAATAAATATTTTGATTCAAAGTAACTTGTAGTGAATGAAAGCATTTTACTTGACCAGTATACGTGTTCTAAAACTTTAAACTGTCAATTGTATTTCCTCTAATCATATATCTGCTTATTTGTTTCACATTAGGAACAACTTCTTCCTTTACTTGCACCTGTTACTTGAAGTAGTTGTGTATGGAGAATTCACCTATGAGGTCTTTGGCTTCTGTTTGGACATGGGCTCCAGTTCATTAAGTTTGTGTGTCCCTTACATCCTCCTTGCACTGAAGTCCTGTGTGTTTTACCTGTGTTGTAGCAGAGACCCAGGTAAGAAAATGAAGACATCTCTCATTTTCAGTAAAACAAAAGAAGAGCTCAAATTCTGGTACATACAGTTTGATTTTCTTATTAAAGGGACACTGACAAAGTCAAACCTTTCTGCACAACTGAAGATCTACCAGTATGATGAAAAACTTTTTCAGCAGGGAGTGAAGTGTTCGACCTGTCAGCTGGTCAAACCTGCCCGCTCTAAACACTGTCGTAAGTATAGGCCATTACTATTATTCATGATGACATGGTGTTGTGGCCTTTTGACAGAGACCGCGGAAGTATGGTTGCAGACTTTGTTTTCAAGTGCACTTTACTCCATTCACCTCTCTTGTTAATTAAACAGGTAATTTACAAAATATATATATATCAAACAAAATCCGTTACAAACCAGTAGGTGTTCAACGATTCAACGTGAGCTGGTTGAAAATCGATTGCAATATGTGACTTCAAACCGGTAGAAATGTTGAACGAATCCTGATACATGTTTTGAACAGAGGGGTGCTGTTTTTACAAGTGCAAACTCACTTTACCTGCACATCAGTGGCAAGCAACAAGTGGGGTGGCAGAGTAAAATGACAGTGGTTAAGTGTGCCAGACAAAACACTAACTGTGTGCAAATACTGCAAAAAAAGTACTTTACCGAACAACAAATATGATGCACATAAACCATCAGCACAATAATAAAACTACTGTCACAAACTTTCTATACGCAAAAAAAAACCTTTTAATAAGGCAAATCATTTGGATCGGATGATTTGCAGCTCCGCTTGCTCCACAGAGTGCTACAGCGATCACACAGTGCATCAATATTTTCATAGCAAGGGTGTGAAGATGTTTTTCAGACTGAAAGAGAAAATTGTTCTGTTACAGAACCAGATATTAGGTTCTTGTGCAAGTTTATTACCCTGAAATTTATACTAATGAAATATATAAGTAAAATTAATTATTCCCCTTCATAATCATGTTCAACATCTGTCTCTATCCTACTATATAATTAGTAATTTTATAATCATTCTTTTATGCCAGTGGTCGGTCTCCTGGAGTAGAGGACCTATTGACCACCTCTGTACATACTTCTCTCTGGTTTAGAAAAAGGCTTACCTCTCCCACCATCTCAGTCCCCAGTGAAGAAGTTTTTTTTTCAGCAGGGGACACTGTAAATATGCAAAGAACTCAGCTTAAGCCAGAAAACGGATATGCTGATATTTCTTTTTAAAAATTTAAAATCCCAGCACAGTCACTGTTTTAGTTTGTTTATATAAATGAGTTTATTTTAGTTTGTATTATTTATTTTTGGAATGTTTTAAAAATAGCTATTTAGTTAGGGCAGAAAATGTATTATTTTGCAAAAAATGTGCAGCATTTAAGAAAAAAAATGAAATGGCTCCTCACCTAGTCCCACCTCGTGACTAAATCGTATCATGAGATTATTATCGTAAATCGTATTGAATCGTGAGTCAGGTCACGTGAGTCTCTACAAACCAATAATCTGTCTCTAAACAATACAAAAATGTAAAGTGGTCAAAAACTTGTCTGACCCTCTTCCGGCTTACTGTCATTCCATTTTCCACGCCTTTTATGATGTTTACATTCAAACTAAAGAACAAAACTAAAACACCAAAGATTTATGTTTAAACGAAATAAAACTCACTTTCAAAAAAATGCTACTACAACAAGGATTTTTTTCATTTTAATTTAATTGTCTTCTTTGATGTGCACTTAAAAAAAGGTCGTAAATTCACAAAATAAACATTTTCATTTCCTATACCTGATCTATCAGAATTATCTATCAATCATTTTTATTATTACAGTGTTGTGTATAATGTTTTGTGTGTATGATTTCTATACAATATATTAATATTTCATTTAATTGGTGAAGCTACATTTTATTTATTGTATGATGTCATTTCATTTACCACATTTACTATGGTAATTTCCAAAATAGATTTTAGTATTTTTGTAGATGTGTATGCTTTTACTGTCAATATAATTTACAATTTATAAGATTTGATTGTAAGGGACAGGGTTTCCTAATAATAATGTTTAGCTTTACCACCCCTGTAGCATTGAATCAGCTATAACCAACACAAATTATTTCTTTTGTAAACTCATGTAAAGGAAAAAAGTTATGCAGTATTATAAAGATTTGTCAGTATTTTCCATTGTCCATAAGTTTTACATGCATCAAGAAACAAACAAGTGTTAGATTTTATTGTATTTGGCTTACCAATAAATGAAAATTTACGCGCCATTTACTCAGCTTCAATGGTTCAACACTTTTAAGAGTTTCTTTTTTTTCTGTTGAACACAAAATAAGATGTTTTGATGAAAGCTGAAAACCTGTAACCATTGACTTCCGTTGTAGGAAAAACAAATGCTAGGGAAGTTAATGGTTACACCTTCCCAGGTTTCTTCAAAATATCTTCTAAAAATCTAAAAGTTTTGAACCACTTGAGGGGAGTAAATTACTTTTTTTTTTGTATTCTGCCCCTTTGTCCCTAGTTAGGTGAATCGCCAATGTATTAAATTATTCTAGCACATACTGTAACATAAGTAAGCCGAACAAAGTTCTCAAGGTGAGAACTCGAAGACAGTGTAGTGCAGTTCTTCAGCAGCAATGTTAACTCATCGTCCTTCCAGAATCTTAACCCAAACATCTGTCTGTGTGATAGCACATTACACCAGCTACAAACTAACCATTGTGAGTTTACTCACCTGTTTTACTCAGATGTCTCAGCTGTTGTTTGGTTTATACCATTGTGATCGTAAATGGGTTGAGACCTATCAGTCTGTCAAGGTTCATGCATGGGTCATCACATTTGTTGGGTCATACACAGAACAGATAACATCTGAGGGTTATTCAATGTAAATGCAGCTGAACTAAAATAAACATGATCTAAACAAAGTTTCTAAACAAAAGAGAATAGTATTTTTTTCAACAGTACTAGTGGTCCAATGTACTTTTGTTGTTGCTAAGAAGTGGTCTTTGTTTAATTTTTTTTTATTTTATAATATTTAATTCTTTCTTTTTTGTAATTAATATTACAGATTGTTATATTATATATACATATACAGATATATATATATATATAAATATATATATATATATATAATATACAGATTGTATTATATATACAGTTGTTGATTTAATTTTTTACAGGCATTTGCAATCGATGTGTCCAGAGATTTGACCATCACTGTGTGTGGGTGAACAACTGCATTGGTGTTCAGAACACCAGATACTTCTTGCTGTACCTCCTCAGTGTTTGTGCCATGGCAGGGAATATTGCAGTTCTTACAACAGACATGCTGCTCCAAACTGTTCTGCGAACTGGACTCCTGCACGCTCACTACATTGATGAGCAGGGCGTACAACAGCCCGCTGGACCGCTCTTTATCATCCAGGTAACAACAATTGGCCATAGAATGTACTTAACTGCAAGGCTACACAGAATCTGCTGACATTTTTGCTATTTTTACGAAGACTTTTGTACAAAATCTGCAAATGTATGCAGAATAATATTGAGAGTATAGTAACTATAAACTAAATGCATGGAAAAAAACATTTAAAGGTCTCGTGAAGTGCTTTGAAATGTGCAATTTCATTTGATGTTTGACGTAATCTCAACTGAAACATGAAGAAACCGTGGGACATAGTGTAGCTATGTAATTCCTTCCTTTTAAAAAACAACAACAACATCTAATAGTGTTTTGTTATATCACCTCACTGCCCGTGAGAGCGGTTGAGCACATCAAATGTGAAGCATCTTCAAGGGGGTGGGGCATGTCAGATACCAAAGAGCCATTGATTGGTCACAATTTGATGAGAAACTGAAGTATGAAGTGACGTGATTAAAACTATTGCGGAACTGACAAACTACAAGCTTTATATGTTTATTTTAGTTTTATGTCTCCTAAACATGAATATTGTCACTGTTTTTGTGTGCACCAGCTTATAGGTGTCCTAAAAACTAACAATGCTGATACTAACATCTAAACAACTCATGGGACCTTTAAACATTTATTTAAGGTTTACAATGCAAATTTAGTTAGAACCATTTGTTTGGTAAATAATGCAGAACTTGTATAACATATCTACTAAAGAGAGAAAATATTACTTAAACTGTATTGTACATAAATCATATAAACATTTGCGTATTATTCATTATTTCTTAAATATGAATAATGAATAAATATATATTTCAGGGTATCCGCGGGGTCTTAAAATGTCTAAAAAAATCTAAATTTTAGGCCTTTAAAAAGTCCTAAATCTGCTAAAATACTGTGATGCAGGTCTTAAATTTTTTTTAACAGGTCTTTATTTTCCATTGTTCATGTATAGCTGCCCAATTTGGCCATTCCCACTCATACAATCACCATTAATCCATCTCAATAAAACTTTTTATTGAAAAATTGCATTTTAACTCTATTTACCATAATGGTTTAATAACTTTCCTTACAGTAACATCTGTTTAAACGTCCTCCATTTATTTACTGCTGAGGATACTGACCTGACCTATATTTTTTTTATTATTAAATTATTATTAAATCTATTAAATTATAAGCATTTTTGATAGGGCAAGTGAAAATATTTTCCAATTGGAATATTCGAAAAAAATATTTGCATTTAACCCTGTATAAGTCTAAAATTGAATTCATAATGATCTTAAAAAGATCTTAAAGTCTTAAATTTAACTTGGTGAGACCTGCAGAAAGCCTGTATTTATACACATAAGTGACTAAATTGATTTAAATGATGGGCTCAGAAATTTCTGAGTGTGCAGATTCCATGTGTGCTTACTAATAACTATGTGGTGGTACTCGGATTACCTCTCAAATTGTTTTCCATCTCTTTTTTTGTACAGCATCTCTTTCTGACATTTCCAAGGATCGTCTTCATGCTGGGATTCCTGGTATTTGTCTTTTTCCTCTTGGCGGGTTATTGTCTGTTTCACTTCTATTTGGCTTTGGTAAATCAAACCTCCAATGAGTGGTTTAAAGCAAAAGGTCACAACTGCCAACATTGCCATCCATATTCTGGACACAACTGCCGGACCTCATACAATCCATTCAGAGGTTTCTATCATAGAGGAATCCTCAAAAATATCGGGGAGATCTTTTGGCCTTTCCGTCCTGTTCAGAAAAAAGAAAATTAAGGAACGTTTGTCATTTTATGTTTTTGTACTCTACACTATTTTATTTTGGTAAATGGGACTTTTAATAAATGTTTTCTCAGCCTTATCAGAGTTTTTTTGGATTTTCTTGACACTTTGTTAGGAGCACACCCATAAACTGTCAGATTTATTTTATTTTAAAACAAAATCACTACTTTCTTTCATTTTCCCCTTTCACTGTCTAAATTTTAACAAATATTTCACTTTTTTTATTTGTTTTACTATTAACCATGTCTATACAGGTAGTAATGGTGTAATGTAGCTTGTGTAATGAAATTCTAAAAATAAGTACTTGTATGTTGATTGGGTTTTAAATCACCCAATCAGATTAAAGTTACTTTTTATGAATTGTATAACAACACAGCAGCAGTAAATTATATGTAATGTCATTAGACTTGATTACGTCCACCCCGTGTCAAATAATCTTAAAGTCCAAATGTATTCTTAATCCATCCAAGTAACCACTAACCACAATTTTATGATGTAATTTGTATAGTTATTAATCAGTTTGAAAGTAATCTATTTATGAACTACAATTTGTTAGTTATACAAGAGGGAGCATAACAAGCATAAGAAATGAAAATTAAACTATTGACGCCGTTTTTAAATACATTTTAATTTTCCACTGAAATATTTCAGCACTGCTTTAATTTTCAAAATATTTCTAAAGTTTCTTTTGAATAACACGTGTGCATTGTCATTTTCCATTGTTAATCATATCAACAGTCGCTCCTGATAGTCAAACCTTTCCCAATCCTATCTCCAACTTCACTTCCTGTCACTTTCTTCACTATCTTATCATAATAAAGGCAAAAAATAAATCAAGAAAACATATCAACTCAACAGCAAGGCCAAGCAGCATTTCATCAAAGTAAAAAAAAATTATAACCTAACTATGAAAATATGATACGCAAGTCATTTTACTATACTGTCAGGGATTTCAATATTTTAAGACACTGTTTAATTTGTTTTAGCCATTGAAATACATATTTAAAAATTATTTTAAAATCTACATTTGTGTAAATAAAACGTAATATAAAAAGACTTAATAGTGCAGTTATAAAAAAAATCCCAGAGTTTTAATATATTTTGGAAAATGTACATGCATTAATATCCATATTAATCTATTTAAAATGATCAAATGTCGACTATTTAGACTAAGGTTCATCTTTGTATCATCTCTGTCACTGGCCCTTTAAACCGGTGCGGAAGTGCAGAACGTCACGTACTGTACGGTGTCGAAACGAATGAATCACTTGCACAAGGGATAGAGTGCAGATGAGCTGCCGCAACCAGTAACTTCCAGTTCGCTGTCAGCCTCTACAGTCTGACCTAAGCTGATCTCCGTCCACTTGGCGGAGTATTCGCACACAGCTGAAGATCAAATGTTATTTTAGAGCAGAAAGAAGCTCGCTGTCAGGACGGGAGTAACTTGAGGAATGGCCGCGTCTAAATGTGTCCGGCTGAACGGCGCTCTGAGCAGGCAGTTGCTGGACTCGGTGGACTGTGTGCTGTTTGACTGCGACGGCGTGATATGGCGAGGGGACCAGGCCATTCCTGGAGCCCCGGAGGTCATCAATTCATTGAAGAAACACGGAAAGCAGGTGTTTTTCGTCACGAACAACAGCACGAAAACGCGACAAATGTACGCGGATAAACTAGGGAAGCTCGGTTTCGACGCCGCCGCGAACGAGGTGTTCGGGACGGCGTACTGCTCGGCAATGTACCTCAAAAACGTGTGTAAACTCGACGGAAAGGTCTATCTGATTGGAAGCAAGGCGATGAAGCAGGAGCTCGAGGAGGTGGGCATTCGGCCGGTCGGTGTGGGGCCTGACCTCATCTCAGGAGTGCAGATCGACTGGGCAAATGTGCCTCTGGATCAGGAGGTCCGAGCTGTGCTGGTCGGGTTTGACGAGCATTTTAGTTACATGAAGCTGAACAGAGCTCTGCAGTACCTCTGTGACCCCGACTGCCAGTTTGTGGGCACGAACACCGACACGAGGCTGCCTCTGGAGGGAGGCAAAGCAGTCCCGGGTAAGAAATATAAAAATGACTTGAAACTCTGTCAGTGAGTTCACCCCAAAAAATGTGATCACATTCAAGTGGTTCCAAAGGTTGGTTTCTTCTGTTGAAAACAAAAGATGTTTTGAATAAAGCTGAAAACTGGTAAACATTTACTTTCATAGTAGGTAAAACAATTAATATGGAAGTCAATGATTTTCTAAATATATTCTTTTGTGTTCAACAGAACAAAGTAAGTCATAAAGGTTTGAAACAGGTTAATGGTAAGTAAATCATGACCATTTTTATTTTTGAGTGAACTATTCCTTTAATGACCCTTTTGCTGTCCTTTTTTATATTCTTTTAAACTCAATTTAATTAACTCAAATATTATAAATTTGTAAGGAGAGAAACTATTATCCATAATAATTATTCTTAAATTGCAGTTACAGTATAATCAATTTACCATGGTGCAAATATAAATGTATCAATTTAACCTCTTATTGGTCACACCACTTTTGAATTTCACACTTGAAAATGACCAATTATATGACAGTCAAAATAAGTTCAGGTTTTTACCATAAAAGCATATATATATATATATATATATATATATATATATATATATATATATATATATATTATACATGAGCAATATATATACATGAGCAATTCCTGCGTTATCGATGTGACATTTGCAGTAAAAACTCAAAACATAAATTCACATAGAAAGTATACATCTGTTTATATTTCTAAAAACAACTAACCACAAAGTTTTGGGATCAGAAAAATATCAATGTGTAATAATTTTTTATACTTTAAATGAGGAAAATAAACAAGCGTTATGGATGTGACAAAGTTTGTGAGTTTACAGTATACGACATACTTTGCAGAAATTCTGTCAATTAAACTGCACAACCCGAAAGAAACAATGCTAATCAAACCGATATGAGTCGGCGCACTATAGAACAAAAATTATTGATTTTATTTGATTGGACATTTTTGCAAAAAAGTGTTGTTATGGATGTGACAGCTGTAAAATTGCCACTTGTGTTTTTGGTAAATTAAATATAATAGTTTGAAACATTGACAGATTTATGAGTTTTTTTTTAAGTGCTGCAAAATACTTGCTTACACAAAAAAGCCTGAAACCGTTTCCGTATTTTGATGAAAACTTAATTTTCTACATGGCAAGGTTGACATTTGCATGGAATTGCTCATATATGGTCAATCGCGGTTAAAGGGTTTAAAGTTGTTTCAAAATCAAGTACATTACATCTAACTTGATAAAATGAGTAGCAGATTGATGTTTTTTATATTTATATATTCAAATAAATGACAATGACCTGGTTCTTGTTATCTGCAGGGACAGGATGTCTCCTCCGGGCAGTAGAGACGGCTGCCCAGCGCCAGGCTCAGGTGGTTGGCAAACCCAGTGACTTCATGTTTGAGTGTGTCGCGAGTCAGTTCAATCTAGAGCCTCAGAGGTGTCTGATGGTCGGAGATCGACTAGACACCGACATCATGCTAGGCTCAAACTGTGGCCTGAAGACCCTGTTGACCCTTACAGGCGTTTCTACAGTAGCAGAAGCAGAAGCGAACCAGAAGAGCGAATGTCCGCAGAAGCAGAGAATGGTGCCTGACTACTATATAGACAGCATTGCTGATATTTTACCTGCACTACAGGCATAGACAGAGTTTACTTGAAATGTACCCACTTTAATAGAGAATATTTATCAATATATGTGTATCAGTTTGGATCAAAATAACATATTTTAATAATATAGTTAATAAGATGAGTTGAAATGACACAAGTTTATCTTGATAAATATATGCAGTACGTTTTATTGTTATCAAGGCTTCAAACTGGCCTACCTCTTTTTTGAATAGCCTACTTTTTAAAAAAATAATATAAGGGCAATATGTTTTTATTTCAGTATTATTGTTTGTTTTATGTTTTTGTCTAAAAAAGTAATTGTGGAATTTGTTTTATGGTCAGTAACGCTGATACTAAAACAAATGTTGATTTTCCTAATTGTGCTGTTTGTTTTTATTTGATCATACTTCCGTTCTGTACTGTCTATTCATTGTACTTCTAAAATGAGAAAATAATGAATATTTACAATTACTATATTTTTTGCACTTGACAGCTTTCTTGTCACTCAATAACCCATCGACCTGGTAGGTTTTTAATTCCACCATGGTTTAAACAAAGTGTTTATTTAATGTGACTGATCAAATAAATAAGAGTTGTTAATAAAAAATACTCCTTGTGTACACTGAGATCAAAACGAGAACAGCCTACAGTTTCTGAGGTCACTGCTTAGTCCTATTTGAAATGATTCTAACAGAAGTAAATGAGCTGCTTTTATGCATATTATAGAAGTTATTTTATGAAGCACAGTGTTAAAGATGTTTAAAACGATTTGATGAAAAAACACTGACAAATTAGAGAACACATTCAAATATCTTTTAATCATCTGGACCTGGTGGTAGTTTGTTTAATAGACTGACACCATCTATTTAACTGCAAAACAGGTGTAAAGTACTAGGATAATGGACTAAAGTGTTATTTTGAGGGATTTGCACTTTAGTACAATTTAAAAATGATAATATTTGAAATTACATTTTTAAAAAAGTACTTTTTAAATGACTCATTTTTGGAGATCGCTTCATTGTTTTTCTTTGCTAGTAACACAAATGTAACACAAATTGTTGAATTATGCCCATATTCATTTAAACCTGCCAATGAGATTTGTTTTAACATTCCATAAAATTGGGCAAACATGTTTATTGGTCATTTGGAAGTGACATCATTTCACATTAAATGCCACCATGTACAGCACATAAAAAATATCAGTGTGTTCCAAACGGCAACTATTACACTCTGAAGAGCAGTTCAGAGTAAAAATAATTATGGCTGCCATATTGGAGTGTAGTTCCAAACCGAAGTGCTCAAAACTGGACACTTTGACTTTACTTTTACCCTTTTAATATTCAGGTACAATCTTAAATTTTAAAGTCTCAAAGTTAAATAGCTGAATTTGACCATTTTTAAATCCATTCAGACTATCTCCAGGTCTGACAGGAGCACTTTTAGCTTAGCATAGATAATTGATTCAGATTACACTATTAGCACTCGCACAAAAATGACCAAAGAGCTTTGATCATTTTCCTTTTTAAAGCATAGCTCTTCGGTTAGATTATGTATACACAGAGACAGATGTAAAATGAAAAGTTGCTTTTTTGAGGTCGATATGGCTAGAAACTATACTCTTATTCTGGAGTAATTATCATGTAATTTTGCTGCTGTACCCATGGCTGCAGAAGGCGCAACGATATTGCGCAGAGCCTGAAAATTGGCTGCCAATATAACGTGACCACCTGCATACACATCCAATGATCAATGCTAAGCTAAGCTAAAATTGCTCACACAAAACCCAGAGATTGGCTAAATAGATTAAAAATGGTAAAATAGTTTTTAACTTAAAACTGCAGGTGACTTGTAAAATAAGCCTATTAAAAAAAATGTTTTACTATATGCTTCTGGCCTGACTTTTCATCTTTTAATTGCCTAAAATTTTCTCTCAGTATTTGTACTTTCGCCTGAATAACATTTTAGATAACTTTTTATACTCCTCTGCTGCAAACCAACAAGTCAGGCCACAAATTTCACACATTGAAAGAGAAGATAGTCTTCCTAGATCTGTGATTTCTACCAAGTCCTCAAAAAAAAAAGAGTACTTGGTTTCATGGATAGTAATCCATGAAACACAAATGCATGAGGACAGGATAATGCAGAGAATCTCAGTGGTCAATCAATGGGGTTTGTTTTCTGCAGCAGGAGTTTGGCGTTATATTCAGATACATAACATAATGAAAGCAAATGTGTATCAAAAGCTCCTTCAGCAACATCCAGATCCTTCCCTGAATTCATCGCTCAGTCATTCAGCAATTTTTATTCAGAACAATGAGCCCAGTCACACAACAAAATGATTAAAAGAAGTTATTAAAAAAACCTGAAAACCTTGAAATAATGAACTGGCAGCCCAGAGTCCTGATGTAAACCTGATTGAAAATTTCTGCAAAATTCTTGGCAATAAAGACATGGCTAAGAAACATTAGTCAATGAACAGCAGAGCAAAGTAAGTGTTGCAAACTAAGAAGTGAAGACCAGGAGACTTTGAACTATCTTCAAGCAGGTTTAGAGATGTTGACACAGTTGTCAGAGGTGAGGTTAAATCACAGTAACAACAGGATGAAGTAGGATGTCACCCCAACTGTCAAAAAGGTCTATTCATGATAATAGTCATTGATGTTTTAGCAACCTCTGTTAACAAGAACTAGTCAAATGTAAACATTCTCACACAGTGAAACTACGTATTTAAAATGAGCTGAAACAACACAATTCTTAGGTTTTTTGAGGGGCACAACCTAATTATTTTTTGTTCAATCAACCTAAATTTGTAAAAATTAATCAGTCAACTTAATCCTTAAAATTGTCCCAACACAAATCGACTGTGTAAAACCCAGCGTTTTTTACAGTTAAGTAATGAGTTTCTTGAATCTTTATTTTTCTCACTCTAGCCACACCTGAAGTTTTAAAGTCACCTTGGTCAGTCAGCAGCCTAAAGGAAAGCCAGTCGGTGCCTTAAAACGGTTTCTGTGAGGAAAAGCGCTGTCCACGGCACCGATCTACCAGTCCCCTTTGTCTATTGTCTGCTATAGAGAGTCCGCCAGAGGGTTGGACTTTACCTGTTGTAAGGCAAGAGGTGGGGGGCAGAGAATGGCAGAGAGTCCTTACACCTGTACTGCAGACACCGCTGGTCAGTCTCAGTCATGACCATTGCCTTAATCAGAAGAGAGTAAAACAGGTACTGTGAGGAGAAGCAAAACAGGGCAGAATGGTGAGGTGCTGGAAACATTCTGAAGCCGGTCTGGAGGAGCCACAGCGCATGGTGAGACTTCATTGTTCATTATCAGCAGTGAACATTTAGAGTATTTAGATTTTGATCATTAAAAGCAAACAATTTTGTGTTTAATAGCCGTTTAATAGACATCTAAACGTAGACAGCTTGGCTAAAACAAGGCTAAACTTGGGCTGTCAGTGAAAATCTAAGAATAGCCCAAAATTAGACTAGTTGTCAAAAAGACAGATTAGATAGACCTTATATGTGGAGTCATTCATTTCTGTTATTTGATGACTAATCTAGTTTTGGCCTATTCTTAGATCTCTATTAAATTTTCACTGACAGCCCAAATTTAGCTTTGTTTTAGCCAAGACAACTTAGACGTCTTTTAGACATCTATTAGACATCTTTTAAAAACAAAAAATGCTTGCTGGGTTTCTCCATGCTGTTTTATGGCTCCTTTACTCTGTGTGTTCTTACACATGACTTGCCACAGAAAAAAATATTGTTGGTTCCCCAAAAACAATTCATTTTTAAAACTTTATAAGAACAATTTTTCTACTTTTTCTTTTTAATTCTTAAAATGAAGATGTTCTTAAAATCACAATCTTAAAAATAAATGTTCTGCTGCAATGCCAACTTTTCAAAACTTTATTTAGTGCATTATTACACTAAATAAAGTAAAGTAACTAACTACATTATTCATTAAATGTAAAAAATTAGTTCCTTATTGCCATTGAAGACCCTTTAACATCCATGGAATGTGTCCATTGTATAAAATATTATATTCCATTATAAAAACAGAAATTTTAAATATAT
Organism: Danio tinwini; assembly: GCA_903798205.1. Taxonomy (NCBI): domain Eukaryota; kingdom Metazoa; phylum Chordata; class Actinopteri; order Cypriniformes; family Danionidae; genus Danio; species Danio tinwini. The sequence continues at coordinate 5,407,166 of CAIGQZ010032280.1, forward strand.
ATTTGTTTTGTTTTAAATGTTCTCAACAAGGAAACATTGTTTTTAAGAACTATGAACTGAAAGATTATTTTTTGTGTAACCAAACCTGGTTCTTCTATAACGTTGCTGTGCAATAAAAAAAAAATATATATAAAGCTGTCTAAAGCTTTTAAACAACCAGTGAAAAGGACACTTCAACAATCTACAGATTCTTATTCCTTTAAAAGTTCTTTATGGGACTTTATTGGAACTACAATTCTTCTGTGACACTTTTCCCTAAATAAATGTTCCAAGACGAATGATCCATTGCATAAAAGGCTCTTTATTGATGAAATAAGCTTTTTAGAACTGAAAGAACTGCTCCTTTGGGGAACCAACTGCTTCTCAATGCCTTAAGTGTTTCTGCCAAACACCCTTTTGGAATCTTTATTTAAAAGTGTGTCGCACAAATATGTCACTTTGTGTTTGGCTTAGCCCTGTTTTATGGCTGACTCACTGTATGTGTACACACCACCAATCTTCTTTAATATAAATGTTCAACGGCTTTAAACATCTCCTGGATTTTCTAGCAGTGTGATCCCACAAGCTCCTCCAGGGTTCCTCACAAAGTGCTGTGGTTGAGTCTGGCTGTCATGCTGCTCACTGTTATCATTGCTCTCGGTGTCACCGCACATCTAGGGCTTAAGCACAAGACACAAGTAAGAGTCCAAGCATCAAATAACAGTTTTCCCTATCGACTAGTTAGCACTGAACCGGTTTTCCTGCTCAGTCTTCACTGCAGGTCTTCAGAATCCCTGATCACACGAGTGACTTGATTAGTCAGTCCACTGTGATTGACAAGAATAACAACGTAGTGACCTATTCTGTGACTTCTCATGTCAACCACAGCTCCACGGTCATTTTTGACCTGAGACATGTAAGACCCTTTTCTTTCTCCACAGATTAAGCTTCCCCCCCCCCTCTAAAGCTCAGTTACATTTTGATATCTGGCTTCCTCAGGGCTTGGTTTGCTATAAACCTGACAACCAGGACAGCTGCTTTCTTCGCCGGATGGAGAGTTGGGATTATGAGAACATGCAGTCTCAACTGAACGAGTCAGAGCAGCAGGTAAAAAAAAGATTTATGCTTGTCGAGTTTGCTGCTATTGTACTTTAGTGTTGATGGTTTGTGGTATGTATTTTGTTGTTTGTTTGTTTGAATACGTTAGTTTAGCAATTGAGTGATTTCCACTCCAAATAAATATTGTAAAAATGGCCATGATTTTAATGGTAAAAATCTGTAACATGGTTAACAAAACGTTTCCTTTATATAAGTGGTAATTGACTGTTAATTTTTTTTCCCACTCCTTGTCATTTTTTGTTCACATTAGTGTTCCTTAATATATTTACTCAGTTGGTACATTAAGACTTTTAAGTTAGATCCACTTTTGAACTCATTGCGTTAACTTTAGTTTTATGTGTGTTACCAGGATGATATTGGTCAGTGTAACAAAGGTAAAATGTGTAGATGTTGACACGTTTAATCATATTAACACTATATATTAGTGAAATAGAGTAGCTTATAATATAAACATTATAACATTATTTTATGGTTTGTACCACATTTTATTGTAAAAAACCACAGCTGCCATTTTTACTGTAAAATTTACAGTGCAATATATATATCCCCCCAATTTTTGTTTAACAGAGATTTTTTCAACATGTTTCTAAACATAATAGTTTTAATAACCCATCTCTAATAACTGATTTATTTTATCTTTGCCATGATGACAGTAAATCATATTTTACAAGATTTTTTCTAGTAAAATTAATTCTATACAGCTTAAAGTGACATTTAAAGGCTTAACTAGGTTCATTAGGTTAACTAGGCAAGTTAGGGTAATTAGGCAAGTTATTGTATTATGATGGTTTGTTCTGTAGACTAGCGAGAGAAAAAATTGCTTAAAGGGGCTAATAATATTGACCTTAAAATAAAAACTGCTTTTATTCTAGCCGAAATAAAACTTTCTCCAGAAGAAAAAATATCAGACATACTGTGAAAATGTCCTTGCTCTGTTAAACATCATTTAAGAAATATTTAAAAATGAATAAATAATTAAAAGGGGGGCTAATAATTCTGACTTCTACTGTTTAAAAGTTTAGAGTCAGAGAGATTTACCTTAATATGGTCAGAAGGGTTTTCAGAAAGAGAAAATTCATTTCTTTTTATGCAGCTTTAATCTAACAATCTCAAAATAGCCCTCCTGTAGCTCAAATAGTCAAAAAGTGATGGACGCAAGGAAAGGACTAAATGTGTTTTCTCAAACAATACTGCACAATATTGTTTTCAATATTGATAAAACACACACATATCTTGAGCCTCAAATCATATTAGAATGACTTTTGAGGGTCATGTGACATTGGTGCAATGGCTGCTGAAATTTAGCAGTGCCATCACAGGTAAAACATTTTAAATTTCCCATTTTTTTACCATTATAATGAGAATGTCAGATGTAAATCCTATTTTTCTATTTAAAGGGATCATGTTCTTTAAGAAAGAACTGGCTATTTTTTTTATTCAAGTCTCAACACTAAAGACATTTAGTCAAAAATGGACAAACATTTTTTAATTTAACTTAAATGATACTTCTTAACCCAATGGATGGATGGGTCCATGTTTGACCCAACTTGGGTTAAAATAACCCTAAAGCTAACCTAAAGCTGTCTGGCAAATTGACTGACACTTGAACGCACCACCTCAGTGCTCCCGTGTAGATTAGAGAGCTCTTTTGGCTGCTTTCTCCTCCACAACTCCAGAAAGGGAGTAATGGAGCGGACCAGCTCAGGAGAGCCTGAATTCCACAGACCATCTGATCCACCTCTGCTGGATCGCCTTACAGGATGGGACCACAGGGTGCACAATGGCCACTCTGTTGGCTTTTTCCTCTTATAAGTCACTACTGGAAAGACAGAGCTTTCTTCCGCAAACAGAGCAGAGACCTGCGCTGGACACACTTCTCTCAGCACTTAACAAGCTGATTCATGCGCTGGGTTATGATCTGTGCTGGACGGGATGGTTTGTTGAACCGATAAGTATCACTGACCACTTAAAATCTTGGTCTCGGTTGAGATTTTTGCATCATTGCGTTTGATTAAAGCCATTAGAGCAAACTTTTGGGAAACCCAACCTGCGGTCAATAGCCTTTTGAACATGATTTCCAATTTTTCGGTGCACAATGAGCTATTGAGAAGTATAAACTGCTTGTCGCAGGGTCGCTCAAGCATAGCTGCGCTTTAGCAAGTGTCTATCTGATTTCTCAGAGGAGTAAGTGGTGTAATTACAAATGCCTTTTGTACTCGAGGAAACACTTAAAACCCCTCAAGACACAATTATACGTTGGTGAGTTATACAGTGTATGCGTTCACACAGGAATAATATGGCTGGAGTGTATCACGCCATTAGAGGATAATTTACCGGGAATGATATACAGTGAGATATGTGATGATTCTCACAGGTCCATCAGGTCTGGGTGGTGGGAAATCAGACTGAAAAACATACTGAGTTTTTGGGAGTGATGCCTGGCAGTCGCGTCGAAGCTTTGAGTCTTCAAGAACCTCTTCAGTCAATCTGTCAGCAGGCTTCTGTCTACTGGACTAGAAGATCTGATGGTAAGATTACGGCAGAGGAGTCATTGGTTCATTCTGTTATATGTAAATACACACTAGCATTCATATCATACCATTCACAACTCTGGGAGCAGTACAGACTTTACATGTTTAGTGGTAATCAAAATTAGAAAATTTATGAACTCTTGATTTCTCCATAAATAATGTAATCTTTATCATTTTGAAGGAAATGTAGTTGTGACTGCAACTCTACATTGTGTAGAACAATGTTTTACAAAATAACCAAGGCACTTCAACAAAAAACTATGTAATTTTGAAGATCAAATGTGATCAAAAAATAGAGAACAGAAAAATAACAAACATTTCTGAAGGATACAGCTCAAAAATATGTAGGAAGTTAATACGGCCTTTCAGAATTTTGACAGCAGATTTGCAGCCACAGGGCATCACTAGTCTCTCACAGATCATCACTTGATCTGCTCTTCTTTAGTCTCTTCCACAATTCATTGATGGTAGTGTTTCTTAGCCATAACTTTGACTTTAAGGATTTTCCAGTGATTTTTAATCAGGTTTGGATCAGGACTCTTGGCTGGTCATTTCATTATTTCAGCTTCAAGGAACTACTTTACTGATTTTGTTGTGTGACTAGGCTCATTGTTATGTATATAAATTGCTGGGTAATTGAGCAATGAAAGGGCTGCATGTTGTTAAAGGAATTTCTGACAAACACTTGCCTTCACTATCCACTTGTTAAGTGTGACATCACGCAAAGGGGCTTCCGGGTCCAATCGCTCTATGAAACTAAATAAGCAGACTCATCAAATGCTAATAATAAACGTTTACAAAGCGATGTAATACTTTCGAAAATCACGATCGCAATATATACGTCCATGCCTAATATCTGATGGCCAGAAAGTGATATTTTTTATAAATTGTTAAAATTTCTGTATTTGTGATGCAGCAAGCTCAGAGATTGTTGTGTACACTTTGACTTTATATAAAATTCACTTTAATGTGTGATATGAATAAAAAGTTATCATAAAATATTCGTTTGTCAATTCAAATGAGTGGCGGCTTGGACTCGGAAACAGTATAACATACGTCACCATCACGTCACCACTTAACAAGCGGATAAGTGGCCAAACTCCTGCTGTAGAAAACAACAATGAACCATGACACTTCACCTCTAATTTTACAGTTTGGGTTCAGACTTTCCCCAGTTTAATAACACACATAAGGTTTCTTTTTGGGGATCTAGGGTTCCTTTCATCAGTAAAGTAAAGTCCAGCTTTTTCTGAAGGTTTAGACACTGCAGAGGCTTTCAGTCCAGATTCTCCTAAATGTCATCTTAAATTGACCTTTAGTCTGTTCAGCAATGTCAAGCTGTAGTCTTGGACAGATCTGACCATTGAGATTTTCTACATTATACTCTCCTCTTGTGCAGTTATCTTTTGTAGATGATCAGTCTTTTTGGTAGGCTTGAATAAGCTAGTGACATTGCAAAGAACAACATGATAGAAATCACAGATTTGGAACGACTAACGTTTCTTGAAATCTGAAATTGTCACTTTGGCCTTTTACTGGCCTTCATTTTTAAACTGTCAGTTAAACAGTCTTTGTCAGATCATTAAAAAACAACACCCCCCAAATTAACACCAATGGGAAAAATCTGAAATTTTTCTGATATTTATAATTACATTTTTATACTGTGCTTCTGAATATATGTAACTCATAAAATATTCTTTAAAAACTGCTTAAAAAAATAGGACTAAATGACTTTAAGAAATTGTAATTTGTTCTCTCGTTTTAATCTCTGAATTTGTTAATATGAGCTGATCTTTTTCCTCTCGAACAAAATGAACAAAAATGACGATGATAAAACAGCATCGGATCACATTATATTATTTTACATTTTTATTTCAACAAAGGTTAGCTGAAATATTACAGCATACACTTGCATTTAATATGCTTTCTATGTGTATAAAACATTTTTGAAGTTGGTTTTTAGTGAAGAATTTATCAATAATATACCTCAAATGCTGTGCTAAGCTAAAATTGAACTGCATCCAGAAAAGTTCTCTTAGTAAAATATTGTGAATAAAACACTGAACAAATACATTTTGTTGACGTAAATATCCAGAAGACATTGCGTAAAAAGCCAATAACATGCTGAGTTGCTCTTTAAAGAGCACAGTGTGACAGAAACCCAATCTAGTCATCCAGTGATGAAGTTGTGACCTTTTTTAGAGCCAGCAGAGCATGAACGAGGAACAGGACGAATGTCATCGGCACATCCATAAAGAAATAAGAACCTTAAGATTTCTCTCCTTTCTTCCTGAAGGTCCCGGAAAACAAAGACTTATTTACTTCTGCATCGACATCTGCTTTCCCAGCAACATTTGCGTTTCTGTGTGTTTCTACTACTTGCCAGAGTGACATTCAAGCGACAGTGTTTCAACACACGCCAGAGAAACAAACAACTGCGCCGACTTCAATGAGAGCAACTGGAGAGGCTACACAAATGCCATACATAATGCCAATCTGGCAACGCAGGCGGAACCATCATGTCATGTTATCTGCTAAATCCTTATCTTCACCCTCTCTTGTATTTAGCCCCATTTTTGCAGTGATGTTTGAACATGCCTTGGCGCAAAGACTTGTACCATTTGTAACCTGATGCAGATGAGTAATGGAAAAAACGGTTGGTCTACAATAAAGCTCCATTGTGTTCAGTCTGTTGTATATTCCGTTTTTAATTCAAGAATGAAATAATCTTTTGACGTCTGAATAAGAATCATTATTGTAATGTTTTTAACAACTTGTGGGTGAGTATAAATGATAAATGTGTATTCTAATACAAGGTATTATCATATAAGGGCTTAAATATGACAATATTGCAACAAAAACTCTTTTTACATATGAATGTAATCCATTTTATAGCGATATTTCATCTAACAATTAAAATCTGCTGTTAATTTACTCAACTTTACGCCAAGATTTGTAGCTGAAATTGTCAGCCTTAGTGAAAATGGTAATTCGTGAAATGCACATCAACAGCAACTTTTTAAGTCCAAAAAAGAACCCCCCCACCCTCTACAAAATAGATACCAGTTGCTACCGACAATACATTGAGGTCTTATGAAGTGAAAAAAAATTACATTTTTATCAGGAGCCATGGGTTAGAGGTTTGTTTTGCCAGTTTTTTTACTATAAAAGTGCCGGTCACTATTGACCACAATAAAAAAAAACCTTTAATGCTCTATTGAAGACACAAAAAAGTTACCTGGATGGCCTGAGGGTGAGTAAATAACAGCATATTTAAATTTCAAGTAAATTATCCCTTACTATGATTAATAGTTGTTGTTTGTGTTTTAATAGCTTCAGCTATAATGTGAGTTTGTTTTACATACTATCCAAGCACACTGTCATTGAAGGCCAAACACACAACGGCTTTCTGATGACCGCTGTACTCCCGCTTGATCTCTCCGGTCTCCACACACCACAGACGGGCAAGATTATCAGAGGAGGCTGAAAATCAGATGAAATATACAACAGTCAACACATTAACAGGAATTCACCGCATGATTTTTTTTTTGTTGTGAAGGGCACATGGTTTCACACAGTAGTTCCTAGTTACAGGAAGAAAAACATATCATAAGGGCCGGATTCAATTTGTATAAATAAATAAAAAAGTAAAAAAAATGCAGCTCCACAGAATATGTAGTCAAGCTAAGATGATAACGTTTGCTTCTGCTGTAAAGAAAAATAAGCTGTACTTAGGGAGTGATATTCCTTTTTTTTGTTGATAATATGAAAATAGTTTATGGTCCACCGATTTTTATCTATCAGTATTGACCTTATTCTTTTCTTTTTAATCAGACTTCTGGTCTTATTTACTTCCATTGATTTTTAACTCATTATGCAGCTTGATTCTGTTTTTTTTATATAATTTTTATTTTCTTGCATTGTTATAAACACAATAGAAAATAGTTTGACCATTCACTGCCATTTGTTATACCCATTGATTTCCCCACAGGAAAGAAATCAGAAATCCCAAAACTGCAGAAATTTTTTTACATCTGCATTGCAGAATAAGGTGAATATTCTGTATAGGGATATGTGATGGAAACATTTGACTTATAGAAATAAACTGTAGTTGAAATTTTTTTGGGGTGTGTTTTTATTTATTAATATAACAAACACTGCACGTACTGTGTACATAAAACACTAACCCTTAATCCTTTAGGGGCCCTATTTGAAATAATCATTGGAAAAAACCCTGAAGTGTGACTGGGGGTTATTATAAGAATTTTCAATAAAATATATATTGTAATCAATGTCAGTGGACCATACCATTTATGATTCTTCGCCCAATAAATAGCTGACATAACCACACCATGAAACCTGATCCTAAAATAACCAATTACAACTAATGTAAAGGGAGATCAAAATCTGCACTGCATGAGTAAACATATGGTCAACTCACCCTTAAACCAATAAGATCCCTGTGCTCACCTGTGACTATGTACTGTGAATCTCCAGAAAAGGCACAATCCCACATCCAGCCTCGGGACGTCTCTCCTGGGTTGTTACTCTTAATGCTCAACTCTGTCATCAGCGAGAAGTTTGAGGTTCTCCAAATTTTACAGGTCTGGTCAGCAGAGCATGTGGCCAGCAATCTAGTACAAAGTGGGAACATTTCTGTATTGATTTATTATGTTTTTTTATTACGAGTTGAACCGTATTGATCCTGTGCTTTGTGTACTGGTATATCGGCCTCCAAAATAAAACAAAAACTTTGTGATTTTTCTGAATTTTTGGCTGAAGTTTTGCCAAAATATGATAGGTTGTTAATTGTTGGTGATTTTAATATACATGCTTGCTGTCCCTCCAAACTTATGGTTTATGATTTTTAAAATCGTATTGAGTCTTTTAATTTAGTAGTTTGTAACCAGCCCTACTCATGAGCATGGGCACACACTAGATCTGGTATTAACATGTGGTCTACCTGTGTGCAATATCGAGATATGTGATGCAATTTTCTCCGATCACATGCCTGTATTGTTTGAGATCTGTTTTCCTTGTGATTCTAAATCCAGTGTCACATCTCGCTACTGTCCTACATTTAGTCCTGAAACTTCTGTACTGTTTAGCGATTCTTTTAAAAACACAGAGAGCTGCTTAACATCTCTTCACTGCCCTAATACTGAGGAGTTAATTTTAATGTTTAATCCCACTTGTAAAAACATATTGGATACTGTTGCTCCATTTAGGACTATACAGTCCAAACCTAAAGTTGAACCTTGGTTTAATGAGGTCACTCGTGCTGTAAGACAGGATTGCAGGCGAGCTGAGAGACGGTGGAAAAAAGACAGATTGCAGATTTCTTTGGATATTTTAAAACACAGTGTAATTGAGTATCAGAACACAGTTAGAAATGAAAAGTCTAAGTATTTTACTGATGTTATTTCTAACAATTCGCATAAGCCTCGTGTTCTTTTTCAAACTATTAATGCTGCTCTGAATCCTCTGCAACCAACCCATCAAGAGTTTTCTCTTGATATGTATGATAAGTTTTTTTTATTATTTTGTTGATAAAATTGTCACAGTGAGATCCCATATTTTACTTCCCTCGGTTGATCCATCTACCACTTCTATCTGCTTTGCTATTTTTAAGCAGTTTGAGCCTGTATCTCTTGCTGCTTTAAGAGATGTTATTGTCCAAATAAAACCATCTACCTGTGGTACTGATGTTGTCCCTGCACATTTTTTTAAAGAGTGTTTTTGAATCAATTGGTCCTTCAATTCAGACAATTATAAATAGTAGTCTCACTACTGGTGTTGTACCACACAGTTTTAAACAGGCAGTACTTGAAACATTGATGAAAAAGGCAAATTTGGACAGTTCAGTTCTTGCCAATTTTAGACCCATATCAAAACTTCCATTCCTTTCTAAAGTTTAAGAAAAGGTTGTATTTATACAACTGCAATAGTCTGGTTTTAAATCTTGCCATAGCACTGAAACAGCACTTGTAAAAGTTTTTAATGACTTGTTGCTAGCTACTGACACAGGAGATCACGCTGTTCTTTTGCTCTTAGATCTTAAAGCTGCTTTTGATACAGTAAATCATAATATATAAGTTTCTTGTTTAGAGCATTGTGTTAGTATTAAGGGTATTGCCTTGGAATGGTTTCGGGCCTATTTATCTGACAGAAGCTTCTCTGTTCACCTAGGGGAGTTTATGTCGTCTTCAGCACCTCTTTCATGTGGTGTACCACAAGGTTCTATTCTGTTTTCCTTATATCTGCTTCCGCTAGGGTCTATCTGTAAAAAGTATGGAATTTAATTTAATTTTTATGCAGATGATGCACAGCTTTATTTGCCACTAAAAAGGAGAGATACTGGGTCCATAACCCCATTGTTGGACTGTCTTAAGGATATTAAATCCTGGTTGGCACAAAATTTTTTAATGTGCAATGAAGAAAAGACAGAAGTGGTGGTATTTGGATCCGGGGGAACTCAGAATTGTCAGAATCTTGGTGTGTTAAACCATTTTGTAAAACCTAATGTAAAAAACCTGGGTTTTATTATGGATGGTGACTTCAAACTGGAAAAACAGATTAATTCGGTAATTAAAGCTAGTTTTTTCCAGTTGAGGCAATTATCCAAATTAAAGTCTTTTTTGTCTTTTAACGACTTTGAAAGGGTTATACATATTTTTATTTAGACTAGATTATTGTAATTCCCTCTATGTGGGTATTAGCCATACCTCCATTACTCGTCTGCAGATGGTGCAGAATGCTGCTGCTCGTTTGTTGACGGGGACACGCAAACGGGAGCACATTACACTCATACTGGCTTCTCTTCATTGGCTTCCTGTACAGTTTAGGGTACATTTTAAGATTTTAGTTTTGGTGTTTAAATGCCTAAATGGACTACCACCAAGATACCTCATTAATCCAATTGTACATTCCTTCAAGGGCACTGAAATGTGCTAATCAGCTACTTTTGGCTGTTCCACGCACAAGACAGTATTGTGCGTCTCAGACGCCAGCAAGGTGGAGGTGGAGTACTGGTTTGGGCTGGTATCATCAAAGATGAGCTTGTGGGTCCTTTTTGGGTTGAGGATGGAGTCAAGCTCAACTCCCAGTCCTACTGCCAGTTTCTGGAAGACACCTTCTTCAAGCAGTGGTACAGGAAGAAGTCTGCATCCTCCAAGAAAAACATGATTTTCATGCAGGACAATGCTCCATCTCATGCGTCCAAGTACTCCACAGCATGGCTGGCAAGAAAGGGTCTAAAAGAAGAAAAACTAATGACATGGCCTCCTTGTTCACCTGATCTGAACCCCATAGAGAACCTGTGGTCCATCATCTGAACACTGTCTGGGAGGCTGTGGTTGCTGCTGCACGCAATGTTGATGGTGAACAGATCAAAACACTGACAGAATCCATGGATGGCAGGCTTTTGAGTGTCTTTGCAAAGAAAGGTGGCTATATTGGTCACTGATTTGTTTTTGTTTTGTTTTTGAATGTCAGAAATGTATATTTGTGAATGTTGAGATGTTATATTGGTTTCACTGGTGAAAAGAAATAATTGAAATGGGTATATATTTGTTTTTTGTTAAGTTGCCTAATAATTATGCACAGTAATAGTCACCTGCACACACAGATATCCTCCTAAAATAGCTAAAACTAAAAACAAACTAAAAACTACTTCCAAAAATATTCAGCTTTGATATTAATGAGTTTTTTGGGTTAATTGAGAACATGGTTGTTGTTCAATAATAAAATTAATCCTCAAAAATACAACTTGCCTAATAATTCTGCACTCCCTGTATATAGACCATTTTGATGGATGTAAACAATAACAATGGTCCTAACATATTTCCTGTTATATATTTTTTTTATTTCCATAGCTTCAAAGAATCCAAAAAGTTTCACAAATTGATAATGTTATAAAAAATATGTTTTAACGTTAAGATATGATTGAATTTTCTCTGGTGACACTCATGAAATAGTTTGACAACAACCAGGTAATGTTTATGTGCCAATGACATCATCACATTGAAATGGTCTATACCAGGGATGGGCAAACTTGATCCTGGAGAGCCGGTGTCGCTGCAGACTTTTGCTTCAACCCTAATCAAACACACCTGCCTGCAGCTTTTTAGTGATCTTGAAGACACTGATTAGTGTGTTCAGGTGTGTTTGACTAGTGTTGGAGCAAAAGTCTGCAGGGACACCGGCCCTCCAGGATCAAGTTTGCCCATCCCTGGTCTATACAAATAAAATGGACCGGGTGCTTTTTAAAATGAATGCAGTGAATGAAAGTACCGTGAGCCAACTGACATAAAAGTGCCTTTCTAAATCAAATCAGCAGAATGGCCTTCTGGATCTTTTACTTACTTTGAAGACACTACTGACTATGTTTACATGGACATCAGTAATCTAATTTATTATAAGTTATTTGTCTTAATTTGAATAAGACAATATTATGATTAAGGTATCAGAGTATTAATCGTAATAAAATCGTATTAAAGTATTGGTGTCCATGAAAACATACTCAATGTTCCACTCAACCACACTGTCAGGGCTGTGAAATTGGACAAACTTGGGGGTCGTGTGTCCTAAAAGGTTGAAACCTCTGGTGTAGACAATATTGGATTTAACAGTATTTCAACTACTGTCATTTATTACAGATAGTTACATATATACTGAGTATTTATGCATTTTTTTTGCTTAAAAGTTACAGCCGCTGATTCATGAAGGATGTAGGTTGTTAAACATACAGAGAATTCTTTGTCTTTGTATTGCATGTTTGGCTAATAGTTTGCAAATATAAAAATTTGAAAACTATTAGCCAAACACGCAAATCAATTTCTTTGTCATGAGAGAGGTCAAAACATCAGAGAAAATAAATGGTGTTTTTTTCATGTACAACTCTACAGTATAAGTAGACCTCAGAGAAAAGTATGAAATAAATTAAGACATTTCCGTTCCGTTTTCATGATTCTCTCATTGTCCATAATGTATTGCAAGACACTTACGTGGAGTCTGGGCTGAATTTGCAGCGTAATGAGTAGCGTTTGTGAGCCGGGATCTTGGTCTTGGGTATGAGTTGCGTCACTTCATCCCCCATTCCTCCAGCCAGATTCCACACATAACAGTTGCCCTGTAGTGAAAGAAAAATGAACCAAATATGAACAATGTTTACAACATTCAGATTTAATCATGGAAGCTCATGGATGGAGGCTTTACACCCAAAAAACAATGTGGGTAATTTTTTTGCGTCACATGGCATGCCTAAACATTTACAAGAACCAAATAGGTTTGTTCTTGTGTGAAAAACAGGGGTCCATTCTTCTGTGTGCTTTTATATTTTTATTGTGAAGGACAGATCTCTTGATCCTTGAAATCATGATCAGCAATGCAGCAAGTGACTGGCTGACTGACTGACTGGCTAATGCTGTCATCTGATTAATATTCATTTATTAGCCATTTGAGCAAAATGACAAAATTCATAGTTAATTAAGCGGTTCGTTAAATATAATATGCAACATCTTTCCACGTTTGTTGTGGCCTTTTGTGCCCAGCTTTACACTTTCATGTGTTGAGAATTTAGCAATTTATTTAGTTTTACTTTAGAGGTTATTTTCTTTGATATAGTATTCAAGTGCCTTCATAAGGCATAACTGGCTATTTAAACAAAATTTGCATCAAATTACCAACATATTAGCTCTCAATGTCTACATGATTCTATAAACGATACAATTATTATTTAGCAAAAAAAAAGAAAGAAGAAATATCGGTCATGTCTTTTATCATACACTCAGAATTTGTACTACACTGGGACAGAACCATTTTAAAGTATGTGTTTGTCTCTTAAAGATCCTAGTTGGTATCTTTAAAGTATATATTACCACCTAAAGTGTACATTCTAGTCACAAAGTACAAAGATGTTCTATCTGAACCTCTTGAAAAGATATCACCAGATTTTGTACTTTTATTTTGGAATGTAGATAAGAGTTTGAAATGATTATTTTCTTTTAATTCTGATTATTTTGGTGCATGCTGAAATTATCAACAGTTTGTACATAATTTCAGTATCACCTTTACTTGAAACAATCCTGTTTACATGAAATAAGGCAGCTCCCGAGTAGGTTTGAGCTAGCAGACCTGTTGCTATGAAAAGAACTATAAAAATCAACTGTGTCTTTTCAGAAGTCTTGAATTAAACCACTTGTTTAATATGGATTTTTCTCTTACAGACTTTTAGTGAAAGGAGAAAAATCTTTAACATTTAATTTTAAAATATTTTAATTTGTGTTTCTAAATTGTGTGAGCAAATGAACAAAATGTTCACTTCTGAGGTGAATACCCCCTGCAATACACATGAACACAGCTTCATTAGCAGAGTGCCATATTGAAAGTTTACTGACCGAGCTGTTGACCGCCGCCATATAACTGGCATCAGGATCAATATGGACTGAATTGACAGAGACGTCTGGCTCTGGGATGAGTTGTTCATTGTGGTCAGTTTTCAAATCCCAGATATGGATAACACCACTTTGGTCCCCAACAATTAATTCGGCCTAAAACAGATACATTCAAAGAAAATGATTGGTTGGATTATGAGAATTAATTAAGTAATAAAATTTACTGACCTGATTGGGATGAAGACACACGCAATTAATAGGTGCATTGACTTGAAATATTCTTTGGCACTGAAGGTTCCGGGACCTAAATGGAAACAGTACATGAAAAACATATCAACTGTCTAAACTATTTAATCTATTTTCATTAAGCAAACAGGACTCTGTACCTCAGGTCCCAGATGCGAGCCATGCAGTCTTCTCCACCTGTGTACATCCACCGACCATCCTCATGAAAGCCCACTGACGTAATGTTCTTGCTGACTCCATCATAATTGATCACAGGGTTTGGATTGTTTGAATTTAAGTCATACATGCGAATGTGTTGATAACCTGAAATAAAAAATGGTATAGAAATGAAAAATAAAGGTTTACCAATTACAAAAGAGATTTATTTCTATAGCGCCATTCAAGAACAACCATCACAAAGTGTTTTATAATAAAACTGTAAGACAAACAATAAAAATATTCCTATGAAAATCATTTATTAGACATTATAAGTAATGATTACTCAGAACTTACCAGCAGCAGCGATCATGCTTCTATCAGGTGTTACTTCAAGAGAATTGACTTGCTGGTGTTTTTAGTTAAGCATCTTTTCTGCACTTGAATAAACTTACACATTTTTCTAGAAACAATGTGTCCAAAGAGACCTTTTTTATTGCTCTTTAAAGCAATAGCATCTAACAGATGGCATCTCCACTGTGCCATTTTACATCCATTGCCATCTAGTACTTATTACAGTACATATTAGCAATTCCAACACAAAACATAAATTCACAGAGAAAATATATGTTAAGATTATATTAAAACATCCCTTTATATTTTCCAAAACTACTAACCAGGAAAATAAACATGTGTTGTGGATGTGGCCAAAAAAGTTCACGAGTTGACAGTATTCAACATACTTTGAAGAAATTCTGTGAAAGAAACTGCACAACCCAAAAGAAATAATGCTAATCAAAAAGATAAATGTTAACTCAATATAGAACAAAAATCATTGATTTTATTTGATTTAATTTTACATTTTTGCATTCATGAGGAAAACTCTTCATTATGGATGTGACGTCTCTTCGGTATCGAAGTGACAGATGTGAAATTGACACTAGTGTGACTTATAGAAGTAAATTTGGTTTTATATTAGGATATTCAGACCTTCTCCCTAATAATATAATTTCAGAAAAGTATTTTTTGCAAATTCTAAATAGGGAACTCATATAAGCAGCCAATGACTATCAAAGTACAACTCTGTTCACAGTCAATTAGATAGTGTTAATGTTGTTTGTAAGTGATACTTGCATGCCAATTCCGATTGAATATTCAAAGTAACATGGTAAACAATACAGAGACTTCTAAGTGAACAAATGTGTGAATATAAAACCAACTTTACCTCTGTGTGACTTTGGTAAATTAAAATAGTTGTTTGAAAACTTTGACAGAGACATTTGAGTATTTTTACAGTACTGTAAGATACAAGCCAACACAAAAACTAAAAAGATTTTATTTTGGAGAAAGCAAAGTAGACATTTGCATGGAATTGCTCATATACAGATAAAATGATACCAAAAGCTCTTGTTAGACCTTATTAAAAAGCGTATATCCAGGTGTACTCGTTTTAAGTATTTCAGTAATAATACATTATCTCTAAGATTTTAAGTACACAACAGGTAATAATAAAGAAGACTTGAATCTGTCAAGAGGTAAAGGTCACGACGGGGCATTTGTAAGGTGAAGGATACGGAGTCCTGGTGCTGGACAGTTCTTGTGCAGATCCCGCTGTGGGCCTGCCAGAATCTGACGGTGTGGTCATAACCAGCGGTGGCGAGAATCACCGGGTCACTGCCGACGGTGCCTTGATTCACATTCATGATCAGCTCAGTCCTGCCCTAAGATACCTAACGTTACACAAAAGAATTACTCCTTTTTAGCTCTGCTTGTTCATAATTTTATGAATGCACCTCCATGGGTTTTAACATAGAAGTTTCTGTAGTTGTTAATATTTTTTTCAGTAAGATTAAATGGTGGTTGCACACAAATAAATAAACACTTGTTATAATTATACATAAATTTTCAGTGGTCAAATACAGTCTAAAATAAACATGGAGGGACGATTTAAAAAAAATAACGTACAGTAAATCTTACCTGAGCGAGACGAACGCGCTTAAAATCCAGTAAGGTATATGTACATCTATAATCTTAGAAGCGAAAACGACATTATTTACATGTTTGTCAAACCAAGCGTTGCTTCTTCCAAAACCGTCCCCCCAGAAACAATTCTTAAATCAACAGTTCCGCAGTTCAGAAAAATGTAACATTTTTAAACATTTATTTAATTGCTACATCAGTTTAACTATAACGAAACAAACATAAATACATTAAGTTAATTAATTTAAATATACCACAAAAAACGACAGTGTAAGGTAAAGTAGGCCAATGGAACCAAATGTGAAAACTATTACTCAATAATATGCATTTAAATTCAACGAATGAATCAATTGTGCACAATTACAATCGATTTGCTCTCATATAAGGAACTGTTTTGTGCTGTTTGGTTGTTGATGCAAAACATCAAACCACAAATAAGGCAAGGTTTTGCTTCACTTCAACGGGGTCAGCGAGTCCGCATGACAAGATGTCTGCCCTCATTCCACTTCTCCTTCTGGGAGATGGAAGAACCTGTGATTTAAAAGAACGATGAATTACATCCTCACATGATCAACAGTCAAAACAAATAACTAATGACAAACATGTAAAACCTTCAGATATATTTTGCATCTCTCCAGAAGAAACTTCCACTGCAGGTTTGTCCGCTGAGACTCCGACAGGCACAAAAACTCTTCTGTCTGTCAAGATGAAATGACTTTACTGCACAGTACATACAGACATTTTAATTCTATTATGTATTATTAGTGATAGTTAGGCAATTGGCGACATGGTGGCTCAGTGGTTAGCACTGTCGCCTCACAACAAGAAGGTCGCTAGTTTGAGTCCCGGCTGGGTCAAATGACATTTCTGTGTGGAGTTTGCATGTTCTCCCCGTGTTGGCGTGGGTTTCCTCTACAGTCCAAAGACATGCACTATACAGTAGGTGAATTAAATAAACTAAAATGGCCATAGTGTATGTGTGTGAATGAGTGTGTATGGATGTTTCCCAGTACACGGTTGCAGCTGGTAGGGCATCCGCTGTGTCAAACATATGCTGGATAAGTTGGCGGTTCATTCCACAGTGGCGACCCCTGATCAATAAATGGACTAAGCCAAAAGATATACCTAACATTTTCTAAAAATGTTTTTTTTTAGTAATGAAACTTTACAAACTTTACTTTACTTAACTTTAAAACCACGAAAATAAACATTCAGTTTTGTAAGGCATTCTGTATTTTGTAATTTTACAATGACAAGGACTTGACTGTTTTTAAATGTAAGTTTTATGTTTGGGCTATTTTGGACCTGGGTATGAATGGAGAAAATGTAGGTTGCCAAAAATATTTGTAAAACTTAATTAATTCTTATTTTTTATTTCCTAATCTGAAACTTTATGTAAGTTCCGCAAATAAGTTCATTTGTTTGAAAACTTCTTAATGTTGTTTTGTTAGAAATCAATATATACGTTTAATAAAACTGTTTTTTAATAATCATACATTCATTCATTCATTCATTCATTTTCTTTTCGGCTTAGTCCCTTTATCAATCTGGGGTCACCACAGCGAAATGAACCGCCAACTTATATAGCATGATTTTACGCAGCAGATGCCCTTCCAGCCGCAACCCATCTCTAGGAGGCATTCACACTCACTCATTCACACTCATACACTACGAACAATTAAGCCTACCCAATTCACCTGTACTGCATGTCTTTAGACTGTGGGGGAAACCGGAGCACCCGGAGGAAACCCACGTGAACGCAGGGAGAACATGCAAACTCCACACAGAAACGCCAACTGACCCAGCCGAGGCTCGAACCAGCAACCTTCTTGCTGTTAGGTGACAATGTTAACCACTGAGCCACTGTGTCACCCTTTTTAATCACTATGAGTTATACATTTTAAGGAATTTAATTAAAGTCCTTTTTAATCTATGAATTAATACTGATAATGACCAGAATCAATATTCTTACTGTATATTTCTTACGTAAGAATATTTTCTTATATTTATTATGAATTTCCTACAATGACATAATCAACTAAGATTTGGTGTAGTTCATGTGCAAGATTTTATAATTATTTTATATTTTAATTAACAAAAATGAGTGAAGAGTAATAAGATAAAATCAGTAACACTCAACAATTGAAACAATTCTACATTTACTGAGATGAGATATGGAGCAAATAGCTTGAAAAATATTAGTTTATGAATGTGTTTTAAAACACATCTATAGATGTTCGGGATCTGTAGAGCTGCGCATCGATGGATTTGCTCTTCAGTGTTTAGACTCTCAGTAGTGATTATTAAACCACACTGAACTGAGCTAAACTGAACTGAACTTAAACTCTGAAAACTGAACTGATACTGTTTCAATTTACTATAATCTTCTATGTGAAGCTGCTTAGACACGATCTACATTGTATAAGCCCCATACAAATCACGGTGAATTGAATTGAATATTCTTCAGGTCCAACCGGACCCAGAATGCAAGTTTAGTATATAGATTTTGAATGTATTAATGAGATTTGAATGCTTTTTTTCTTCACCAGCATTAATATAAGCATTAGATGTGCTCACTTTACAGCCCAGGGTTTTCTCAGCCACTGTGCCCACCAGGTTGCATGACTGCAAAGTGCCAGTGTGGTCACTGATGTCCACCAGCAGATCAAAGCATTCATTAGCCTGGAGCTCATGTCCTTGATTTGGACATATGTCACTGGAACACGTCCAACTCTCCTCATTGATTCGAAATTTGCATCTGGCACTAGTGGAGAAATTATTCATTAAAAGCTAAAGAACTATAATAGCTATGGCTGTGCAATATAAGAATATATAAATATTGTATGGATGAAATAACAAGTATATTTTTTCATTTAATTTGTGGTGTGGCATGGTAAATACAACATACCATTAATTAATCAAATTTACAGAAAAGTTACATATATTGTGATATACAGTGGTCAACATTTGAAGTGAATCAAAAAAGTTCATAAAATTTTCATAAATGTTTTTTATCCAAATGTTGACTACTATATTTATCAGAATATGTGATGACTAATATAGTGACATGAAAATTTGTATTTCACAAAATTGTAAAAGCGTTGCAATCTCACCATCTCTTGCTTATGATTTTGGAAGGAGAGGAACCCAGATCAAAACAAGTGATGAATCCATATGTGATGCAATGAATGGCATCTGCATTTTCTTGACTTCTGGCTTTAAGTTGGTTTACTGTCAGGACTTCTCTAATGGAATCCACTAAGGGGAAAAATGAAAGGATAAAATTCTGCAGATACATTTTGCATTCATTTTTTCTTTTTAATGCAGTTTCTTTCCATGGTAACAGTTTGTTTGATGGTAACACATTTTACCATTTTAAACTCATTAGCCAAGAACTGAAATACTAATTAAATCATTAATAAAAGACAGAGTAAACAACCCAGTAATAAGTTGTTGTTTTCTTTTTTGCATTTGTGGTAACAGTTTTGACATTTTACAACATAATTTTTCAGTTCTTTTCAGATCAAAATAGTGAGGTAAAATCAGTGAGGGACATCAACATCATTTCCAGTATCCTATATTTACAGGATAAATTTTACTTTTAAATAATTAGTTTTATGTTGTAGAATTAGGAAAAATTACTATGTAGGACGCCCTATTTTATAAAAAAAATAAATAAATCGGTAGCACTTTACAATAACGTTGTATTTGTTAATGTTGGTTAATGCATTTACTAACATGAACAAACATAAAACAAGACATTTATTACAGTATTTTTTCATATAAATTAATGTTAGTAAATGAAAATATATTTTTTTGTTAGTTTGTTAACTCACAGTGCATTAACCAATGTTAACAGCTAAGTTAAGGCTAAATTGGGATTTTAATAAGGCGTTGGTAAATGTTGAACTATGATTAATGTATGCTGTACAAGTATTGTTTAATTATTAGTTTATGTTAGTAAATGCATTAACTAACAATAACTAATAAAACCTTATTGTATTGTGTGACCAATAAATCAAATATTACTAAAAGGGAAGTATATTTCATAATTTTTTATTATTTCAATATTTTATTTACAGGATGGTGGAAAAATACACAGAGTAATTTAGACACCAAGAAATCATGATGTTCAGCTATGTAAGAAACTCTTTTGCAATAAATATGATATTGTTATAATCCATAGTATCTTGTGATCATTGACAATGAGTGACGAATTATTAAAATAACTGAAAATATAACCATTTAACAAAAACCAAAACAAACCAAATCCTTTAGGTACCAAATATTTCTGTGATTATAGAATTGCCTATTTATTTATCTTAATTCATATTCATTTCAAATTACAATGGTTTAAAATCTAAATGAATATTTAGGGCTCTAGTTTAACAATCTAGGCGCAAAGTCAAAAGCGTATGGTGCAAAATCATTAAGGGCATGTCCGAATCCGCATGGTGCATTGTCTAACAGGGTTGTGCTTATTCTCTTAATGAGTTATGGGTGTGTTTTGAGCATGACGTGCATTAAACCGATCAGAGTCTCATCTCCCATTCCCTTTAAGAGTCAGTCGCATAGTGCCATGGCGCATTTGCTATTTACATGGCGGACTTTGTAAGAGGATAAACTGAAGGCTTCACTAGCAAGAAAACAGTTAAACAGACCATCTGCAGCACGAGGATAAAGAATGAGACTCCTCCATTTGACCTCTTTACTTTCTCTTTACTTTACTTTTATTCCTTACTTTACTCCTGTACTTTCGTGGAGAAGGAAAGTGTTGTATGCACTCCGCTGAAGACATACATTAGCCTACATACTTATTTTGTTTGTTAAGCGCAAAGATTTGTTTCAAAACTATTTCTAAATTCAGTTCTAATTTCCAGCAAACAAATAAATGAACAATAATAACAAAATGTGGTCAAAAAACAGTTATATCCAAACACATCCGATTCTTATGCCCTATATAGTGATGTATACGTCTTCAAAACCCGACAGATGGACAAATCGAAACTTGCCTTTATTAAAACAAATATAAATATGCATATAATAAATAATAATGATAATAATAATAACATTATACAAACACAAATTTTCATCAATAAACTGAAAAAAGCCCCCTGACATGAAGAAGGCATGGAGGTAGTGCTTTTTATATGTATGTAGAAAATAATAATTTTTGTAATATTTTAATCCTTTAATTTTTTTCCATGTGTAAAGATATTAACACACCATTTTAGACCAGCACACCCATGAGTCAACAAAGTGGTGCAAATGGATTTGCTATTTACGCAATGTGGCACAAACGTGAAAATTAGGGTTGCGCTGGTCTGAAAATAGCAACAAATCATGCCAAACACGTCTTGCGCCTTATTGCACCAGGTGTATGATAGGGCCCATAATCTGTTATTTTTTTAAATGGACTTGTGCCAGCACGAATAGCTAATAACTTTGACTTTAAAGTTAACATTAACTGGTAATAAAGAAAAATATACAACCCCTGCTGCAGCATTTCAATTACTAAAATGTTTTACATTAAATATGTGAAACATCACATGAAAACTAAGAATGCAATTTTAATGTAAAGTGTGAACAATATGGGCTATACTGTAATGTTAATATAGTTATTATATGCAGATGAATACATCATAGAGAGATACATCACTTACACTGCACATCATCACCAGAGAGGAAGTCTTGGTCATCCAGTCCTCCAGATTGTAACAGTTCCCTGACACATGTGTACAGCTGGTTTGCTTCTGCTGTATCTATAAGTAATCAACAAGAATTGAACGATTTTAATGTTAAAGTATTAAACAGATCTTTACTTTAGCATATCACATCTTTACCAGGGTTGACGGTAATGATTGTTTTGGAGATCGCTGTTGCCACCATACTTTTGCGAAAACTGTCGAAAGTGATACGACCATCTGCAATGAACAGCACTGAGAGAAAATAAATACAATGAATGTATTAATACATACTACAAAGTGCTATTGAAAAAAATGGTAATACTTTACAATAAGGTTCCATTAGTTAATATTAATTTACTAACATGAACTAAGAATGAACAATACTTCTACAGCATAGTTAAAGGATTGGTTCACCTTAAACAAAATCTGTGTCCTTCCAATCACCTGAGACCTTCGTTTAACTTCAGAACAGAAATTACATTTCATGTGACTTCCATGGTGCAACTGTATTCGTATTAAACTCCAAAACACTTTTTTTGTGTATGGTAATAAAATTGTTAAAATGCCTTTGTTGACCAATGTTTTCTATTCGTCACATCATCAGAGTGCAAGCATCATAATGCCCATAATAACTGTCTGACCTGATGCGTCACAAAAGTGTTCTTGGAGTTTCGTGTGATTACAGTTGAGCCACTTAAGTCACATGTGATGTGTTGAGAATTTTTTTGGTTCCTTTTCTAGACTTTGAATGCCTCTGGACCATTGCTGTCTATGGAGGATGAGGGACCTTTTATATTTCATCTAAAATATCTTAATTTGTGTTCAGAAGTTGAACAAATGTCTTAGGGGATTGGAATGACATACAGTGCTCAGCATAATTGAGTACACCCCATTTCGAAAATTTATATTTGTATCAATTTCTCAGTGAATATAGGCAATGTATTTTGGTGCATTTAAACAAAACAGATTTATTAAACAAATATATTTATTAAAATAATGTTTTAGTCCTAAACATATTTAGAAATTGAAAGATAATACAAATAAATTCCAGCAAAATATTGCAAAAAAATACAACCTACAAAATTCAACAATCTAGATTTTTTAAATTTGTATTAAATATTTTTTTATATTATATAAATTTGGGTGTGCTAGTTTTTGGACCATTATTGTAAGTTATTTTTTTAGATAAGGTCCAGATTTGGCTTCAGTACTGACTAATCTAATGTATATGCACAAATATAATATTGTATAGCTTCCTATTAACTTATATAAACTGAGCACTGTAAGTAATTAATCCTTTAATGTTAATTTCAACATCTACTAATACATTATTAATATCCAAAGCAGTTTTGAATTTGTCAACAAAATGATTTGACAACCTTTTTTTCCAAGACTAAAGACCTGCACACACTTTCCTGCAATTTGAGCCACGTTTTAGTCATCTGAGACAAATTTGAGAAATCCTAAAAGATCTCTGTATTGCAAGGCTAAAATTTGTGGTTGACTTCAACTATGATGACCGTCAAGCCAAGAACCAATAGGAGATCCAAATCTAATGATGAATCTAATCAATCAGGTTCAACTTCAAACCACCGCAGGGAAATCTTAAAACATTTTTTCTGGTTTGCTTGTAAAGGCATGTTGTGAGCAAAATAAATGCTATTTGTTGTTTGTGTTTGCTGGAAGGTATTATTTCAGACTGCTGGTTACTGAGTAACAGATGGATGACTTCAAACTCCAGATGAGTTTTCTTGCGTGTGTCTGTGTTTGGCAAAGCTTGATTGCTGTTCAGTCTGACATTATAACTACTGAGATCTTACAATGTAACATAAGGATCATGTTCGTGATCTCTGACAAGCTACAATCATATAGGATTATTAAAAACTGCACCGTGTGAGCCAGGCTTAAGACAAGACAAAAACTGCAAGACATGGATGTCATTAGATACCAGTGACTATATCAGCATAGAATATTATAGACAGAAAAAGATAAAACTTAAAACGTAGTCAAAAAATAAAAAATAACCAATTAACTAGGGCTGCACAATATATCGTTTTAGCATCGGTATTGCATTGTGTGTGTCTGCAATAGACACATTGCATGATATGCAGTGTTGATTCAGGATTATAATTGATCAGCACAACAGTTAAGAATACATGAGATTTGTTGAGTCATAGCAAAGTATAACCATAACAGAGTGAAAGTTTATCATTTACATGTGTTTTAAAGGCATTTCAAAAGTGTTTAAAGCATTCAAACAAAAAAGTACATTTGTAACTTTATTGAGAATTTATTTTCCTGAATTAATACAATGTACGACTATACAGTGTTATTTTACATTTCATTATTCAATTTCTACACCTGAATACTGCTGATGTACTGTCTAAGCACTGTTTATTTAACTATTTTCGTTGCTCTGGTGTAATCACTTTTACTCGCAGCTTGTTTGTCATTTTTTTATACATGATTCACACCCTTAGAAAATCACTCCAATTAATCCTAATTGTTTCTTTCTAAATAGAGCTGTTCACGCCATCTGGTGAAATTGTTTTCATGTCGGAATATATATCGCAGAATGTCAGATTTTTCCAATATTGTGCAGCAATATAATTAACTGATTCATTTTTATTACAATTTGCTGGACCACTGTATTGTGCTGTTTATTCATTAGATGAGTGGATCAGAGCATGTGCATTGATAGTTTTCAGTCACATTACTAACACAGATGTTTGTTTAAAGGTGCAGTATGTAAGTTTAACACCCAGTGGTTGAACTAGATATTGCACTCCTAGATCAAAATAAACGCAAGCGCGGGATGCCAGGTTGAGTACAGGAGCGAGTGATTTAAACTGTGTTCTTAATAAAAGTAATGACACGCGATAGAGGGAATATTTTCCATATTAAAAAGAGTTTTGGTTCTAACCAACACCTCAAATTGATATATTAGAAACAGCTTCTATTTCTCACAGCTGAACATGTGAAACCTATGACAGTGATCACCTCAGGTAAACCTTGTGTTCTTTATTCAGTGCTAAATGCCAACAATGTGAGTTTTAATGCTATTTTACATGACATTTATTGCCATATACTGAAAGCAGAAGCAGATAGTTTCACCTCAGATCTTGAAAATACAATAAACCGTTTGAAATTTAACTTTAGAACTAAACACATATAAGTGATTCAGCATCAACATTTAATAATGTTAAAGAGGGTTAACATGTATTAAATAGATTTTAACCCTTACCGTTTCGTGAGTGTGTGCATATTCTGTGCTTCTGAATCGCTGTATTTAAAGGTGCAGTATGTAAGTTTGACACCTAGTGGTTGAACTAGGTATTGCACTCCTGGATCAAAATAAATGCACACGTGGAATGCCAGATTGAGTACAGGAGCAAGTGATTTAAACCGTGTTCTAAATAAAAGCAACGACACGCGAAAGGGAATATTTTCCATATTGAAAGTTTTTGGTTTTAACCAACACCTCAAATTTATATATTAGAAACAGCTTCTATTTCTCACAGCTGAACATGTGAAACCTATGACAGTGATCACCTCAGGTAAGCCCTGTGTGTTTTATTTAGTGCTAAATGCTAACAATGTGAGCTTGAATAGATTCTAAACCTTACTGTTTCGTGAGTGAGTGCATATTCTGTGCTTCTGAATTGCTGTATTTAAATTTATATCGTGTTTTGTAGGGTGCAAACAGCCAAACTGCTGTTTGCGTGTTGTTAGGATACGAGATTACAATGTAACCTGCTCACCTAATGTTTGCGTTCGTAATATTTATATCATTTGCTAATTAATAACCTCATGTGGAACTGAATCTATCTCATTTCGATGTCTGATACTGTCCATTTCGGTCACGGGCACATGCTTTCAGAGCCTTTCTGAATGAATGAATGAACGAATGAAATACGCTGTTTTCCAACAAGGCAACCCAGGGTGCTGAAATGTAATTGGCTAAACTGGCATTGTGCAGGTTAATTTTACCTAAACAAAGACAGCGTTCCGGCATGGGAAAAAAACATTTTCAAAACAGAATATCTGACTTAAGCATTGTTTTTCAGTTAAACAAGTATGTTCACTTGGGATGTTTCTTAAATATTTGCACACATATTATGGTAATTTTATGCTTTAGAAGAGTCAAAAACTTACATACAGCATCTTTAAGCCATATAGGCAATGAACAATCTCATTCCTATTTTCCTAGATGAAATGAACACAAATCAAAATGCTAATTTTATTTGTCGTACATAGTACGAAATGCAGTGAAATGCTTACTGATGTGCTTGGTTAAGAGTTAATAATGGTATTTTCATTAACATAAGATGAATACTGTAATAAATATATGTTGTTTGATTAGGTTAGTAAATTAGTAGTTTATTTATTTATTCATTTTCCTTCAGCTTAGTCCTTTATTAATCAGGGGTCGCCACAGCGGAATGAACCGGCAACTATTCCAGCATATGTTTTCAGCAGTGGATGTCCTTCCAGCTGCAACCCAGTACTGGGAAACACCCATACACTCTCACATTCACACACGCTCTCATACACTACGGCCAATTTAGTTTATTCAATTCACCTATACACTGTAAAAAAACTAAGTTGACTTTTGACATTTTTGACTCAACTTTCAACCCAATTACTTCACTTGACTCGATTTAAGTTGAGTAAACTCAAAAATGTCCTGAAGTTTGTTGCCTTAAAATTTTGAGTTGAATCAACTTTTTACAGTGTAGCGCATGTCTTTGGACTGTGGGGGAAACCTGAGCACCTGGAGGAAACCCACGCTAACACAAGGAGAACATGCAAACTTCACATAGAAATGCCTCCTGATCCAGCCGTGACTCAAACCAGCGACCTTCCTGCTGTGAGACGACAGTGCTTACCACTGTTGCCTAAGTTAGTAGTTTACTAAATCCTTATTGTGTTATCATGTTAGCAAAAAACAAACAAACAGACAGACAGATAAACATGATCATACCTGTTTCTCGTTGTGTTAGTGTTTGTACCAGACGAATATTCTCTTTATCCCAACTATATGAAAAGCAATGAAAATATTAAGATGATGATGTCATTGCTGCTGTTTTTATAAGATTTTATGAAACTACTCACCAAACAAATTTACTCACCAAACAAAAGGAAATGATCTCTCAGTGTCATCAAAGAGCTTTATTTCAATTCTCTGTCCTTTGCGGCCACCAGATTTTGTGAAGAATTTCTCCTCTCCAACCTATGATGACAAAATCTCAATCGTTGATCAAATTGCAGTAGGCCTAATTTTCATGGGGAATAAATTCTAGTGGGAAATTTACTTTTTTGTGTTAATAGACCAGATAACATAGAGAATGTCTGGTAGTACCATAGTTGAAATCTAACCGATTGTACAGCTGCTAGGATGTTAATAACGTGTCCATCCAGACTTTGTCCATTTGCAGTAATGTCTCCCAATGAATAGAAATCTCTTGGGTCTTTGATTGGTATGTGAAACAGCGGCAGAATCCTGGCCTCTGTGTCTACATCTGAGCATATCCTAATGCTTGAGTGAGTCTCTGTAAGCAACAACCTGTAGGAACTGAGATAAAATATGTATATGTATCACAAATATGGAGTATGATGCATCTAAATCTGATGCTATTAATTTTTTTTTTTTTTACCTAGGTGTTGAAGGGCAAAACCGTTCTTCTTTCTCATAGTCTTTGGTCACAACAAGGGGATTTTCAATTACAACTAAAACACAAGGTGTTATTTTGGCTTACAGTGTCAGTTGAATATAATTTATGTATTATTATAAGTTATTGGAATTGCCAACTAAAACAGCTGTTTTACAATCTCACCACAATCCCCAATCTGAAAGCGACAGCTCAGTGCTTGAATGTATTCCTCATTTCCCCATGCAGACACATTGATAAAATGTTCTGGTGAATCTTTGATGGTGAAGCTGAAAGTGAATCTTTCAGAGCCAACATCTGAAAACATTTTGAAACAGATAAAAAAGGGAAACTGAACTGAACAAAATTGAAAAATCTAAATAAACTAAATCAAACAAGAAGAAAAAGGATAATAAAAATAAAATTAATAATGTTATGGTAACACACTTTTCCGGTCAGGAAATCCTCTTGAATCCGTTTTTCCAATTATCACTCCAACCACCTTCTAGAAAAAAAATGCCTTTTTTACTGTTTGAATATACACTCAAATTTATATTTTTTTACTTGTTCAAACTACTTAATTAAAATAAGCTGAAACAACGAAATTCTTGAGATTTCATTGGGACAACAAATTTTTTTTTATGTTCAATCCACATAAATTAAGTGTTAAGTTAATCAATTTGTGTTGGGACAACATGAATAAATTGTGTGGAACCCTGCATTTTTTACAGTGTACATATTCCTTACATGTAACTTTAATTATGAGGTTGACTTATTAAAATTAAAAATAATAAAATAATAATCAATAATAAAAATATTAAATAAAACAAAAAAACAAATGCGATTTTAATACAGTACATTATACTAATATGTGCACTAAAATAATACTTAAGAATGTTTTACTTATACGGACAAGTCTGTCAGTGTATTTGTATATCTTATAAGCCTGTTATGTGCATCTTATAAATATGATTATATACAGTTGGAGTCAAAATTATTAGCCCCCCTTTGAATTTTTTTTCTTTTTAAAATATTTCCAAAATGATGTTTAAAAGAGCAAGGAAATTTTTACAGTATGTCTGATAATATTTTTTCTTCTGGAGAAAGTCTTATTTGTTTTATTTTGGCTATATAAAATAAGTTTTTATTTTTTAAAAGCCATTTTAAGGTCAGAATTATTAGCCCCTTTAAGCTATATTTTTTTCTATAGTCTACAGAACAAACCATCATTATACAATAACTTTCCTAATTACCCTAACCTGCCTAGTTAACCTAATTAACCTTGTTAAGCTTTTAAATGTCACTTTAAGCTGTATAGAAGTGTCTTGAAAATATATCTGGTAAAATATTATTTACTGTCATCATGACAAAGATAAAATAAATCAGTTATTAGAAACGAGTTATTAAAATTATTATTTTTTAGAAATGTGTTGAAAAAAACCTCTCCTTTAAGCAGAAATTGGAGAAAAAAACTAACAGGAGGACTAATAATTCTGACTTCAACTGTACTTAAATAGTCATGTGTACAATATAAAAACTACAAATCCTATAATTTATTGAATATACTTTAATGTGCAAGAATAATTTACCTCATAATCTAAAATGGTCTTCAATGTTTTAATAGTAATCTGTCACGACTAGCTGCAGTAAAATCAAAAGAATGTAGTGGTTGTGTATGAAA
Source organism: Danio tinwini (assembly GCA_903798205.1). Classification (NCBI taxonomy): domain Eukaryota; kingdom Metazoa; phylum Chordata; class Actinopteri; order Cypriniformes; family Danionidae; genus Danio; species Danio tinwini. The sequence continues at coordinate 5,436,569 of CAIGQZ010032280.1, forward strand.
AGTACAGTACAGTATACTGAAAGGTACACTTATTTAAACTAAAAAGCGAGCCGACTTAATCATTGTAAGCAATTAACTAATTATTCATGAAAACTAGAATACCACCACAACAAGCCACTTAATTCACGTTATGTGTTCTGCCATTTGCCTCAGCAGGTTCTCACCGAGTGTGTGATGTTTATGTTTAGGTCAGAAATTGGCACATAGCTTCCCATTGGAGCGTACGCCATTTTTATCTCTGAAACACAAATGTCACAACAACAAAAATAAAAAATAAGAGTACAATAAATTATATTACTAGAACGCGCTGAACGGAAATGACTTAATTATCACAAAAGCTAGCGTATATTTGTTTTTAAAACTGAAGAGCAAACGGTAAAGAAACTTCTATAAATGTTACTTTATCTGTAAACTGCATCAAATTAGAAAACAGTGAAATTACTTCTTATTTGTTTACCTTCACAATGACAAGTCTCGTTCGCTTCTCACAAAACCAGAAACTGTTGCTGAAGTGACCGGCTGAGCCTCTAGCTGGATATGAGCTAATCTAGGCTGTGACCGTTTTTCGCGCGCGTCGTCATTTTGGCGGTTTAAGGATAGGTTTTTATTATTATTATTATTATTTTGTTTATCAACAAAGTTTTCTGGCATAATTTACTTCAAAACCATTTTACCCCGAAAAGGGACATTAAAGAACATTCTAAAAATAAATATAAATTAACAAAGCCTATTGTAAGGGTTGGTTCTTTTTTTCTGAAAAAGTGGACCTTTATTGCAGTTATTCGCTTAATTTTCTATTCAATTATGCGATTTAGTGACATTTTAAGAACTTAAATTTCCTGGATTAGTTTTTCGGATGGTGATCATCATAACCATATTTTGATGCAAATAATAATAAAAAAAATAAGTTCCCCAAAGTGTTCCACAAAGTGTTTATTTACAAATGTGCATTTAAACTGTAACTTAATGCAGTTTTATAAATATTGTTCTGAGATTAGCGTTTAAAAAATTTGAAGTATTTAAAAAAAAATATTTCTACATACAAATGTGTTATCATCCATCATAAAAAAAAGGAATCTGATAAAACTAGTTTTAAAATAAAAACTGTAGCCTATGGGCAAATAAAAAACTGGCCAGCTCATTCAACTTTCCTCAGCCAGAATTTGGCCACTTGAATAACTAAAAATGTATTTTGTCTAAAAGCCTTTTTCTATCTATATCTATATTAGAAACCCTATGTTTTTAATTCTAGATTGTTTGTAACTTTATGGGTTATTTAACACAATGCTAAATAAAAAGGTCACTGTGTATACATTTAAAAGACAGGCAGAAAAGAGAACAGTTTCAATTGATTCTTTAATAGTGGAAATAAAATTAAAAAAGATATTTTCAATTCAACAGTAGTCTAACATAAATTGTTATGTATTCATGGTGCAGCCACAACAAAAAAGCATTAATGCAGGATTCATTGACAAACAAATGGACTATGGATGATCAATTCAGCTGAAAAAACATTCAAAAATTATTTTAAAATCAAATGAACAACGTGCTATTTTAATGTTCAAAGTATTGTTCATAATAATAATAATAATAATAATAATAATAATAATAAAGATTAACTCAGCAATATTCCAGACAGGGTTTATTACTGGTAACTTCATTCATTCGGTAATGTTCATAATTAGCTTATAGACTAGTAAAAAAATAGATTTTTTTGTCTTTCATCCTGGATGGTCATAAAAAATCTGTGAACAGGACCCTCTTTCCAGGGCTTTTCCGTGTCCACTTCATGAGCTGAACATCCAGGGTCAGTGTGCGCAACAGCAGCCTCATCAGTCTCCTCGCTTAGTGTTTATCAACCTTATCTAATGGGGAAAAATGTTGATGATAAGTTCAAGTGGTTACTTCTGTATGTATAAAGGCATTAGATAATGGTATTTTGTTGTTGTTGACTTACCTTTCGGAACAAACTTAAGCGAGTGACTGAATATTCAAAAGCGTGATAAGCCCTCCTCCGGCCCATCATTCAGGAACTCGTGGCCAAGGCCATTGCCACACTTACCACACAAAACCTGCATGTGCACATATAAACATGTAGCAATACATTGATTGTACAAAGATTTTTTTTTTAAATGTGATTATACCACAGAATACCACAGAAAAACTCATTTATTTTCTTTACATTAAATCATTTTGTTCAAGTAAGAATAAAAAAATATTATCTATATTATATAGCGCTGGGCAAGGATTAATCGTATCCAAAATAAAAGTTTGTTTTGACATACTATATGTCTGTATATTATATATATTTATTATGTATATGTGATACACACATACAAAAAAAACTACAACAAAACAAATTTTGTTACACAGATATTTAAATTTATATATAATTTGTATCATACACATATGTTTTTTTATCTAAATATAAATAAACAATTTCTCAATTATATGCAAGCATGCGTGCATTAATATATACATAATGAATATACACAGTACACACACACACATTATGTCAAAACGATTGGATTCGATTAATTGCAATTATTTTTTCTTCAGCAATATTTGTAAATATATAAGTACTCAATTCATACATGTAGAAGATCAAGCTTGAGCTTATAAGATTGTTTTACTTAGAAATGTTTGTTATAATTACAACGTTTTCTTTAAGGAAAAAGTAATCAAGGTAATATTTCTTACCTTTCTGATACCAATACTCCCATCATACATTTGGGACATTTTTCTTTTTTCATTTATCACTATTTTCTAGTTCTACAGACACCATTTCCTAACTATATTTATAATGCTTTGTCATTACTTTACTATTTATACTGAACAATGTGTACTTTAGATGAACAATTAACAGTCTGGCGTCTACAACTTATTCTCAGGAGCAGAAATCTGGCTTTAAACTTGAAAGAAACAGTGATATTGATATTGATTAATATGAATATTTTATTATAATCATACCACTCACCCTTAATTCAGTTTGTAACAACACAGTTCTTTTAAAATTATAATGATTTTAGCTAATTTAGTTAGGCAAATATGATGTAATCCCATACATGAAATGTCGTAAATTTACAAGTAAATGTTATTATTTCCCCCTATGTTTCTAAATATGATCTAATTTTATAAATCTGAGCCTGACCTTGTAGGCTGTTAATGTCTCCATCATTTTTGTCACACTGTCCTCTCGGATGGTCTCTGTGAAGGCAGGCCAGGGGGAGGAGTGCTCATATTTGGATCTACTTGAAAACAGTGGATGTCCACATTGGGAACAAGCATATATACCTGCAGAGAAACATCATGCTTTATATGTTACATACTTCCTGAGCACATTGTAAGACAAACAAATTTTTAAATAATCACAAAATGTAATAAAGCATTATTAGCAAGCAAATTTCTAGTTATAAAGAGTTACATCATAATCCTTCTTAGGGGTAAAGGAGCAGGTAGAGTAAATAATACAAAGAATACTACATACCAGGTTTGAAGTGATCTTTATAAAACTCTTTCCCGAAAAAAGAACAAAAAGACATTGTTTGATAGAGGTTTATGATGAAACAACGTTTTTGTGCGAAGGACGGGTATGAATACAAGCTGGAAACTAAAGGACGATAATCTTCCGGTCACGTGAACCTTACACTCAGCAAACTTTCCTTGAATTACCAGTAGGTGTCAGTGCAGTTCAGCCAAACAATCCAACAACATCAGATCTATTATACAATAGCTTATGTCATTTAAATTATAAATTAAATACACTTTTAACTATATTTAAAACGCTTTTAAGTCAAATTAATTTCAGATTAAACTATTTAATGTTGCATTAAACGTTTAAGAGCAACCTTTTTTAAACTAATGAAACACAGTGGGCTCCAAATTAAAGACTACGACTGAAATACATGTCCTTTACTAAATATTTAGTCTGTATTGAGTTACTATATTACATATTTCTAGTCTTTAATGTACTTTATATGTTTATTTAGACATTTATTTAATTTATTAAAGACACATTAATCAGTTTTATTAAAATGTTATGCTTGATTTTAAAAACCTAAGACTAAATAAAAATATATGTTTTTAATAGCCTCAGTCTTTTATAGTATTTTGGGTCAGGCTGACATTTAATATGACATTTTACAAATGCAGTAATGGTTCACTGAACACAAAAAGTATAAAGGTCACAAGTAGTACCTATTCAAGTACCATTTCAAAAGGTATACTGATGTGATATGTACACTAAAACGCAGTGAACGAATTTTACTGTTTCAGGGGGTTGAGCTGGAAGAGGATCTTCAGGCCTGACATTGTAGACACTGGTTTAATGTCAGGCCTTCACTTACATGTATAGGCTAAAGGAGGCCTAATAACTTCACCCTTCACAGAAAAAAATGTTTAATTGCAAATTGTTGCATACAATTTATATATGCTGAACTTAAACAAATAAATTAAGTTGAACATTACATTACTTTTTTATTTGTTTGTTTATATTCAGTTTATATATTGTTTACAACCACTTACCTTAAAAAAATTTAGTAAATCCAATGAATAATTTTGTCAGTGTTGTTTAGGGGTCACACTTGGATCCTTCTCAGTTAAAAGTGACTTTGAAATAAAACTTTTCCTGGCTGGAAAAGCATTGTGAAACATTTTGTTCAGCAACCTGTTTTAATAATACTGTAAAAGTTTATGATGCTATGCAATAATTAGACATTTTTGAGCATTTTTTTCCATTTGAATTATTATTTATTATTTAATTTATTTGTATGCTTTTATTATTTTTCAATAAATGCAAAATAAAGTGTAGTCATTTAAAAGCCTATTTTCTAAACTGGTTATATTTGATTTAATTTATTTATTTTCGAACAAAAATATCATACATAAAATATCTTCAACAAAAAAATTATACTTTTTAACATGGTCAAAAATGGAGCTGGATGAAGCACAAGCTTATTATTTTCCCACCCCATTACCACACACATCATTCGTCTATTACTTAAACTTATTTCTTCTTTTACTTATTTCTTCTTTGTACATAAGACATATTTTATCCTTTTAGCATCTTTGACCTATTATATGTTTGATTCCATTTGTACATTTACATTTTATAACATAGACCCTCCAAAAAACTAAACAAAAACATAGTACTACAAATAGCCATTAACTATAATTTCATTGTACTTACTCATTGTATACTTTTCAATCACCTTCATCCTTATATTCCTTTAATAATATACATTTATACAACTTTTTAAATTGATTAATATCTTGACATTGTTTGAGAATCTGTTCTAGACTGCTATAATTTCACACCACATACAGACATACACAAACTTTTTAAAGTTGTCTTTGTTTTCAACCTCCTAAAATTTTCTCTCAGATTATATCCCCCTTGTTTTTTTTCAAAAAACTTTTGTATACATTTTGGAAGTAATTCATTATGCTTTAAACAAAAATTGTGCTGTTTTAAATTTAACCAAATCATTGAACTTAAGTATCTTCAATTTAAAAAATAAAGGATTTGTATGCTCCAAATACCCCACATTTTCTATCAGTCTAATTACTTTTTTCTGCATTGTAAATAAGGATTGTAAATTAGATTTATATGAATTCCCCCAAATTTCAACACAATAACTCATATATGGCAACATTAGTGTGTTATATAACATATACATTGATTTATTGTCCAGGATAAATCTTGCTTTATACACTATTGCTACAGTTTTTACTAATTTTGATATCACATTATTTATTTGTGGTTTCCACCTAATTTTATGATCCAATACAACACCGAGAAACTTAATTGCATATACTCTTTCTAAAACTTCATTTAGTTTCTAAAACTAATATTGAGGAAGTGTTAAAAAATAATGCTTAATATCATCAACACATGTGTCCTAAGCTTAAAGAAAAGTTATTAGATTATTCAGATGATTCCTTTTTGGTTGAATAAGAACAAAAGAAGAAAAATAAAGTTACTTCAATGGCTCCTGTTAAACAAGTATTTGCTAGCATCTAAACAGATGCTTAACTCTTATGCATCAATTTAAAGTTACACACACAGTACGTCTAGAGAGAACAAAAAATCTGCCACTAATGAGCCATGATAACTTTTAAAAATGCACTAATATTGAGGACTTTAATCTGTATCCTAAATTATCCTGAAAATCATACATAACAGTTTGTTTAAATAATGAAAACTTATGTCAATAATCAGAAACATCATTCATTTTGCTGCTTTTCGTGTCACATTAAAAAGGAAAAAACTCACACACATACAAATTTTACAGAATACAAAACAAACTCTGATATCTGTACCAAGACACCCAGATAATTATAATTGCATGCTTTTAATATATTTGGATTGATATCCTTAAAAGCAGCGGTCAAACACATGTTTAATTGAATGAAATGGAAGCCTTCTTCAACATTTGGATATTTTTTGCTCTGAAGGTCCCGAGTATAACAAATTTTTTTGTAAAATAGACTTCTGAATGGTCATCACGGTGGCGTGGTGGGTAGCACGGTCGCCTCACAGCAAGATGGTCGCTGGTTCAAGCCTTGGCTGGGTCAGTTGGCATTTCTGTGTGGAGTTTGCATGTTCTCCCTGTGATCGCGTGGATTTTCTTCGGGTGCTCCGGTTTCCCCCACAGTCCAAAGACATGTGGTATAGGTGAATTGGGTAAGCTGTATGGATGTTTCCTAATGATGGGTTGCAGTTGAAAGGGCATCCACTGTGTAAAACATATGCTGGATAAGTTGGCGGTTCATTCCCCTGTGGCGACCCCGGATTAATAAAGGGATTAAGCCGAAAACAAAATTAATGAAAGAATGAATGACTTCTGAATGCCAATCAGGGTAAACTATTCAATTTCAATAAAAGAATCCACCTTTTACCAATATTTAAACATTAACACAGCCAACATCTAAGCAAAAAATAAAGTGTCCTTAGTTATCCATAAGGGCCAACATGTCTTGCTCACTCATATTTACAATAATGTTTAAGTAACTCCGGAAGTTCCAACCAATCCAAAGCCATCCTGTGAACGATGTGTTTCTGGATTGTCTTTCGGCAGAGCGTCTGCAACGAGGCAACTGAAACACAGACCCAAAGGAGAGAAATCACTACAATCAGTCGCAACATGAGCAATATTATCATACTAGCAAAATCAAACTTACAGCCATATTCCACCTGGACAATCCGAACACATTTGGTAGCTGCAAATACATCCACAACTGCATATAATGGTTTATTAGTGGGAATCCTTTTAGCAGAGGCTCCCATGTCTTCACCGTTGATGATAATGTGCATGTCGGCACAACCTTGTCCTTTTGGCACATAGACAACCCCTATCCGACTACGGCGGGCAGTTGGCGGTAGAGCGTTGGTTTTGTACAGATCATCCAGAATGTGACTGAACCTCCCGGGTCGACTGCGTCCCACCAGTTTATCTCTGGGTATTCCCATGTTTTCTATATACAAGTGAGTGCCTGTGAAAAAGGTTTTAGGTTTGTTGCTGGTCTCATTACCCTCATTTGGCTGTTCTACTTCTGCTCCCTCATCCTCAGTGACTTTATTGTGATTTCTTGTGATTGCGAACACCCAGCTGTCTCCCTTTTCCACCAGATCAGGCAGAGAGTATTCTGGCACAGTGTCCAGCGTTCGAGGGTCATGGGCAGTCAGTCCGATCCTCAAATGACCACACCAGCCCAGTTCTTTCTCTTCAATCTCCACTAGGAAAATCTCTCCTGGGCTTAAAGGGTCTTTACTGAAGCAGACGCCATTTGCAAAACTTTCTACTCTGGTGGCCTGGGTCCTCGAAGGGTCCAATTGAACGTTAGTCCCATGAACTGAATGAAATTCCATAAATTGATCCAAAACTGCTGTCATTTTACAAAGTGTCTTTGAGTTAATCGAAACAAGAGAATGTTTTTGTTTTGAAGCTAGAATACAAAGTCTCTTAAGCACAATATTTACATTTCTATCAGGTTTTTGAGTCCTCCGTTTTGGGGGTAATCCTTTTTTAAAGCATTGCTTCTTGTTTTCTTGGTGGTTGATACCTCCACCATGGCACACTTGTGGCTCAGAGAAGTTTCTAGTACTGAGGCTATTTTTGCCTTGCTGCTTGGTGGTTTAAAATAGCTGATGAGATATGCTGAGTGAAGAATAATGACTGGGAGGAGTTTTGCCTTCAGATCTGAACTGCTTGGTCATTTTTAATTCACTTCCATTCATTCAAAGATCATTTATTAAAAAAAGCACTAAATGGTTCTAAAGAAGTACAGAGTTAGGTATTTATCTACAGAGAGATATGTGCTAAGAGAACACCATGAAGCTTTATCTAGGCCAAATAACTCCTCTTTTACCCCACCACCCTAGAACAGTCTGAGACAGTGAAATATTAGTGAGGAGAGACTGCGCATTGCAGGAATACAGCAATTTATGGCATTAAATGAAAAATAAATCTAGGTTTCATTTGTATTATTGAGCTGTTTTATAGTCAGATTTATTGATCCTGTTTACATTCAAGCATTTTCTAATATCCACTGATTTGTGATTACAGTCATGGTAATGCATTAACCTGATTTTCATAACCCACATAGCACATATTCCGATTTCTACCAAACCAAACACGAAATGATAGTTCACCCTAAATTAAACAATTATACATTTGCTCACTCTCAGTTTAGGCCAAACCAGGTGTGTTTCTTTCTTATTCTGAAAAAAAGTTGATCTCTGATACTCTTTGAATATTATAGTTTTTTTTTCTGTGGTGGTCAATTGCTGCATCCCAATTTGCATACAACCCTAAATAGTTTTTGTGTATCTCAAATTGTAGCATTTGAATGAGTAATCCAATTTCACCAATACTTCACCTTGCACAATACTTTCACCACTGCTGTTTACAGTAGAAAAAAAAAAAAAAAAAAAAAAAAAAGGTGGCCATGCAGTTGAGAGACTTCGGTGAAGGGGTGATTAATTATTAATATCTAACTTGATAAAAAATATCAATTTCATGTTATTCTTGTTAAAGAACGACATTGTGAACTTTTATGAAGATGCATTTGGTCATTCATGTTTAAATGCACAATTATGCAAACACTTGAGGAGATTTATCTGCATGAAAGAACCGCAAACGGCAGATTAAATTTCTTCAACTCTGATGCAGAAATTTAATTACAAAAGAAATGTGGAGGAAGTGTCAAGATGATTGACAGGGCATGTAACTAAGCAACAGAAAGGTCTGTTAATTACAAAGTATCATGGCCCAAAGCTTGCCCAATTTTTATGTAGGCCTATATATACTTTTACTTCATTAAAAAAGTACATGCAGTACTTTTTGGGTGTAATGCATAAATAAACTAATTGGGATGCAGCAAGTTGGTACCAGTTAGCAAAAATTCCCAAAGCATCTTCTTTATAATGATATCTTCAACAGTATAATTAAAAAACTTGATGGTGAGTTCATATTTAGCTGAACTTTTCCTTTACAGAGGCTCAAAAAAATAATCAATGGATTAATGCAATTTAATTGAGGGCAGGATTTCCATCCAATAAATTTGTTTAGCACCAACTAAAAAAATATTTACACAATTAACTACAATTGAGTTGGTCCAACACAAATGTATCAAATAAAAGTTTAAATACTTTTGTATTTTTATTTAAATTTAACTCAAAGGTCTTATAATAATATGTGTCTATGTGTCATACATTTCAAAGTTATTTATGTTTACGCAGTGGCTGGCTTTTCAGCTGCACCCCATCACTAGGAAACACTCATACACTTCCATTCACACACATACACTACGGACAATTTTAGCGTACCCAATTCACCTATAGCACATGTCTTGTGGGGGAAATTTGTGGGAAAGCTTATTAGGGGATGGTTTTAACCTATCATTAGTGGGTGCGGTGAATTGGGTTAACAATATTGGCAGTAGTGTGTGAATGTGAGAGTGTATGGTTGTTATTGGGTTGCGGTTGGAAGGGCATCCGCTTCGTAAAACTTCGTGACGAGAAACTGTATGCATGCAGTTCAAGCATATTCAACGCTGAGTTAAACGCAACGCTTCAAAAGAGCTCTCAAGTGCTCAGTGGAGCATTTTTTAGTGTCTGCACTAACAGGGTATGCAGAGGTATGCAAATCCTACATACCTCCAAACTGTGGGTTGAATGAAATAATTGCATTACACATACAGATTACAGAATATTTAATTCAGCATTATCTTAAACACTAAGCATTTATGCAAGAAAAATATCCTGCGTCCATCACATAAAAAGCTAATTACATTGCATTCAAGTTCAAGTTTGGATTTCACACCATATATGGCACATATATTTAAAAATATAGCAAAAAATGACCTGTCAACTATTGGAATTACAAATATGTATATGCTCAAACATACCAGTTATATAATTTTATTGTCCATATATAACCCTGCTGGTCCTACACCACCTACCTGCTCTGAGCTGGGATCGAACTGGCAACTTTCCGCATGGGAGTCCGTAACCTCTAACATTTATCGCTAAGCGCACCTTTTAGAGGTCAGAGGACTGAGGAGTACCAGCACAGCACTTCACTAGCTAACCTCTGCTTACACTCACCCCCTAAACCTTACTCCTATCCGGAACACGGCACCAATGTAACCCCGCAAGTCCTACCACCTAATCTGCTCTGAGCTGGGATCGAGCCGGCGACTTTCCACATGGGAGTAGGTTGCTCTACCAAGGAGGCTAAAGACCAACGCCTCTAGCGTCTGTCGCTAGAGCACCTTTTAGAGCAGTGGTTCTCAAACTGTGGTACGTGTACCACTAGTGGTACGCATGCTTCCTTCTAGTGGTACGCGAAGGAATCGCTAAATAATTGAAGTAAAAATAGGGCTAAACCTTTTATTTTATTTAAAATTTTCTAATGTTTGTTATGTATTCTATCATTTGAAGCTAATTTCCTCCCCATTTCCAGGTTTTCAATAGGTTACTTTATGATAATACTTTACATTTAAGCACAGCAGGTTTTAACACAGTACAGTGTTAATGTTAATAACTATTAATAATGTTTAAAGTAGCTGACAATAATAAATATTCATAATAATAAGAAATTATCTGCCTTGTTTTTGAACTGTGCTGAGTTGAAGCTGCTTAATTAGGCCTACTACGCTACTTTATTTCAATGCCAGTCATTATGGTGGTACTTGGAGAGACAATTTTTTTTTCTGAGGCGGTACTTGGTGAAAAAAGTTTGAGAACCACTGTTTTAGAGTTTAGAGGCATGAGGTTTACCTGCACAGCACTTCACTAGCTGGTCTCTGCTACACATATATGTGGCTGTATTTCAATTTTTTTTTCTGATAGCATCTTTAACATATCAGATTCACCATAATAAAAATTCTTTTTTATTAGCATTTTACATAGGTCTACTTAAAAGAAACATTATGACCTATTTTTATTTTGTGTTTTAAAATGAATAAATAGTTACTAAATAAATGAGTGAACTCAAATTAACATTTAATTTTTTTAAACTAATAGTAATAAAAATGACCAAATGCAGAGTAGCATAGCAGTCCAGCATTTCCAAAGAATTATTTTTTATTTGAATTATGAATATGTTACATATTTCCATAAAGTAGGCTAAATATAAACATCATTTTGAAACAGCTTGCAGTGCATACGTGGTCACTGTCACAAATTTAGGGCATTGCGGTCAGATGTGGTGTGATTCGGGGTCATTGGCATTTTCTGTTTTGTGTTCATAAGCGTGTGGATGTTGGGGCAGAGTTTTTTTTTTTAATCGGGATTAAAGTGGACTCCTGCCATGTTTCCTATAATCAGATTGAGGAGCTGCTGTTCGCAAAATCACATCTGGATGGAGCCTATGAGGGGGAGGAGCTAGTTTCTATGGGGATTCACAGCTTCACACACGGCGATGTACTGCAGAAGTGTAGAGATGATAATTCAAAACTCCGGAGGATCTGCGCGCTGGAGCACAGTTCACATCTGCACATCCCCGAGGCTATGAACGACAGAAGCGCACGTATCGCTCTTTAACTTATATTATAAAGTCTAATGGCAAACTGTGTGCAGACTAATGATTCATGCGAGATATTTTAAGGAAAAGTGTCATCTGTTTCTACTCTGGAATGATTCACTGAACAACGATTCAGTGTTTACTGACAGAACGCAAAAGCTGATCTTTTTGGAGATCAGGCGATGGTGCAGAAATTGGGTGAGTTTATTCTTTTTTTTTTTTTTAATCATCTTGCACTGTCTCCCATAAGACAATACAATAGTAATTTAGTAAATACTATTGTTTTTGCAAACCGCACAGTGAAATTGTATACTATATTGCATACTTTATATTATAGCCTAGTATGTAGTAAACTGTTATAGTACACTAATGTATGTTATAGTATATGTACAACATGTTACTGAATGCTTCAACAGACTGTATTACCTACTGAAGTGACAAACTGTAATAAATATGGAAGAATGCTGTTTATGTGACTGTACTGTTTACTACAGTAAACTGTGGTGTATTTAAATGTACCTAGTACAGTATTGGGTAATTTGTTTATATTATGATAGTTGTTATATAACCACAGTAACAATGGAATTACCACAACTGATTATTTCAAATACTTTACTATGGTTCAAAAACTAAATTGCTCTAGTGTTTTTTCATGTGGAAGTGCATATAAAATGCTCTAAAGTTACTTCAAGCTAGTTTATTGCTTTATTATATAATTTTAGACGCTGCACGATGAATTTAACAAAGCAACACACCATCTGCTGTGCTGAATCACCTGCTGTGTTGCTTGTTTATTGGAACGAATGAACGTTGATCGTAATTCTCAGTATTTGTTCCCATCACTGGCACGTGCCTCTAAGAATTATTAATGAATATAATCCATCTAAAACATTTGCTTGACTTTAAATCCAGTTTGTTTGACATTATGCAGTGCTGTTAATCCGGTCAGTCACATTTTTTGAGTCAGACAGATACTCTTAAGGTTAAGATTTGCATTGGTGCATTAATAAAAGAAATTTTAGCATGCATTGCAAATTTCCATTGTGCAAAAGGTTCGATGTTGATTCCTTCATGTTTTAACATTGTTCATATTATTCAAATGATTGTTTTAAGAACAGTTTGAATGGTTCTTTCGTAATACCCAAATTGATGTTCATTCATTCATTCATTCATTCATTCATTCATTCATTCATTCATTCATTCATTCATTCATTCATTCATTCATTCATTCATTCATTCATTCATTTTCTTTTTGGCTTAGTCCCTTTGTTAATCAAGGGTCACCACAGTGGATTAAACCACCAACTTAACCAGCATATGTTTTATGCAGCCCTTCCAGCTGCAACTCATCAATGGGAAACACCCCTACACTCTCATTCACACACATACACTACAGACAATTTTAGCTTATGCAATTCACCTATAGCGCATCTGTTTGGACTGTGGGGGAAACCGAAGCACCTGGAGGAAACACACACAAACTCCACACAGAAATGCCAACTGACCCAGCCGGGGCTGGAACCAGCAACCTTTTTGCTGTGAGGCAACATCGCTACCCACTGCGCCACCGTGTCGCCTCAAAATCAATGTTTAATTTTAAAAATACTTTTGAAAAATGAAGGTTCCTCATTGGAATCTTTGATTCCTGGAGAACCTTAATAGAACCTTTCAGTTGCATTAAAGGTTCTTTACCATAAATAAGAGTTCTCTTCTAGATTTTTAATGGTTCCACTGAAAACCGTTCACTGGTAGGATAGGTTGAAATAGCTTTTGGAAGCCCACGATAGTACTTAATTCAATTCAGTTCAATTGAATTCAATTCACCTTTATTTCTATAGCGCTTTTACAATGTAGATTGTGTCAAAGCAGCTTCACATAGAAGATTATAGTAAATTGAATCAGTGTCAGTTCAGTTTCAGTGTTTAAGTTCAGTTCAGTTTAGCTCAGTTCAGTGTGGTTTAATAATCACTACTGAGAGTCCAAACACTGAAGAGCAATTCCATCGATGCGCAGCTCTACAGATCCTGAACCATGCAAGCCAGTGGCGACAACTTAAATAACTACTTAAATAACTAGAACTGTAAGCTTTTAATAACTTTAAATATAATGCAAACTTATTAAACATATTTAGAATTATCCCATCTAGCAATTTTCCAATTTTACCAATAACATATTCTTTACAAGCTCCAGGTCCATTTTAACAAAGCACTGTGAAAAAAAAATCTCCCTGATAATAAAGTTTAGATGTTTCCCAGTGCTGGTTTGCAGCTGGAAGGGCTTCCGCTGTGTAAAACATATGCTGGATAGGTTGGCAGTTCATTCCACTCTGGCGACCCCTGATGAATAAAGGGACTAAGCCGAAGGAAAATGAATGAATGAATAAAGTTTAGACTCAAACAAATGTTTCATTGCAAAAATTTGTTTCATTGCAAAAATTTGTAAAATTTACCAAAAGAATATATTTTCTATGCAATTTTTGTCCTGTGTACTATTCATATAAACATTTCTGTTGTAGTTAAGAAAAAACATATGTATGCAGCCCTAAATAAATCATAAAAATTTGATTGGGAGCAAATATTTTACTATTCCATAATGCTATAAATCACAGCATGATGTAATTCAGCAACCATTGTAATGACTGTAGTAATAGTACATGGTCTGCTTGATTGGAAGCTGCTAATATGGAATTATTCTACACCAGATTATGGTACATTATCATTTTTGAACATGTTTATACACCTATAGATGATAGATTATAGAGCATTGTTGATTGTTGAGGAGGATTAGGTAACACACGAGAGAGATTTGACATACTGTTGTGTCTGTAGATGTGCCCTTGAACAGTCTGTTGGTTCATTATTTCATCAGTCCATTTTGAATGAGGCAGGGATTAAAGAGAGTTTGCCAGTTGCTTTAGAATTGGTGTCACAGGGTTGCATAACCACAGACGACCATCTTTAACTTACTTTTAAATGCCTTACTTGACCTAGAAAGATAGTGGGGATCTTTGCTTTTAATTCAGTCAGTTGATTGAACTAGAAACGTCTTATTTTCTCCTGACTAAGAGATATAGCTACTGTAAATCCCTCATTGTGCGTCCCTAATGTGCTCAGTAGCATTTTATAATGCTGCAGCCTATGTTGAAACTAATTACAATTAATGGGCATAACAAAATGGATACTGGCTCTGTTCTTGTTTGGTTGTGTTTTTGTTTGTGTATTATGTATTTAAATTTCACACAACCTTTACACAAGCAGCCCTAGAAACAATCATTCAACAAGAACAAAGATTGTAAGGCTGAAAAAGCACATTGGCTTGTTTGTTCTTTTTTTAGAGAGCAAAAAAGAAAACAGTGTTGTGTTTCAGCAAATTTTGGACCAAAACACATGCATAAATATGTATTTCCAAACTCCTAAAATGAAAACCATTTAGAATAATCATTCTTGCTCAATTACTTTGCCTCCTACATGAGCTTTATTAAGTCTATTTTTAAATTCTTATATGGTATAAAAATATAATGGCTTTTGTAAAGTTTTCAGATGTAGGCAGATAACTACCTCAACTCTATTAGCTATAAATATTATTATTATTACACTGAATATATATATAT
>CAIGQZ010032280.1:5452307-5537243 GCA_903798205.1 Danio tinwini
ATATATATATATATATATATATTATACACTGAATACTCAGTGATTAATGTCAGTACTATACAATGTCTTTTTTTCTGGGGGCTTAGAATTTGGTTTGCTAAAAAAGAAATAAAGAATAAAACTTAAATGTAACATTTTGTGTACAATTATAAACAGTTGTCAGGACATTTTGGGTGTAATGGACTTACTTTTTCATGCAAATAGGGCTTCTTGCATATAGATATTGTTTATATTGACAATGAAGGACTTCAGTATTGACATTGATTGGCAACTCTTTAAAATAATGGTCCATAAGTTAATGTATTTATTAATATTAACTAAATATGAGCAATCCTGTACAGCATATATTAATCATAGTTAAGCATTTACAAATTCAAAGTTGTGTTTGTTAACATTAAATAACGCACTGTGGGTTCATGTTTACTATCAATGAACAACTTTGTTTTCATTAATTAACATGATGAATGAATACTGTAACAAACTGACGCTTCCTAGTTGAGAACCACTTTTATAAAGTCTGTCTTCATTGTGGCACAATATTAATTCAATGTTTAGTCCAAAATGAACAGTGTCAATGAAAGCATCTCCATCTCAGTCATAATGCATTGTAGAGCTTTAAAAACTGCTGATAAAAGTTGAAGCACAATTGCTTGTTGTCCATATATTTAGAAGGCAAATAGTTTAATTTTCTTTTTTTGCTGACTCAAATGTATCGTTTTTCTGCTTTGCAGAGATAAATCATGGCAGGGACAACAGGGAATGAAGAATCCCACAAATTGACTTGTGTGTCCCAGAGGCCGGGTCTACAACTGCAGCAGGACACAGACCAGAGAGGCATAGTGATCCAGCTGACGGGCACTGAAGGAGAATGGGACAATCTTGATGACAGGGACCTCATATTCACATTGGACTGTGATGGCAAAAAGTCACTAAGCTCCATTCGGAGCCAAAGACCATGTTCAGTCGACATTCAGACGGAATGGGGTACCGGCTCATCAGCATTCAATGTTCCTCTTTCTCCATCTTCACCAGGCTCCCTAGGAAACTCTTTCCCCATAGGATCTGCCTTCCTTTCTCCCACTCATCGGCCCTTGAGCAGCTTGGTGAAGTCACTGTCTACAGAGCTAGAGCTGAAAGAGTCTTCTCTGAAGCCCAAGCCACTCATCAGCCTTGTAAAGTCCATTTCCACTGAGCTTTCTCGCAGCGAGCCGGAAGTGTCTCAATCCAGATCTGATTCCAAGCTCAATCTGCACTTATGGGCGCAGTTCACCCAGCCCAAAAGCCGCAATGGAGACTCACGCACTGCACCTCCAACTCCAGTCAACCTATCTCCGACCGAGACCAAAGCCAGCTTCTTCAAAATGGAGTTGGAGGACACCCGACGCAAGCTCTCGGAGGCCATGCAGGAGCCTCTGAGCATGTTCAGTAAGATTATGCGTGAAGACAGTGTTGGAAGCCCCAAGCACCAGAGGAGCACGGGATCAGTGGACTCTCCAAGCTATAAAGGCTTCGGAATTGGGAAATCAAACACTGATTTGACTGCATCTGAATCTCCTAAAAGTGCTAGGAAAGCAGACAATGAGTTTCTACCAGAGTGCAACTGGCCTGTTAGGCATCGCAAACGGTGTATGCAGAAATCCTCTCTTTCTTATGACTACCATAGCAGACAGGTAGACGCTGGGAATGTATTTGAGTCCAGAACTCATGCAAGTGTAAGCACGAATATGGAGAGAAGTGATCAAGATACTTTGGCAGAGGATGGGTTGGAGCAGTGCTCTTCAGCAGTGCCGGGAGTGGGTCTTTTCTTTGTAGCAGTTCTGTCATATTGCTACCTTATCTTACCTTTGTCAGCCTATTGGTCTGGCCTGTTCCTTGGTTTAGTCTTCGGATTGATGTTGGGACTTGTGTTGATCCATTGGGGCTCTATCAGACCACTGTCCACCAGTAAACACCACAGACTACATGGGACCCCCTGTGATAACATTCTCTTTGAACCCTTACAGAGCAATCCATTTCCTCTTAAGGTGAGTGAGATGCATTTAAAGAGAACCTATTATGTAAAAATCTCTTTTAAAAGGGGGTTAAACACTGTTTGTGGCAAAAGTTTGTGAATAAAACCTTAAACCACACTTTATTAAAACAGTTTATAAATACACTTTGATTGACATTCTCCCTTTGTATGTGTCATCAGAGGGGAAATTCCCACCCATTAGTGACAATCTCTCCTTAGACAGCCTTGAGTTAGCAGCCGTCCACCATTAGAGTTTTTGCAACATAGGCTCATTCTAAAAACGTAGCTCTATATAGGTTTCTTGAGATTGCTAATTATGTAGCCAGAAGTACGTATGGCTGCATTTCATCTTTAAAACGAACACTACGCGGGCAGTATGATGACATTAATTTTTGAGCTTACCAGCTGACTGCTTACCCCCGTATGGATGGCTTTCCCGCTGTTACATTTGTCAAGTAGCTCGCCATATACGTCGTGGACTTGTGATGCAGAGAGGAGTTGACTATGATGACGGGGTTTTAGTCTGGTGAAAAACGATTTCAGAAAGCAGTTAACACAAAAACAGAAGCCAAAAAACAAACAAACAAGCAAATAAAAGGGTGAGAATGTGGTAAAATCTGAAAACATAATAAAAAAACAGGCGAGGGCTTTTCTTTTTCTGGATTGCCTTTTAAAACTGTCGGTTGGGTTTGGGGAAGTGGATGGGCAGGTCAATCTGTGCTTGAAAACACTATTGGTTGGGTTTACGGAAGGAGGAGGGTGTGTCAGTCGATTGGTCAGTCAGTCGACAGCGGCCTCTGGTGGATTTGCATGAGAACAGCAGGCACGAATGGCACTCGCAAGAGAAATTTGAGATCTGAAAATCTGCCCATCCATCTGGCCCATCAAGACTCACTCTCATTTCATCAGTCCATAAAACCTTAGAAAAATCAGTCTTGAGATATTTCTTGGCCCAGTCTTAACATTTCAGCTTGTGTGTCTTGTTCAGTGGTGGTCGTTTTTCAGCCTTTCTTACCTTGGCCATATCTCTGAGTATTGCACATCTTGTGCTTTTGGGCACTCCAGTGATGTTGCAGCTCTGAAATATGGCAAAACTGGTGGCAAGTGGCATCTTTGCAGCTGAACGCTTGACTTTTCTCAGTTCATGGGTGTAATATAGTTCGTTGTTGTATGGGAAGAAGAAGACAGGGTCAGCGATAGGTAAGTATAAATTTGTTTTTATTTATGATGTCTACACCACATGTGAAGCTGTGTGTGTGCTCTCTCCTCTCTCTCCCGGCTGATCCTTCTCTCCTTAAGAAGGGTGTCTTTCTGGCCCAATCACTAGAATAAACGTGTTATTTATTATTTCTGATTGGCCTGCTGATTAGCCGCCGGCCTCCGAGCATGCTCTCCCCCTCATTGGGTGTTCGATCATGCTTACCTCTCCACATACTCCACATACTGCCTGCCTCAGGCCAGGGAGCCGTCCTGCCTGCAGCCCTCCCCCAACCTTTGAGAAGGCCTGTTGACACTGCTCCGACTATTGAACGGCATCTGGTCCCTCCTTTATAGTGAGGTCAGTCAATGAGCTGACGAGGGCCGAATAATTAGGAACAAAACGCCTATAATATCCTGCCAGTCCCAAAAACTGTCTCACCTCCTTTTTGGTCTTAGGACTCGGACAGGTTGCAATAGCTGCAGTCTTATCAATTTGGGGCTGCACCTGCCCGTGACCTAAGTGGAAGCCCAGATACCTTACCTCCACTTGCCCAACTGCTCACTTCTTCGGGTTGGCCGTGAGCCCGGCCCGTCTCAGCGCTGACAATACTGCCCTCAGATGTTGCATATTCCGCTGCCAATCATTACTGAAAATGATGATGTCATCTAAATAAGCAGCGGCATATGCGGAGTGAGGCCCAAGTATTTTGTCCATCAGACGCTGAAACGTAGCCGGTGCCCCGAACAGCCTGAATGGAAGTGTCACAAATTGGTGTAATCCAAATGCCATTGTGAAGGCTGTTTTTTCACGGGATATTGGAGTTAAGGGGATATGCCAATAACCCTTTGTCAAATCCAATGTCGAGTAATATCAAGCAGCACCTTACCGGACGAGCAACTCGTCAATATGCGGCATTGGATATATGTCGAATTTCGACACAGCATTTACTTTGCGATAGTCCACACAGAACCGGACCGAGCCGTCTGTCTTAGGAACTAATACTATCGGGCTGGCCCAGTCACTGTGTGACTCTTCTACTACTCCTAATTTCAGCATATTACCCAATTCTTCCTGAATCACTTTTTTCTTGTGTTCAGGTAGGCGATACGGCCGGGTCTTAACGACCACGCCCGGTTCGGTCTCAATAAGGTTCTGAATTAAGTTAGTTTGACCGGGCAGGGGTGAAAACACGTCAGAAAATTCACGTTGAAGGTGCCGGACATCGATGAGCTGGCTCGCTGAGAGATGGTCACGCCCGGTGACCAGAGTGCCCGGCCTCTGTCGGCCAGTGCTCTCTGGCCCCAGGTCATCCTCGTTGGTAACGAGCGTAGCCAGCATCACCTCCTCCGGCTCCCTCCACTGCTTTAGCAGATTAATGTGCCATATCTGACGTGAATCAGCCCTGTCCGAACGTACCACCTCATAATCGAGATCGCTGACTCGTCCTGTGACCACTAACGGCCCTTGCCATTTGGCGAGTAATTTAGAGCTGGAAGTGGGTAGCAGTACAAGGACTTTATCTCCCTGTGAAAGTTTGCGTAGTTTAGTGCCCCTGTCATAACGCCGGCGTTGATCATCCTGGGCCTTAAGCAAATGCTCCGTAGAGAGCCGCCCCAGTGTGTGGAGTTTTGCTCTAAGGTCCAGAATATATTGAATTTCATTTTTGCTATGTGAAGGCTCGTCCTCCCAAGCCTCTCTAACGACATCCAAAAACCCACGGGGCTGTCTGCCGTAGAGAAGCTTGAAGGGGGAAAACCTTGTGGAGGCTTGGGGAACCTCCCGCACAGTGAATAACAAGGGCTCCAACCACTTATCCCAATTTTTCGCGTCCTCGTAAACGAATTTACAGATCATGAATTTAAGCGTGCGATTAAACCTTTTCACCAGTCTGTCTGTTTGTGGGTGATAGACACTGGTCCGAATTGATTTAACGCCCAATAATCCGTAAAGCTCGCGCATGGTGCATGACATGAACGCGGTGCCTTGATCAGTGAGAATCTCTTTGGGGATTCCCACTCGGTAGATTATACGAAACAGAGCTTCCGCAAAGCTCTTTGCTGAGATGTTATGGAGCGCTACTGCTTCCGGGTATCGGGTTGCATAATCCACCGGGATGCGGATCGCTCTAATGGTCCGATGAGATCCATACCAATTCTCTCGAAGGGGATCTCCATAATTAGTAGTGGGCTCAATGGCGCTTTTGGGGTGGTTGATGGATTCACCAGCTGACATTCGCAGCATGCAGCGCACCATCTGCTGACATCACTGTGAATGCCCAGCCAAAAGAATTGGGCCATGAGGTTTGTTGCACATAGGCATTTGTAGCTCTGCTCTCTTTAAAAAAAAGGGCTGGGAGCACAATCTCATTTGAATTTAGTTACAGCCAGTCACCAAAACAACACAGTTAGGTCAAAGCCTAAAAGGGCAGTTTTAAAGAGTTTAAAAAAATGTTTGTGCAGTATTTTGAGCTGAAATTTCACATGCAAACTCCAAGGACATCAGAGACTCATTTTGTATCTTGTAAAAAGTGGCATAATAGGTCCCCATTACAATAAATTTTTTTGTCAATATATATATTTTTATGCATTTTAATGACTTAGCAGGCTCTGTACTTATAATGAAAATAAGTATACATTAATAATGTCTTTCCATTATATTTTTTGACATGTAATTATACATTATACCTCTTTTTTGTAAAAAATTGTGACAGGGCCTGACCTTTAGCCTGTCGTCCTCAAAAAATCATACAAAAACAAGCATAAAATCATACAATTCAATGATAGAATGCATCCTTGACCACTGTTAACTTCTCCTTCATCAAATGATATCACTTCAGAGTCATAGCCTTAAAGGTATATTGCACACTTTTTATTTTAAATTTAATGCAAATGTGACAGGACTGACTGAAACATAGGGACAATTGTACATTTTTTTGTATTATATATCTGTAGTATTTATTTGTAGAATTTATTTATAATTTTATGTTTTTAATCAATTGATGTGAATGATAACAACTAAAACCTTTTACTGCTATTTCTGAAGTTTTTATTATTATTTAAATAACAGTTTTTAGCATTACAAAACTATTCTATAAGTAGGTCCAGTTGGGCTGAGGACAAGGACAATAACAAGGTTTGTACATTTGTAAAGTGTTATTTATAAAGAACAAAAACCAGAGAACCAAATGAATGACATATTCCTTTACAGAACAGCTCATAAAAATAAACCATCAGTCCAGTTTAGAAATTTTTGGAAAGAAAAAAATCCCCCCCCCCCCCCACACACACACACTTTATTTATGTTTTTATTTTAGGGACAGATTATGTATGTTTCTGGTAGAATGTCCCACATACAGTACTCCCCCCAAGGTGTAGGTAATTTCTTTAATCAGTAGATTATTAGCTGAAACTGTGGACTGTTGCAGATTCAAGTAAGTCAATGGTTATTGTCTTTGACAGGACAACCAAACTTGTTATAAATCTGTTAATTAATGTAATTAATGACACTGTCATAAAACTATTTGACAGAGTATTGACACATTTGATATTATATTTTAATGACAAATTTAGTTTGTTCCTCAGAAAATCTCCTTCATATTCATAATGTCATGTCATGATTAAATAGCTCTCATGACAGTCTTTATGAACAGCCCTTCAAGTAAAGTGTTACCTGAAGCACAGGTATTTATTCATGATTACCACTCAATCAAAATAGATATATAGATACAGTGGTATATATAAAACATATTCAATCCCCTACTTTATCAAAATCAGCACTTTCAAATAATAAAACATCCATCGAAACTGGAGTTTTTTTTATAATAGATCCCAAAACAGCATCAGCATCACAGGTACAGCCTGTGAGCCTTGCAGACTGCTTTTAAGCTATTACTTGAATTTTAATGTGTCTCATAGCTAATGTCCTCTGGGAATCATTAAAAAAAAAGAAACACTGCAATGAATTTCACAAAATAAACCTTAAACATCTTGCTTTTCTCCAAAGACTGATTGCTGCTCTGTTCTCTGATTAATTCTGTGCTTCAGGAATAACACACACCCACTGCTTGTCACATCCAGTTACAGCTTTTATCCTGATGTCCCACTTTTTCAATTTTATGCCTGTGTGTTAAAACTTGGTGAAATGCAGTGATTTAAGCGGTGACTGTTTTTGCATTTTAGGGCTGGATGAATGAAATGTACACGTATGATCCAGAGACCTACCAGCCGTCTCTCATGCATTCTGTACATGCCACTTTGGATGGGCCCTGTTTGCGACTTGACTACCCACGTAACAACATTCCCCGCTGGGCTACCTTGGATGAGCCCTGCTACGAAAAGCATTTCATCCACTCACGGATAATTCGACTCACTGGAAGCAAGGTTGGCGTACCACTGATTTTAGCCACTTAGTTAAAAGTGGTGCATTGCTCTTTAATGGCAGAGCGACACTTTTTTTTCTTGAAACCCAAATAGCTGTGTGGCAGAATGCTCCGTAGATGCTGTGTAATTCTAATGAAGTTGTTGCCTTGGTAACAGGTATTTCTTCTGCCACTGGCTTTGGCACACAAGCGAGTGTGGAACAGGAAGTATCCGATCTGCATAAGTTTGGCTGAAGGAGAAAGAGCTTTGGAGGAAGGCGAGACGGTAGAGGTGCAGAAAGATGAGAAACCTGCAACTAATGTTTGCCATCCTGTCACACTCTACCTGTTTGGTCGAACAGGACGGGAGAAGGAGGAATGGTTCCATCGACTGTTTTCTGTGTCCATCCAGAATGAAGAGGAGCATTATGAATCTTCATTTGGTGGTAAAGTTGCAATCAGTTTTGACTTAAAGTCAAGACTTATAAGTGTTCTTGATTATGATTTGTATTGTTTGAGTATTGACTACATCTGCAAAGTTAGCTCTCAAGGTTCAAGTCAAGGGAAGTTATTTTCTTTTATACAACAGTTCTGTCTGGTTCTCAAATCTGATAAGCTAATAGCTATGCGATATCCTGCAAATAATAGCACTCCTACAGCCTCCTCACTCTTGTGTATTATTCCGCCCACATAGAGTTACAGCCGATCAATAAACTCACTACAGTTTGACAAATATTGCAGCTGTTGGACAACATAATGTACTTTAGAGGCTGTTTTAGGTGAGAGTGTAGTTGTTTAAATTGCATCTTTGCAGTTTATTTATAAGGATAGTGCCTATTTTAAATATTTATCATTTCAAAGATACAGAGCATCGGCATCCATCAGCCTGTCATACTGAGCAGAGCAAAGATGGTTAACGTTGTCCATCCACAAGATGGCGACAGAGACTGCATAATAAGCCCTTAGAGAAGAAAAGATTGGCGTATTTTACAGCTGACCAAATTATTATTTAACTGGTTAGTCAAATTCTAAGCCGATCTCTCTCTTTTTTATGTTACAGTGCTGTATTTATGCTATAGTAATTGTAGTGTATTGAGTGTGAGATGGGACTCACATATCAGGAATGTATGTATTTTGTGTTGACCACTCATTGTATAACCCTCAGTTACTTTTGGTAGGCCATGTTTGTTTCTAATGAGTCTCCTGTTTTTGTTACTGCAGACTAATTCTGTAAAAAGAAAGAAGAAATGCCCGCATGTGTTTAGTGTTTTTCCTTATCACAAACACATCAGTAATCTGGTAGTGTTAGCACTGCTTTGGCTTTTTTGGGGTAAATTATTGTGATATCCCGATTGCAACAGAGAAGAACTAGGAAATGTCTCTAAACTGATAGCATTTCATGCCGTTTAGCCTTATAATCTTAAAATATGAGCAAAATAACCTGCTGTGTCATCACTTAAGATATTATGCTAAATAATCATTCAAATACTAGCTCTAAAATCATGTTGGTAAATTAGTAACGGCTTTTGCTGTTCTGACGTCAGCTGCAGATGTGAATGAATGGTGGAAGAAAGTAGTTCTTCATACAAAATGATTTTAAGACTCTCTGTGTTTGATTGTCTTTTTTATATACATGATTATGTCGTCAAACTATTGTATAAATGCAATATCACACATGTAGCAATATGGCTATATATTGTCACTGGTGGAAATTTACAAAATTTACAATTTAAGGCTGGTTGAAATTAGAATTAACTATTTCGTAGATTTGTGACATTACATAACCTAAAATTGACATAAACAATGCCCCTAGGCATAATGTTTTTTTCAGCATGAACTATAAAGCTAGTGAATCAGAACACACCGCAGAGCTCACTACCTATTTATGACGGAGGGGTTTCACAGAACTATTCAACAGAATAGTTTTTAGGAGAACAGATAAAGTAGTGCAGAAAATAGGTAAAATATGTGAAAAATAATGGGATTTCTTTGAAAACAGAGCATGATAATGTTACATTGCACCCAGTAAACACAATCAAGACGATGATCGACCACCCCTTTATAGTCGACCTGTCATACTTTTTGATTTAGGCCTTTCATGCACTGTATAATTTAAACACGAACATAAAATGTCTTCCAAAAGCAAGTGACTACAGTCTGCTTTCTGCACAAACCTATGGAGATTTGTTACAGATTTACATAAACAACCCAATGGCCTTCATTGGGTGCCTATGAATACTGTCTCATTTGATGTTCAGACACTAGGCTGAGGCCTAGAAAAAACACCTGATCATATGACTACAGCTGATTAATTAGAGCAGAGCAGACTTTTGTAAAGGATGGTTTTAGAGAAACCAGATCTATAAACAAAACATTTTAGACAATTTGCAAAAACAGATGATATTGACAAAATCATGAGAAAATTAAAGTGTTTTTTGACATTGGTTGTACAGTATGCAAACCTATTTTAGTAAAGCTTTAAAAGAAAGCTAGAAACATCAAAATAGCCCAATGTGCCAATAGGTGTCAATGAAAATATATTTAGTGGAAGAATATTTTGTGTTTTTGCACATGCTTTTAAAAATGTATTTTATTTAGTTTTCTTTTCAAAATATTTAAATATTTTGTAATTATTTCATTGATAAACTACAATTTAAAATTCCTCTTCATTTAGAATATAATAGTTTAATTTCACTTTTTAATATTAACATATGCTACTCTTACAATTCTTTAGGAATAATTTCAGATTTATATATATTTGAGAGTCCTGGCAACAATTATTTAATCTATCAATAATGTTGAGACATAAACAAGCCACCTTATACCACTTATTTCAAGAGTTCACACTTAGCTAATGATTGATTATAAAGCTTGTTTGGCATGCTGTCCCGTGAGAGAGCCCTGAGCTTATAAAATCCTCAAGCCCAGGGCTCCCTCCTGTTGCAGGGCGAGAGGGGAGTTTGAGCTCAAGTAGATCTCGAAACTCCTTTGCTGTTGTAGCTAATGAACAAATAGGTATGGCTATGAAGAGATAACTACTCACTAGGAGCATGTCTATGGTGCTGATTTGCATTAGTCAATTAACTTTTTGGACAGTGGGAGAAAACTGGGGGACTGGGGGAAACCCAAGTGAGCACAGGGATAACATGTAAACTCTGCACAGAAACCGACTGGCTTGGAAGCACTATAGCTAGTGACGTTCTTGCAGTGAGGCAACATTGCTAACCACTGGGCCACCGTGCCACCCATTTAGGAAAGGAGGAGAAGATGCATGCGGCCTCACAGCAAGAAGTTCAAGTCACAGCCTCACAGTCGCTGGTTCAAGTCACAGCTGGGTCAGTTGGCATTTCTGTGTGGAGTTTGCATGTTCTCCCCTTGTTCGCATGGGTTTGCTCAGGATGCTCCGGTTTCCCCCACAGTCCAAACACATGCGGTATAGGTGAATTAAATAAACTAAATTGGCTGTAGTGTAGGAGTGTGAATGAGCGTGTATGTATGTTTTCCAGTACTGGGTTGCAGCTGGAAATGCATGTGCTGCGGAAAACATATGCTGGATAAGTTGGTGGTTCATTCTGCTGTGGCGACCACTGGTTAATAAAGGTTATAAGCTGAAAAAACATGAATGCATATTCTAACCACATCTTTTACTCTGCAGATAAATCTGTATCACATGAGGAAAACCTTTTCAGTCAATCCCATGGTGGAGAAGGCTCAATCAAGGACAGCAGTGAAGACGTGTTTCACAGTGATCTGCTTGGCAGAGTAAAGGAGAACATTGTACCAGACTACAGCTCTTACATGACTGGTCTGATGTTCTCAGCACATGCCAGTCCTCCTCAAAGCCCCAGCCAAAGCAGCACACAGGGCAGTCCTACTGAAAAAGAGCAGGTGAGCAGCACACAATGCGGCTTTATGGTTTACTAGGCAAACTGTGTCATCCCATTAAAGGAACGCTCCACCTTTTTGGAAATAGACTCATTTTACAAGCCCCCTAGAGTTAAACAGTGGAGTTTAACCATTTTTAAATCCATTCAGCAGGTCTGATGGGGGAACTTTTAGCTTTTAAGTCATTGAATCAGATTAGACCATTAGCATCTCACTTTAAAATCTTACTTAAAAATGATTAAAGTATTTCAGTAATTTTCCTATTTAAAGCTTTACTCTTCTGTAGTTGCATTGTGTACTTAAAGAGTTTTTTTACAGTGTAATGCATTACTATATATGTATAAAAAAACTAACTATTTATTTTATATATTTCATAAAGTCTAAAAACCACCAAATTATATTAAATTCAACACATAAGCCATGTCAGAGTCTTTAAAAGGGAATTACAATTAATAATAATAAATAATCAATTTATAAAATACATTTATTTTAGGCTTAGATTATAAGCATCTGATTTTACCACTTTTATTGTTGTACAACCCTTTGACTGCCATAGTAGAATGGGTACCAATAGGATACCAATTCTCAATATTTTGCTATGCTTTCAACAGAAATGGTGGTCTCACTTTATATTAGGTGGCCTTTACTACTATGTACTTGCATCAAAAAATAAAGGTGGGATACAGGTAGGGTTAGGGTCAGGTTTGTTAGTATGGGTGTGTTTAAGGGTGGGTTAAGGTGTAAGGGATGGGATTTTATTTATAAATGTATTTGTTGAAACTAAATACAGATGCAATTACATGCAAGTATTTAATCAATAAGTACAATGTAAAACATGTATTTACACAATAAGTACATTGCAACAAACAATTAATTTTAGTTTAAGGACATATTAGTTAAGGTCACCTAATATAAAATGGGAACAAAAAGGTTGTTTCTGATATTGTGAGAAATTAATGAGTAATTTTGTTAATTTTTGGAGTGAACTACCTTTACTGTCTCTGGATAAATGTGCTTTGACATACCTGTCTTTTCAGCTTTTCATATTGGTGAACTGCTAATGTATAAAACTAGGTAAAATATTTGGCTTAAAAAAATCTATGAAAAATTAAGTAGTGCTTTTTTTCCCCTGTGAGGTGTCAAAAATATGTCAGTTGCTTTGAAGCAGTGACTAAAAAGGATGGTGAGCTTTGCCTCTTTTAGAGCATTAAAATATTCAGAAAGTTCTCATACATTTTCCTAGATAAAATAAAATGCACCACAAGATTAACTTTAGGATTAGATTACATGTTCTCATTTTAAAAATGCTAAGATTTAACAATTATTCAACAAACTAATGCTTGAGCTCAGGGTCAGTAATGTTTGCTTTTAAAATGTTTTCAAAAGTATTTTGCGCTCAACAAAAGTCTAGTAAAATAGTAACATTGAGTCATTTGCATTTGTGTTCCTTTGTAACTTTTTGTGGGAAAACAGTATTTATTTTCAATATTTATTAACAACTAATTGTATATTCTTTCTGTTTTCATTTCCTTAAATAAACTCACTTACAGTATATCTGAACTTTAAGAAGCGCACATTAGATTATTTATATATATGATGCTAATTTATTTTTACACTTTTAAAATATATATTTCTTGGAATGTCAAGATCTTTTACATGGTAGTTATTTTAAAGCACGTTATGTACTGTAGGTCTGAAACAGGTTGGCTGTACAGTGCATGGCTGTAAATGGCTGCTGTGTAAAACTAGGTGAAATGTTTGGCTAAAGATCAGCCATGAATTATTAAAAGAAGTAGTTTTTTTTTCTCTTGCTTGTCACAAATGTGTCAGATGCTTAGAGGCACTTTGGAATGCAGGATACACTGTTACACAATTCTATGTTTCCAGTACGTATAAGCAATTGCATTTATAACACTCTAAACTTTTCATAATGTCATAAAAATGTTATTTAAGACAAATAAATCCTGATGTGACACATTTTAAAGATAAAAGGTTAAGATGTACCTATACCACTGGATCACAGAGTGTTCTGTTTTCAGTAGATTTTTAGTAACATTTTAATTGAATCTAAATTGTGTTTGCCTAGACAACTATTTAAATGAAAAGTGGGACGAATTAATTGCAAGGTTTCTCTTTTCACCTCTTTTAAAGCAGACATTTTGTTGCCATGAGGATGAAACAAAGCCCGTCTGGTTGAACGCACTGATTGGTCGCATCTTTTGGGACTTTCTTCGTGAGAAGTACTGGGCTGATAAGGTCCAACAGAAGATACAGCGAAAGCTGAGCAAAATTCGGGTAAGAGAACAGAGAGTGATGACAAGATGTTCTGGAACATGATGAGCAGGACTTAAAATAAACATTTACTAAGTGCCAATTAGGAGTAAAACTTAGCTTAGGGGGGTATGTCAAGCAGAAGTCCTTGCTTGTAGATATTTACATTAGATGTCGCCTACACTGTTGTTGTCTATTGGAAGGAATGCATCAATAGAGCCGCCATTTTAGTACAGGGTAGCGCTCCTTTGAAATAATTGTGGGACCAAGGTGCAGTGAAGGACTGTGGCCATCCAGAGCCAAAGATACAGTATGTACACATATATACATATATATATGATCGGGAGTTTTCCCAGTGGTCAGTACGCAAATATTTTTTTCAATTATGTGATCGAAACTATGTCCTGAAACACACCCCCTCTCCCGCTTTCACTTTTCATGCTAACAGAGGGAGCGATTCCTTTGTGGATAAATCTCCGTTATGAACGACTCGTTCACTTAGCCAACAATAATACAAGTTTCTGGCACCACAGCATCTTGTTGTCATATTTCATTTACATTGTTTGCTTATTTTAGTCAACAAAACTAGCATAAGCCTGGTATTTAGTGCGAGTGGGTGCTACTTTGCCTTATGGTGAATTCAGTGACTGTATTATCATCAGTAACGTTACTTGTTTAGCACAATAGTTTGTAACATACAAAAACGTAAAAAAACAAATCCTACCTATGAAATCTTCTGCCTTTGTGCTTTGTTTTCTTTGTTTGTTAGTTACTACATCCGTACACAGCACTAAAGTCCAGCATCTTCACATTGGCACACTGTCTTGACTAGTGAGGTTGAATGACATTTGTCCTGGGAGCACTGTACAAATGTGGCGGCGCTATTGGCGCATGCTCAGGGTCTGCATGCGATATCTAGTGTATATATCTATGGTCCTTACTAATTGGCTGGTAACTATTATTTATCAGTTCTAATGCCTTAGAACACAAGTGTTGTATTTTTGAGGGCTTTTATTTGAATTAACTATTATGGTCTGTAAGAAACCGCATACTGTCTCAGTAGGTACTGCATTTGAACTGTCTGAAAAGCCATGCTATGTGTTAAGATATGTATGTGCTATATAAGTGTTTTATATAGCATGAATATTAGCAGGAAGGGAATTTGAGTGAACTATATCAAAGACTATTAAATACACAAGATGTGTCACTCGTATACTTTTGAACGGGGAAAAGTGTAACAGTCAATATGGCGAATGAAGCCCTGTCTTCTAGTACAGGAGCCAAACAGCGATCACTATATGGCAAATAAAGCCCGCCTTCTAGTACATGAGCCAATCAGCGATCGCTTTAGAATGACAGTTCTCCAGGGGAGTTGCTTGGACTAGACTTTAGTTTCTGCAGATTTTGTGTGATACAAACATTTGGAAATGAACTAAAGAGACGGTTGTTGTTTAATTTTATTGTTTATTCATAATATGTAATGTAATCATCTTGGCAAGTAGTTTTGGAGAATTTGATGTTTCCCCATTCAAACAGAATGCCTAAGCATAATGCCCGAGAGGTGTTTCAAAGAGGCCGCCGAGTGAAATGACTCGCCTTAAATGGACTTTAACTGTGTCTACAATGTTGTCATTGCCACATTACTTGCATCATTTCTATTCATTAATTCATTGGATGTGGACTTCAAAATCTCACCTGAAGTAGTACTATAGATTATCCGGGTATTTCTCACCTTCTGTTTTACATTTTTTTTTGCATACTATAAATAGTAGTAGCTGAGTTTTTGAACATACATTAGTTTTTGATTTTTTGATTTTACCATGTATACATTTGTTGTCATATTATTATTGTTTTGATAGCCTTTCTAATAAATTAGATTTTTACTGATTGGAGCTTTGGTGTTGCCATATTTTCATTTTTTTTTTTGTTTGGCTGAGATTGATGTGCATGCTTTTGTGAATATATTTTGCTATCATTATGGTAACAGTTTTTCACACATGGGGTGGGGGGTTGGGGGGTTATGTGACATACTGTATCTGGACGAGTTCAAGGATATGTTGGTGTTTATGTTATGATTGTTATAGTTTAAGTCCTAACTTTCTGATCGCAAGCTGTTTTTTTTGTGATGGGTACTGTAGTTGCAGGTCTGAGGTTGCTATGGTTTACTCTGGGGTTTCCCAGGATCAGTATTGGGTTCTACTTTTCAGTGTTTATATTTTCACACTCTGCCACCTTTTAAGAGCACTTGGTCCTAACTTTCACTTTTATGCAGTTGACATTCAGATCTAGATACATTCTAAAGCAGATGTCAATTTGGCTGTGTCCTTTCTTTTCCAATTTCTTAATGAGATAAAAAATGGATGTGTGAAAATGTTCACTGTTTAAACAGTGACAAGAATGAAGTGATGCTTATTGGCTCACTGCATCAAATGCAAAAAGCAGAGCCTACAAACTTAAATGTGGATGGATTTGCTTTACAGTTTCAAATGAAACAAGAAAAGTTTAGGGTAATATTTAATGTCTACCTGTTGCGTGTGGCGTTCACTCCTGCCCTTTATTATTACTTTCAATTGATCTTGTTTGTCTTTTTTCCCTTTTAAGTTTGCTATTGGTTGGTTTAGTGGCGTCAGGCCTTTAAAACAGAAGGAAGCGGACTTCTCGCGATCCCTCATTCCTTTACGCCACCACAGTTTTTGACGGCTTTATTGTTGTGTTCTCCTTTATGCTTTCCTTTTGATATTTGTTTGGAGTGGGGAACTCCAACCTGCTTTAGGTTTGTTTGGTTGTTATTTATTATGTTGTTGGGCTCCCATATCTTGTAATTTTGGATTGTTTTGCTGGTTATGTTATGTTAATAAATAATTTAGCTGTAGCACTTTGACCGTTGTTTATTTATGATACGTTGTCTTTGGTTCACGAGTCGTATTTAAATCAGGGACCGTAACATAATTGGGGGCTCGTCCGGGATCTGAACATGGGACCTCTCGCATATATAAAGATTCAATCCTCAGGTAACACAGTCAAAACATATATTTTTAATCTCAGAAACATTGGCAAACTTTGTCCAGTGCTGCCTTTTTTGGTGGCTGAAAATTGACGAGGGTTTGCATGGTAATTTCCAAAACTCAAATAAATTTTATTAAACTATTAGAATTACCATATTTTATTCATAACCCACAGAAGATAGTTAATAGTTATGGTAAAAAAAAAACAGCAACTACAACAAATAAAAATAATAAATAAAAAACTAATAAAAATCCATCAGCCTTTACATTTTTTTCCCATTGGATTGTGACTCCTGGGTGTTTAGCAGGTTGATTTTATGGGGCCAGGTTAAATTTTCTTACAACCTTTGCAACCTTTATTAGACCTTTATTGCATTTTTGTGTTGTCAATATGCTTATATTTGCCTATAGTTATGTGTGCAACGTTTGTATTTATATCCACCTTCGAGAAAAATGGGGTCACGATTCAGTGACATTATTATTTTGGGGTCGCAGTCTGAAATGTTTAGGAACCCCTGAACTAAACAAACTACAACTGGTACAATACTCAGCTGCTAGAATTATGACTATGACCAGGGCAAAGGAGCACATTACACCAGTTTGGTAAAAAACACATTTCTGTTTAGTTGTTAAATACTGCTGTGTTTAATCTTGTTTGAATATTCTCTTTTGTTTGGTTTATTAGTGCAATTCTGCCTCTTAGGGCTGCTTTGTTTACTTTGTCTTCTTCCTTAATCAGAACTGTGACCGCTACAGTATGTAGTTTAGTGTTATTTTCAGATAATTATATACATTTGTGACTTGACGTGCATCACTTTGTTCTTTTCACGTGAGCAGCCCATAATAATGGTTTTTAGTGTCACAAAGCAACTCAATTGCCATTAAATGGACCAATATGGAAATTTTGGTGGATACAAATGTCCGATAACCTTAGGCCAAAGTAATCAAAATAAAACAGCTAAATAAAAATTGTTAGCCTGACTGCAAGGCCAAAACACACGCATGATATAACATGCACAACTATTATTAGTAATATACATGTACATATTATTAGTGATAACATGCATGGGCGTCATGGTGGCGCAGTGGGTAGCACGATCGCCTCACAGCAAGACGGTCGCTGGTTTGAGCCCTAGTTGAGTCAGTTGGAATTTCTGTGTGGTGTTTGGATGTACTCCCCGTGTTGGCATGGGTTTCCTCTGGGTGCTCCGATTTCCCTCACAGTCCAAAGACATGCGTTATAGGAGAATTGAATAAGGTCAGTTGGACGTAGTGTATGTGTGTGGGTGTTTCCCAGTGTTGGGTTGCAGCTGGAAGGGCACCCGCTGCGTAAACATCTGCTGGATAAGTTGGCGTTTCATATCACTCTGGCGACTCCTGGTTAATAAAGGGACTAAGCCAAAAGAAAATTAATGAATGAATAACATGCATTCAAAAAGGCAACATGCACCAAATGTCATCCCAAGTTTGTAATGAGAATGGTTTATGAATCAGCAAAGAGCTTTCAAGCTTTTCAAGATTCCTTGTAGTTTTCAACCCAAATGTTACCGTTACTTTTATATAAATTTAAATTATTACAAAGTACTTCAATAATATTTTAAAGTTTATATGTTTGTATTTTTATGAAAATTTCATGTCATGATAATTTTAACACAAATTATCATGTTAATGTCAATATTAACACGGTTTTACCTGAAAATATGTCACACTTATTCCACATCTGTAATCTGTAATCTGAATCAGAAAATGAACATTTGCAACATCATGCAGTTTTGTGACAAAAACAGAAACATGGATTGCTGCATTTTGGATTTGTTTACCTATATTATTTCATGCACATTGTTATTTGTGTGTGTATTTTTATAGGTAATTTTAAGGTATGTTTGTTAAACCTGCACTTTAAAAACTACTTCACAAGAATCCATGTGTGCCTTGTTTGTATTTGCGATGTAAGGGAAATATCTAATTGCAGTTATTCTGACTGACATTGCGATTTGATTTACTATTTAATATGTGGAGCCAAACTTCGACTTTGCATTGTCAAAAGTGAGCAGCAAACACTTCAAATCAAACGAATACAACATACTTTAAATGTATACATGCATGTCTTTATTAACTCTCTGCATAAATTTACATTTACGTTGCAGCCTTTCATGATTAGCTACTTTCATGATTAGCTAATCGCAATGTTACAGGATTTAGCGCGAGTTATCAAAATTGCATGATAATGAAAATTTGAAACAGTAATACTAACCGTCAAAAATTTTTTTAGAATTCCTTACATATGGCTTTTCACATTTTTGGGACATTTCCTCATCCACTACCAGTGTGCAGCATCCACCTGGATGACACGACGGCAGCCATATTCCGCCAGACCGCACATCACACACTAGCTGATTGGTGGAGAGGAGACATGAAAGAGTGATGAAGCCAATTATGATATGGGGATGGTTAGAAGGCCGTGATGGAAAGAGGCCAGTAGGCAAATTTGACCAGTATGCCAGGGTTAAACCCCTACACTTTATTCGAAGGACATCTTGTGTTTTTTTTTTATGACCACAGAGAGTCAGGACCTAGGTTTAATGTCTAATCTGAAAAATGGCGCTCACTGAGCAGTATAGAGTTCCCATCAACAGATTGGGGCGTTAGGACCCATACAGACTGCAAGTTGAGCACTCCCTGCTGGTCTCGCTAACACCACTTCCAGCAACAACCTAGCTTTCCCATGTGGTCTCCCATCCATAATTTACCTTGAAACTGGTAATAGTGTAAACACTAGTAGGAAAAATATTTTTGATGGCCAGTAAAAAAGTATTTATGGCTGTTAAAGATTCTCAAGTTACCAGCCATTTTAGGCCACGACAATATTTTGTTTTACGATATAATTCTTTTTTTCTTTCTTTCGATCTTTATGGTTTCGAAAAGCAGATATAAATACTTTGTGATGTTAATGTTTACCCTCCTTTACCACAGTTGCCTTACTTCATGGATGAACTGACCCTCACTGAACTGGCCATGGGCTCCAGCCTGCCCCAGATAACAGGAACATCACTACCACAGGTCAACAGCAGAGGTGAGTGCGGGACTCCTAAGAGCCTCTTATGAAAAAGCAGATTAGGTCATTCATCCGTCATGACTGCTTGAGAGAGCGTGTGTGTGTTATTGTGCTGCTGCACTGAGCAGTGGATGAGATGTTATTATCCTTCAGTAATCTCAGGGATCAAAGGAGCAAAATAACGTCACGTCGCTCTCATCTGCGAATTTGCCTGCGAGTGTGTGTGTGCGCGCACGTGTGTGTTTACGCACTCAGCTGTATGGTCAAATGCTCACGGTGAAGCATATGTGCGATGTATTATCCCCATGAGAAGTGAAGTTATTATTGTGTGAGGCACAGCGTGCGTCTTTTACTCTCCGGCTCATGATCTGCGGATGTTATGTAACCCGTAATGGCTTTTGACAGAGTCAGGTTTTCTAGCTCAGCTTTCATCTCATTTATGGATTTATAATGTGCGCTGGTAGACTTGTGAGTGTTGTATTGTGCTATAATTGCATTTTCATATATGAATATATGATATCATTTTAAGCTTGACTTTTGACATATAGATTAA
The DNA here is from genome assembly GCA_903798205.1 of Danio tinwini. Taxonomy (NCBI): domain Eukaryota; kingdom Metazoa; phylum Chordata; class Actinopteri; order Cypriniformes; family Danionidae; genus Danio; species Danio tinwini. The sequence goes on from CAIGQZ010032280.1 coordinate 5,472,646, forward strand.
TGACGCTGGCATTTTAGAGTCTCTGTATTTGTAACTTCTATGAATACTTTTTTTTGTTGTTAAAATTTACATATAATTTTTAAGCAAGGACATATCCATCCTGTGTTTTTGTACAGTGTAGATGCCAGAAAATGATGTCCTGACCTTAGCCTGCTTAGTAACAGTAAGCTTGTAATAATGTTTTATAATTTGCTATGTTTTATAAATATGGGTGACCCACTGTTCGTCTTCGCGACATTTCATCACAAATATGTACACAGACTACACATTCTGTTGTCAGAGGCTTATCATTTATGCAAGGAGGATAAATGTGAGGAGCTGCAGATGGAGGATCATTACCTTTTATCACAGCAGCTGGATTCAGTAATGGAAAACGAAAATAAGTGCTAAGAAACCTTAATTAGCTTTTTGTATTATAAGAAAAAAAAAAACCTTTTATGAAATTCAAAAGTAATGCCAATTAGAGATTAGACTTTAGATCTTTAGCAGATTTTTATGTCAAAATGTTATGCTAATACACTACCTGACAAAAGTCTTTTTGTCTATTCAAGTTTTAGGAGCAACAAATAATAACTTTAGTGGCTTATATGAAAGGCAAAGGCCTCTAGATTTACCAAAATAAAATATGGTCATGCCTTTATTTTTAATTATTTAATTAGGACAGTAAGGTCTGACTTTGCTTAGACAAAAGTCTTGTCACTTAACAGAAATAATGTACAGTATAGAATATAAAGTCATAATGCAGTGGAAAAAGAATTAATATTGTGTCTGACTCGCATGAGCTTTAAAGGACTGCATCCATACATCTCTGCAATGACTCAACGTATTAATAAAGTCATCTGGAATGGCAAAGAAAGCGTTCTTGCAGGACTCCCAGAGTTCAACAAGAGTCTTTGGATTCATCTTACCCCAGACATGCTCAATAATGTTCATGTCTGGTGGCTGGACTGGCCAATCCTGGAGCACCTTGACCTTGTTTGCTTTCAGGAACTTTGATATGGAGGCTGAAATATGAGGAGCGATATCCTGCTGAAGAATTTGCCGTCTCCTGTGGTTTGTAATGTAATAGGCAGCACAAATGTCTTGATACCTCAAGCTGTTGATGTTGCCATCCACTCTGCAGATCTCTTGCACGTCCCCATACTGAATGTAACCCCAAACCATGATTTTTCCTTTACCAAACTTGACAAATTTTTGTGAGAATCTTGGGTCCATGCTGGTTCCAATAGATCTTCTGCAGTATTTGTGATGATTGGGATGCAGTTCAATAGATGATTCATCTGAAAAATCAACTTTCTGACACTTTTCCAAATGATCAACTGAAAGTCAATTATTATTTGTTGGTCTTACATCTAGGATGGACGGCAAGACTTTTGTCATGTAGTGTACACACACTAAATGTACACAGCCAATGCTTATGTTACCTTTAACAATTTCATAACAAAGTATAACTATAATAATTTGCATAGTTTGATGTGGTATAAACTAAATTACATCACAGCACTATTTATTGTAATATTTTTTCCCCTCAGTTGTGTTTCCTTCTAAAGTGACAGACATGGATTGATCCATGTTGAGGAGCCGCACACAGAGGGCTCTATTTTAATGATCTAGGTGCAAAGTCTAAATGCATGGCGCAAATCATTAATGGTGCGTCCGAATCCACTTTTGCTATTTTAAAAATGCTCTCTGCGCCCTGGCTCATGGTCTAACAGTGTTGTGCTTAGTCTCTTAATGAGTAATGGGTGTGTTTTGAACCTAACGTGCATTAATCCAATTAGAGTCTCATCTCCTATTCGCATTTGCTACTTACATGGTGGACTTTGTAAGTGGAAAAACTAAAGCAAGAAAACAGTTAAACAGACCATCTGCAGCACAAATAAAGAATGAGCCTCCTCCATTTGGCCACTTTACTTTTACTCTTTACTTTACTCTTTTACTTTTGTGGATAAGGAAACCATGTTGTACACACTCCACTGAAGACATCCAGTAGCCTACATATTTAATTTAGTTTGTTAAGTGCAAAGATTTGTTTCAAAACTATGTCTAAATTCAGTTCTAATTTCAAGCAAACAAATAAATGAACGACAGTAACAAAGTGTGGTCAAAAACTAATGTCCTATTCTTATGTCATATATGGTGATATTTACGTCTTCAAAACCTGACAGATGAACAAATCTAAACTTGTTTTTATTAAAACAAATATAAATATGCATATAATAAATAATACTGCTAATAATAATAATAACATATACAAATGCAAATTGTAGAGAATAAACTGTAAAAGCCCCCTGAAATGAGGCATGGAGGCAGTGGTTTTTATATTTATGTAGAAAATAATAATTTTTGTAACAATAAATTTATATTTATTAATACAATAAATTTTGTAAGGATTTTTTAATCCTTTATTTTTTTCATATGTAAAGATATTTGTGTATTGCTGTACATCCTGTGTGTATTAAACAATGTGTAAGTGTTTTGGACCTGCATAAGTGCATGACTAACGTGCACTCCACTGGACTTTAGACCAACTTTCAGTTGGTCAGTGGCATAGTCCATTTCAGTTCCTTAAAATAACAACGTGTCAAACAATGCACCTTAACAAACCTCCTTTACAGACCGGCACACCCATGAGTCCACAAAATGGCGCAAATGTATTTGCTATTTAAACAACGTAGTACAAAGCATGAAAATTAGGGTTGCGCTGGTCTGAAAATAGCAACAAGTCCTGCCAAACATGTCTTGCGCCTTATTGCGCCCAGACACTTGCATGTACTACAATTGTAATTGTACATTCCAAACAGAGATGTTAACGAACTGATCGTATAGACTACAGTTTTAAAATAGCAAATTTTAGCAAACTACAATTGAATAAATACTTAAAAACACTTTTTAAAGTTGTCATCATTTCTTTAGAATTGATGCTGAAAGGTGGTCTGACTGGGGACTTGATTGTTCTATTAGGGTCCACATGGGCATCATCAGGGATGGGTGTGACTGGATGGAATTTGAGTGGTGTTCTGTTATTGGATTTCTGTAAGGTTTGTCCATAATAAACACTATGTTCAAGCATAAGGATTTCCAACACGTCCATCATGTAAGGCACCAGGATACACTAGGCAAGAGTTTGAAGATCGACCCAAGCAAATTGCAAGGGTCCACTGGGAATGTCTGGCTGAACCTTATGTCAGAGATTTTCAACTCTTGTCTCCTGAAGGGCTTTGACCAGATCCCAAGGAAGGTTGGAGACATTGAAACTAAGTGCAACCCACAAACCCGGTAGTGATTTGATTTTGCAGGTCAGAGTTCACCAGGCTTGAACTTTGCATCGCAGCGAACTGCGAAATTTGATGAATAGAAGTCTATGGGGAGAAAAGTCCAGTGTGACCGCAGCTTTGTCTCCTCACATCTGTTGTCTTGTGCCAGTTCATCAGATATCATGTTCTGTCCAGCCCTGATCCCTGCCAGCCTGCCCAGTCAAGTTTGTTTCTTTGTTTTGTTAATGTTTTCCCCCTCTGGGTTGTTTTTGTTACCTTTTATTTAATTTTTTATAATAAAAACATGTAATATTTACTGCACTTGAGTCCTTGCTCCCTTTCCATTCCTGAAATCATGATAAGATGGTTATTTTCCCTGTGATAGATGCACACTTTAAAGGTTCCAAGAAATAAAACTTTTTTTGCAGTGACATGATAGAAGAACCATTATGTGCTCCACAAAGAGCCTTTCAGCAGAGTACCATTATACTGGCACAATTTATTTGCCACTTGTTCTACTTGTTATAGTAAGTGTGTAGTATTTGCAAATAACTGCTGGCAAAAATGTTTTTGTGTGTCAGGTCTTTGGTTGCATTTGGAGATGGAGTACACAGGAGCGCTACAGATGACTCTAGAGACCAAAATCAACCTCTCCAAGCTTGGGAAAGAGGGACTCCTTGAGACAGAAACAGAACTAGAGGCCTTCAGTGTGTTGTAAGTTTAGAAAATAAAATAACTTCTAATAAATAACTACTATAACAAATCGTGTCGTTATCTCATATACATTCTCCTCACAGCATAGCCTATTCGATGTCTATAATGTACATTTTATGTCATATTACATAAGTTATCATTTTGGGTTCAGATTTTCAAAAGAAACCCAGGTAGCAAAGAATCCTGGCCCAGATTTGGCATAAATCTGGCACAGGAGGCATTCATCTGGCACTGGCATACAGCATGTGGGCCAAACATGGCCCTGGTTTGGCAGAGGTGGCACCGTCTTTAAGGCGGCACACAATACTTGGGCCAGATGTAAAATGTAGTATTTGGCCCAGATGTTAATAATTGGTATGTGGGCCATGTAAGTTTGGCCTATATTGACCCACATTTGAAATACATTTTTACTATTTTCAAATAAGGAAAAAAAAATTCATGCCCATAACATGCTTAAAAGCACAACGATTCATGGGTTTGTTAATTTCATCGCAGTTGTGACACACCAACATACCTGGCCAAGTTCAGGCTTAGTTATGGGTTATTAACTTGGCTGAGACTTGGCCCAGATATGGTCTATGTTTGGCCCTTATCTGGAATCCAGACTTGGTCCAGTCATGTACCGTAATTCACTGCAGCACGTGGGCCAAGCAAAACCTGATTGTGTGGGCCAGAGAAACTTTGCTATGTGTGAATGTATGCTTAAATTAATATATATAATATTATACAAATAAATTAGCATATTAATATGATTTCTGAAGTTCATATGAGACTAAAGAGACTGATAAATTCAGAAAAATAAGAAAAATTATGTTTATTATTACATAACTAATAATACTTTGCAATATGAATTTTTTTGGTGACCGTATGTCACGGTTTCACTCTACTAAAGAGATGCCAAAGTGCTGGAGTTATTAAAAACATACACATATTTATAAACAGAACACTTACTACAGGCACTGGACCATAGACACACAGGAATCACAAGGACATGTTAACAATAACGACTGGACAAAAAAACAGGCGTATAAATACACAAGACATAATGAACTGATCACAAACAGTGGTGAGACACAAGTGGAACTAATGATCATCAAGAAACGGTGGGAAACAGAACAAAGGGGTCACATGATACAAACAGAAAGCAGACCGAACATGGCACATGGGGAAGGACACATGGCATAAACACAGCACACCAGACTCTTGACACCATAAGAGACAGTTAGATATATAATCCAAAATAACACTATCTTCAAACTTTAAACAGAGATGTATTCATTAACATCTTATTCTGTAAAATAGTGTTTTTATTTGTATGTTGTAGTGAAATGTGAATGTGATGAGGTCTTGTCTGGATGTGTTGTGCAGCAGCAGGTCCAGGCTCTCAGTTCTGGCTGACAGTGATGAGGAGTCCTCCAGTGCAGGATCCTCAGATGAAGAGGAAGTTTCATCTGCAGACACTCAAGGAGCTCTAACTGAAAAGACTCTAGCTGGTGTTGATGGGTAATTATTATCAATTGAACAAATCACACAATTTCAACAAAAACATATACTAGTAAGACAGAAATGTTGTTCTGGCAAATTAAATATCAACATTTTGCATCAATTGTTAGTGGTAGGTCACCCAAAAATGAAATCACCTCATAATTTATTCTCCCTCATGTGGTTTTAAACCTTTATGAGTTTCTTTCTACTGTTGAATGCAAAATAAGATATTTTGAAAAAGGTATAAAACCTGTAACCAATGACTTCTATTGTTGAAAAAATTATTATTATATTATGGTAGTCAGCAACCAGCATTTTTCAAAATATCTTCTTTTTTTTGAAACTCAAATAAGTTTTGAACAAGGGAAGGTTGAGTAAATGATGACAGAACTTTGCTATTTGGGTGAACTATCCCTTTAACTACAATTTACTCTCAATAACTAGAATAAGGATAAAGCAGTGTCCATTCTGCAACTATATCAATAATGGCACAGAGATGATACTGTTGGAGTGACTTTTTTCCAGACTCTGACATTTTTTCCGAGCTGATGAACAATAAAAAATCACTAATAGCGTATAAGAATCTATTTGACTTTAAAGGAATAGTCCATGCACAAATGACACTGACCCCATTATTTACACCCCCTCAAGCCATTCTCATTGTATATGACGTTCCTCGTTCATACAAACAGTCAGAGTAGTTGAATGTTATCCTGGCTCTTCCATGTTGTATAATGGTGTTGACTCTTATTTAAAGCTTCCACAAGCACATAAATCCATCGTAAAACTAATCTATATGCCACCGTGGTTTTAACATTTACTTTATTTCATTTATTTACTTATCCTATTACACTATCCAATAGAGTCACACAAATTTGCATAAACTACAGCACTGTTTAAGCAAGAACTTTTTCAGCCAAAAAATGAAAACTTTTTATGCCTATTTTATTTACACGATAATGTCGATTTTGTGACTGAAAATACATCTTACATCTTTACATACAACAGGTTTTGAAGATCTTGAAAATGTCATTGTTGTGTCTGTGTAAACAGCCAAAATCAAGAGTCTTTGAAAACAATGTAATGCTCATACACAATAAGATACGGATAGCATATGGTCACTTTTTTCCTTCAGGTATACACATAGTAAGCATTTTTGGGGATTTTGACAGATGTGCAAATGCAGCCTGATCTCACTATTTTTAGGAACTATCTCAGTCTTTTAAAAATGTACAATTTTTAAAAAGAAGGCATGGCACCAAACCCCACCCCTAAACCCAGCCGTTATTGGGGGATGAGCAAATAATGCTAAATTATATGAATGAGATTGTACGAATTTGTTAAATCAAATTAGCCACTAAATGAGAAACGTCCAAATTCCCGTGAGATATCATTGATGAATTCAGACTATATTAAAAACGTCATCATGTAAATGGGAAGCTGTAGCCTTAAGGCTGGTTTATACTTCTGCGTCAAACGATCGGCGTGACCCATGGCGACTTCCTTGTGAGTACCCGTGCATGTATACTTCTGCATGCTGTTTGTGTTGCTCTGCAATAACACTTCAGAAATACTAGCTGGCAGTAGGTTATATTATGTTCTTTTGTTGACTTTCCTAGCGGGTGTTTTGTTTTTTCTGAACGCTACCTTAATGTACACGTAGCTAAAACTCGCTCATTCAGATGCGGGGACATGTAATAACACAAATCAAAAGTTTCCATCAGGATCTCTTTTACGGGATTCGACACTTGTAAACACTCGCTCCATCTGGCTCGTGCCTCTCAGCACCGCCCTACCGTCACAGCTATTAAGAGCTTGCGGTATGCGTTGTTGCGATGTGTAGTTAAATTTTTTGAGAGGTCAGCGTTGGTATCAGCATTGTATCAGCATCGGTATCAGCGTCGGCGAGGGCTATGCACTTGACGCAGAAGTATAAATCAGCCACATTTTTTTTTAAAAAGAGAGGTCACAATTTTCACATACAGTATTTTTATTTGCAGCAGTCTGTTTGTAACGTATTATACAATATTTGTATTTGAGGGATTTAATAGACTCCATCATATAGACTTCACTTGTTTTATCACTGGATGAGTCTTCTTAAACAAATGTTTTAATTCAATTCAATTCAATTCACCTTTATTTGTATAGCGCTTACACAATGTACATTGTGTCAAAGCAGCTTCACATAGAAGATTATAGTAAAAAGTTTTAAATGCACGATTTATTGACAAATATCTCATATTGGTATATCAACTGCCTTTAAAACAACTTTTATTTTCAAATGCTAAAAATGACAAATGTATTACTCTATTTGGAGATTGCAACATTTCAACGCTTTGATGGTGCAGCTCTACTATTTATTAGTTCTGTCTCTTTAGCAATAATGAAATGAAATGTACTTAGAGCAAATTGTCCTAACTCTTTGATCATTCAGTCAGATAATTCAGTCAAAATTGCTGATTCATTTAGGGACAAAGGAGAAGTAGGTACTAGATTTGAATCTGAAATTACTTTGCAACTTTTAAAAGCATCTTCTGCACTGTTTGGTGAGAATATATATTTAGTATGAATGAAATTCAGACAAACCACTTCCTTCATTAGAATAATTTATTCACTTAAAAACATTTCTGTGTTGCCTGGAGACAACACCTTGATTGGGGTTCTGTTTGGAAACATTTTCATTGTCAAAACAGAGCAAAGACAGACACTATTCTGAGTTTAAAATAGGAATCCCCTCTTTAACTTCTTGCTTATTGAACTGTTGATTTAAATGAATATGATTATTGCAAATGGGATGATTTTCGGGGAAAACAGCACTCTTATTTATGAGGCTGCTTTTTTATAAATATTAAAAATAAGAACTGGCACAGATATTTATTAATTTGTCTCATATCTTGGGTCAATCTGAATTGATGATTTTCAAGATTGTTGATTTTTCATGATTTTTGAAGGTGGATGAGAGTCAAATCTAGCATTTATTGTATAGAAAAAAACTAAAACCATCTCCCAGGCTTCATCATTTTGGGGTGAATCATAGCTAAAAACACAATCTCTGTGTCTTCTATGAGACATTAGATGCTGCCTGAAGTAAATCAAGGCCACCTAATAAAAAATTGACTTTGCTTTCCACAGGGCTGCAGCTGGAGGCAGCACGAGCAGGCGGATTTTGAAGTTCGTCGACAAGATTGCCAAGTCAAAGTATTTCCAGAAGGCCACAGAAAACGAGTACATAAAAAAGAAGATCGAAGAAATGTCCAACACTCCTCTGCTACTTGCGGTGGAAGTGCAGGAGCTTTCGGGAACCCTCGTCATCAACATTCCTCCTCCCCCTACTGACAGAATATGGTACGAGCTGTTCTCACAAAGATCTGAGCACACGCTGTTAATGTTGCATTAGGGACTGAAGCTTTACTTAAGCTTACATGATGTTTGGAGAGATTATTCAGAGCAATCTTGCTTCTTAAACTTTGGTGTCAGACGCTCTTGAAGGTTTAGCTTTGTCATAATTAAATTTCAATTTGAGTTTTAGGGATTAAAGTCGCACTGTCTACAGGCTGTGCTTGATGAGTTTAGTGATGTTATCATGCTGATCAGAAGATATTTTATACGTGTTTCAGGTAAAGAAACGAGGAGCAGAATTTTGAAGCATCTTTTTTTTAAGAGATGTTATTATGTAAATAAAATGCTATTTTGCATATAAGTTACATTAAGTAATATACTTTTTTATAAAGTATATACTTAACTAAAACCTGAAAGCAATTCTTCAGCATAGTTAATTGCAATAGAAAATTGGTTAATATATAAATGTATATGTAAAAAGTGTGAATATAATTGAACTTAAGTGTGCTTTTATGGCATGCTTGGACAGGACCTAAGACATATGTTACATACACAGTATATTATTTTGTAATTACAGTGGTTGTCCTCGAAATATGGTGTGTACACACAAGCATTTGTGGTAAATAAAATATGTATATTTAATATTTCTAATTATAAATTCTTGGGGCATTTTCCCTTAAATTTTGTCTTCAGCATGTGAAATGCATGCTCAATCAGATTCAGGTCAGGTGATTGACTTGGCCATTGCATAACATTCCACTTTTTTCCCTTCAAAACCTCTTTGGTTGTTTTTGGAGTATGCTTTGGGTCATTCTCCATCTGCACTGTGAAGCGCCGTCCAATGAGTTCTGAAGCATTTGGCTTAATATGAGCAGAAAAAATTGCCAGAAACACTTCAGAATTCATCTTGCTGATTTGTCCATAGGATGTTGTTCCAGCACTGTGAAGGCTTTTTTAGAACTCTAATCTGGCCGTCCTGTTTTTGAGGCTCACCAATGGTTTACATCTTGTGGTGAACCCTCTGTATTCACTCTGATGTAGTCTTCTCTTGATTGTTGACTTAAGACACATACACCTACCTCCTGGAGAGTGTTCTTTATCTGGCCATCTGTTGTGAAGAGTTTTTTCTTCACCAGGGAAAACATTCTTTGGTTGTCCACCACAGTGGAGTATGCGGATTTAAGGCAGATTGCCACAGGACTTTTGTGACAATGAATGGGCCGATAAATTTAGGAGCAAGTTTATTACAGACGGTGCGAAGAGGAATGTTTTTAGAAGAAAGCCACACTTTTTGACCGACAACGTAAACGGGAGGCTTAGACTGGTGGCGATTGGCTTTAGCCTTGGTGCACTCACCCACCTGGAGTAGAGTCTGTCTGACCCTGCTCCAGGTGCGACAGCACCTCTGAACAAAGGTGTGAGCGGAGGGGACCGCGGCTTCAGATTCCAGACTGGGAAAAATTGGTGGCTGGTAACCTAAACTACACTGAAACGGAGTGAGGCCCGTGACTGACATTGGTAATGAGTTATGTGCGTATTCAACCCATGTGAGCTGCTGGCTCCAGGAAGCGGGATTTTGGGAAACCAAACATCGCAATGTGCGTTCAAGATCCTAGTTGGCTCTTTCGGTCTGACCGTTACTCTGGGGATGAAACCCAGATGAAAGACTAACAGTGGCCCCCAATAACCTACAAAACTCTCTCCAAAATTTGGACACAAACTGAGGACCCTGGTCAGAAACCACGTCTGTCAGAAGGCCATGAATGCGAAAGACCTGATTAAGGACCGTAAGCACTGTCTCTCTGGCTGAAGGTAATTTGGGCAGAGGGATGAAATGAGCCGCCTTCGAGAACCGGTCCACGACGGTTAAAACCACCATTTTGCCGTTCGAGGATGGAAGGCCCGTAACAAAATCTAGCGAGATGTGGGACCAGGGTCTCAAAGGCACTGACAGCGGATGAAGAAGTCCATCCTTCCGATTGGAAGACTTAGAAGCTGCACATAAAGAACAAGCCAAGACAAAATTACGCATATCATGAGCCATAACTGGCCGCCAGATTCGTTGTTTAACAGAAAAAAAATGTGTGACACTCACCCCTGGATGACAAGCTACCTTGGAGGAATGTCCCCACCGGATAACGTCAGACCGAAGTTCCTCTGGCACGGTGTGCATCCGATTGGGGGTGTTACCCCTTCCAAGGCTGCGCGAACCTTCGACTCAATCTCCCATGTCATGCTGGAAACAAAAATCTTCTGTGGGACAATGGGGTCAGGTGACGATGCGTGCTCCGAAAAATCAAAAAGACGGGACAACGTGTCAGGTTTGATGTTCTTAGAACCTGGTCGATAAGAGATGGTAAAATTAAACCGACCGAAAAATTATGCCCACTGAGCCTGCCTAGAGTTTAATCTTTTAGCGGTTCTGATGTATTCCAAATTCTTGTGATCGGTCCAAACAATAAAAGGGACCCCCGACCCTTCTAACCAGTGACGCCACTCCTCCAAAGCAAGCTTGACTGCCAACAACTCACGATTACCAATGTCATAATTTTTTCTCTGCTGGTGATAATCGATGGGAGTAAAACGCGCACGGGTGGACCTTGCCATCCGAGGAGGACCCGACCCCCACCTCTGACGCGTCGACCTCCACCACAAACTGCCGAGAGGGATCAGGGGCTATAAGGATGGAAGCTAAAACGAAGCAGCTTTTTACTTTCGAGAACGCGGCCTCGGCCACCTGAACGACGTCTTGGAAGAGGTCAAGGCAGTCAGAGGTGCGGCGAGCTGGCCGAAATAAATCGCCGGTAAAAATTGCCAAAACCCAGAAACCTCTGCAGGGCCTTACGGGAATCTGGAGTTGGCCAATCTACCACAGCCTGAATCTTCTCTGGATCCATGCGCATCCCCTCGACTGACACGATATGCCCTAGAAAAGGAACAGACTGTGCATGAAAAATGCATTTCTCTGCCTTGACATAAAGACCATTCTCTAACAGCCTCTGAAGCACTCGTCTGACGTGCTGAACATGTTCCTGGAGAGCATGAGAAAATATCAGTAAAGTTGGAAAGACAGAAGGGCAGAATGCAGTACTCAAAATGCCCTCTAGGGGTGTTAAACGCCGTTTTCCACTTATCCCCCCCCTAAAAAGAGTCTGTGTGGTTAGGCGTGGTGTGTGTCGCTCTTTGTGAACTCCTCTCTGCTGCAGTCGGGTGTCAACTCTGATGGCTAACTCAATGAGTCCATCTAAGGTTTTCTGTAAATCCGTTGCATAAATCTCATCCTTTATATTATTCGCTGGTCCATGAAAAAATATATCCCACTGTGCCTCCACATTCCATTTACACTCAGCTGCTAGAGTACGGAAATCAATGGAGAAATCAGCCAGACTCAGATTGTTCTGTCGAAGTTCAGCAAGCTTCCGCGCCGCCTCTCTGCCTAAGACTGCTCGATCAAAAACAGTTTTTAGTTCATCAGAAAATGTCTTAAAAGAAGTGCAGCAAGGAAGTTTTCTCTCCCAGACTGTAGTACCCTAAAGAGCCACTTTTCCAGTCAGTGGGTTGATAACAAATGCCACCTTACTCTCCTCGGTGGAAAAAGACAAGGGTTGTAATGTAATATATAGTGAACATTTGGCCAAAATGGTCTGTATAAATGAGGCTCACCCGAATAACATGCTGGTGGTGGAAGTCCAAATGAAACAAGCTTATGGCGAAGACCCACCACCAGGACGAGCGAGAGCATCTAACAGGAAGCAGACACAGGAGTGAACAACAACGGACTGATAACACTATCTACAAACACGCAACACCTGTGACTGATAGAAAACAGCTGAGAGATATGAGTGGTAACAAGACACGTGACAACCCAGCTGATGAATGTAAACACACACACACACATACACACCACGCGGTGAAGATAACCCAAACAAACACGCCCACTTCCCACACACACACACACACATGCAAGAAGAACAGATAGATCCACAACCGTGACTGAAACACACTATGCCAAGGTCTCATTTAGAGGGTTGGAAAGTGGTATATTTACGTTTCTGCCGTTGATGCAGTGGATGGAAGAAGTTGGATCTTCTTGCAGGTCTTGAAGCATGGAATGAGCAGACTTCTATAGAAGAAATCTGTAGATTCTGGAGCATGCAGAACTGGAGATTTCTAGAGGTGGTGGTTGTTGATGTCGGGGACACACCAACGTCTTATCCTTGAAGGTAGAGTTCCTGGAAATCTGAGACACGTAGATTTCTGGAGGTGGTAGTCTTGAAGCTCTAGTTTCAGACGCCTTGGATAAAGCACTGGGAATTCGATTACCAAATCCTTGCTGGAACACGCAGCAAAGTTCTGAAGTCTTTGAGCAATTCAGATAGCCTTGTGTGTCAGGCCTTGCTTCACTTCTCTTCCTGTTTCCTCCGAGTTACACTCTTAGTTACAACACCACCCTCGATACCACTCTTTTTTTGTACCACACTCCGTTACAAACGCATACCACCACTATTACCACATACTTGATTCTGAAAACGCATTTGATTCTACCACACATTTTTCTTGCTCTCCTGAGAGAATGTTTTTAATAATTTCTCTGGAAGGTGGGATTGAAAAGGTGTTACCTTTCAAATCCAGCATTGCGATTGGATGATCCTGTGAGTTGGTCACTGGGAGGTGTCATCCATAGTGTGACCGGCATTTGCATAGTCATAGTCCACTTGTTAACTATTATAATGTTTAAGAGTCTTAAATATTTTCCTATGCATAATTCACTTTCCAAACCCCATATAATTTACCCAAGGCATTATTTGAAATATAGAGTCTAAACATCACTATGTAATGTTGATCTTTACCTAAGCATTCATATATAAACATTAATACGCAACGTTTCATACAGTGGAGTATTTCAAGCAGTGCATATTAAATATACACATGCTCATTTGAATCTACAGGTATATGAATTGAAATATTCCATTTGTGTCTCTTTTGTGAGATGGAGGTATTGTGATCCTTGTGTCTCTCAGTGTTTAAGACGATGTAGAATGCTGATTGGATCAAGAAGCTGTTTTTGCAAATTCTGGGCTCTTAACACCTTTGTCTTTCAGATAAACAAAAGACAGATGGTCACTGTCTTAAATTCCACTTTCTGATAAGCTTAAGAAAGGGACCAGAGTTTAGTGTTAACCCTGCAGCATTTTATATATTGGAAACTAATTTCCACAAGTTCATTTTCACAAGTTCCTAGCTTTACCGCTGATCATCACAGTACTAAGGAACATGGTCATGAAAGTCTACTTTCTTCACATTAACATTTGTTAACACTATATATATATATATATATAAAAGGAAATTAACAGAATGTTTAGGTAACCATATAACATCAAAAAAAGTTATTTGATGTAATTTTCTTGAGGTTATTATAAGTAAACAGGAAGAAAAGCCGATGCAGATTTGCATATTCAGTTTAACATACAATTAAACACACTTCTTTTCCACAATAATGGGGCTACACTATGTGTGAGAAAATATAAACATAACTTGCATTAAGTATCATGCCTAAAATGACTATTGAGTAGTATTTCTAATCACACCTGTTTGTGAGTAGCAGGCTCTGCAAGCGATATACACATCCCTTATTAGTGGGCTGCTGTGTCATTCATCTGCCATTTTGAAAAGGTAAAAAAGCTGATCCATGAACATTCAAAAGCAGCACACATGTATGATCATCTAGACCTGCAATGGACTTCAAAGGACTAACACAATACCACAAAATGAACAAATTAGCTAACACAGCATAAAAAATTTACCACAGATTAAAGAACTTGTAACATAAACACATTCATACTCCTATAAAAACACATATCAGCCATCCCCGTTTTATCCAAAGAATTAAATCTTGGTGTTTTGTGGCTACTTCATTTATTTTTTAAGTTAGAAAGAATAATCTGTTTGTGGACGTGTGATGTCTTTGGAAATTTGACCTATAATCATTTCTTTTGTTTGTTGTCGCACAGGTACAGCTTCTGCGGACCCCCAAAGCTCGATCTGAGAGTCAGACCTAAACTGGGAGAGCGAGAGGTGACTTTCTGTCATGTGACTGAATGGATCGAAAAGAAGCTTCAGGATGAGTTTCAGGTTCGTTATGATGACATAGCTTAACCTATTGTTACTTAATGTTAGTTCACACCTCCCAAAATTTTTTATTAATTACTCACCTTCATGCCATTCCAATCACCTGAGGCCTTCGTTCTCCTTATGAACACAAATCAAGATATTTTAGATGAACTCAGGGAGCTCTTTTATCCTCAATAGGTAGTAATGGTCCTAAGACATTAAAGGTTCAAGACACCTTGGAGTACTTTTTTCAAAAGAAACAGATTTGTGTGTTTTGAGCACCAGTTAAGACAACCTGTCAGCTTTAATTGGGGGTGAAAACTGGATAATATTGAACTTTTGTCTGCTAATTTTATCTTCTAGGTTTAAAAAAAATTGGTGACGTAGTGTCGATCTGCCTGTCCAGTGATGACGTGTCGGTTTCTTATTATTATTCATAGCTAAGTTTTCTTATCCTATGAGAAGACCCTGCTTCTTAATTATTCATGAGAGCACGTGCTTTCTGAAGGCAAGGCAGACCAGTCAAGCTATGAGACCCATGACTGGGTGAGACCACGTCCGCACACGGCACGGGTTGTATGTGTTTGTTCCCATGATCCACGTTGTTTGTTGCATGTTTTTCCCCACGATGCTTTCTGGGCCAAAACAGCAAGCATTTTTGTCAGGAGAGCTGTATGAGAATTTGAGAATGGCGAACTTTGTCTTTATCAGTTGAGTTTGTTACCGTTCAGACACATAGCCTATATCAGTGCTGCTGTGCTCACCTATGTTTAAAACCCTCCAGATTACCAACAGGGTTAATGGTTGAAATTGACAGGGCAAGAGACCTGCTGCACTGATATACACTGTGTCTGCATTCAGACCCGAGGATTGAGGAGGAGAGAAGTCCTCCTCATTATTAGTGTTTATATAAACATGATTATCTTTATAATGATATAAAAAATTGTGGTTACGTGTATATAAAATTGCAAATAACATAGCAGGGCATTCAATTACTTACTGTTGATTTTTCTTTGCATTTTAACTTTGTAAGGTATATAATCATGGGTCTCTGCATGGTTTGTGTCTCATTTTGTAAGCCAGCTGACAGTTGTTCGCTCTCTTTCTCTCCTGCTCTGCCGGCCACACCCACTCTTCATCTGCCTGCAGCACTCCCCGCCCATCATGAAGCATTTTTTTTATTCTGAGGTATACTTGAACCAAAAGAGGGGTGTTTCATGACTCTTTAAAGTCCAAAATATGAACTAGGAATGAACCAATACCACTTTTTTATAAACCAATATGAGTACAGGTATTTTAATTTGTGTACTGAGTACTAATCTCACTGCTTCCTCAATGCTTCTTCTTCAGTGAAAGTGCAATTAATTTGAAAAGATTATTCTTTTTTATTCTTTTTTAAAGGTTTTATTTTTTGCCTGTAGCAAGGATGAAAACAAAAATCTTTAACTCATGGCTAATTCAAGGCAAAAATATACACACATTCTTGATTACCCTGTATCGATTACCAATTAAGTATGGACATTTAAAGGATAAGTTATCCATGTGCTGACTCACGCCCATGACCTCACACATTACATAATCAAATGTGTTCACAAGTCCTGCCGTTAATCCCCGGGTCAGGTCATTAAAAAGTAGGCTACATGATTTTTAATGGATGGGTCATGGGGTGAATAAGATCATTTTAAATGATTTTATCTTGGCAGACTGTCATAAATACGCATACTCTCATTTTAAAAATCACACGATCATCATCTCACAATGTTTTCTCGTCCTTCCAACTGAGTTCATTCTTCTGAGATAATCTGGGAATACTTTTAGTGCTGCAAATAGGAATTTGAAACTTACAGGCGCAATGGATGATTTTCTTGTCATTAACAGTGAAAACAGTTTAATATAGGCTGTTCTGAAACAATGGAAATTTTACTTTAATTATATTTATACTATTATTTTATTGACAAACCAGTTTGTGTTTTGGTGCTGAAGCATATGTAGCGAACCTGTTTTGAAGCACTTGACTTATTTATTGTTCTTGTTTATTTTGTAGATAACAGACCAACAAAACATACATTAAAATTAATATACAAATTATAACAAATGAAATTCATTTAAAAAATATAACTTTTCCAAGAAAAATATATGAAGTGTATATTTTTGTTTAAACTTGTCTTACACATCTGTGCGAGTGGATGGCTCTGTGCAAAATAAGGATTTAAATTATGCGCCACTATAAATTGTTGTATCACAAACCTCTGTCATATAGGCATATTTGCCATATTAGTAATATAAGTCATTATTTTAAAAATTATGTCTTAAACATCTGATTTTTGCTGATGAGCCTTCTTTTTCTCAGAGTTCAGGCGAGGGTGTATTTAATAAGTTAAACTGTGGCCCACAATTTAGTTTGCCTGCAGAGTCAAACTGGAAGGAAAGTATACATTTGAAATACATTAAATACAATGGTATTTTGTGTACGATACGAGTACAAGTATTTTTTATCATACTCAATACCCGATACTGATATTGATACCTTGATACTGGTATCAGTGCATCCCTAATAGGAACCAAAAAACATAAGCAGCGTCCCAAATGGCACACTATACATTATGCACTATTTACTTATGCCCTTAATAAGTTGTTTTCAACCAGGTTAACACGTTCTTAAATTCCACTGGGTGTTTAGACAATTTTCAATCTGGTTTCAGAGCACATCACAGTACAGAGAGCGCTCTTATAAAGATAATCAATGACATCTGCCTAAATACAGATTCAGGCAAACTAACAGTGCTGGTATTGCTCGATCTCAGTGCGGCATTTGACACTGTCGATCACAGCATACTTCTGAATAGGCTGGAAAATTGGGTTGGGCTGTCTGGGACGGTCCTCAAATGGTTCAGATCTTATCTTAAAGGGAGAGGTTACTATGTCAGTATAGGTGACCAAAGGTCAAGGTGGACACCCATGACATGTGGAGTCCCACAAGGCTCGATTCTGGCACCTCTCCTGTTCAACCTTTACATGCTCCCTCTGAGCCAAATAATGAGAAAGAACCAAATTTCCTACCACAGCTATGCTGATGACACTCAAATCTACTTAGCCTTACTGCCTAATGACTACAGCCCGGTTGACACCCTCTGCCAATGCATTGATGAAATGAACAATTGGATGTGCTAAAACTTTCTTTAGTTAAACAAAGAGAAAACCGAAATCATTGTTTTTGGGAACAGAGATGAGGTTCTCAAGGTGAATGCGTACCTTGGCTCTAAAGGTCAAACAACACAAAATAAGGTCAAGAATCTTGGTGTAACTCTGGAGACAGATCTGAGTTTCAATAGTCATGTCAAAGCAGTTAGTAAATCAGCATACTATCATCTCAAAAACATTGCAAGAGTCAGATACTTTGTTTCCAGTGAAGACTTAGAGAAACTTGTTCATGCTCATGTAGCTCATTCAGAACGCTGCGGCCAGGATTCTGACCAGAACTAGAAAATCAGAGCACATCCCACCTGTCCTCAGGTCTTTACACTGGCTCCCAGTTACATTCAGAATAGATTTTAAAGTATTATTACTTGTCTATAAATCACTAAATGCAAATGGCCTACCTCAATACATTACAGATATGCTCACTGAATACAAACCTAATAGAACACTCAGATCTTTAGGATCATATAAACTAGAAATTCCAAGAGTTCAGTCAAAGCAGGGTGAATCGGCTTTCAGCTACTACGCCCCACGCTGCTGGAATCAGCTCCCAGAAATGATCAGATGTGCTCCAACATTAGGCGCATTCAAATCCAGACTGAAAACACATCTGTTTAGCTGTGCCTTTACTGAATGAGCACTGTGCTACGTCCGACAGATCGCACTATTATGTTTTTCTCTTTTTATAACCTGTTTTAACACATTTTTATCTGTTTTTTTATCTGTTTTTAATTTTTTTCTTACACTTGTATTTTTTATTTCTGTTTTTGTAAAGCACTTTGAATTGCCACTGTGTATGAAATGTGCTATATAAATAAACTTGCCTTGCCTTGCCTTACACACTTAACAGCATAGTATATGTATGAAGTCAACCCAAGTGGAACACTCTTTGATTTACTAAGCGGAAATTCAAACTGTTTCCCTGATGAACTTTGACAGTTGCCAAATCAGTGAAATAAATGACCAAAGTACCAAATAATACCTGCCATGAGTATAACCGCATCCATTATCGGGAGGTGCTATGATCACTCTCGTGGGAGATTTTTGCTTTCACCATCCAAAATAAGTAAAGTTATCCAACAGGTGCGCCCGATAGCTCCTTCCCTTCCGCTACGTGAGCAAAGCTGTGGTCATTGAGTGCATGAAGTGTCCATTATTACACACTTCATTTAACCGGTCGAATGAGCGCATCATCCGGGTAATTAAAGTGCACTTATTATTTTTAGAGTTTTCAGTGTGAACGCACTACTTACACTATTTATACTACAAAATGGCGTAGAATAGTGCATAAGTATGCGATTTGGGACGCACCTATGGTCAAAACATTCCATGTGACTTCAGAGGTTCAACTGGACTCATATGAAGCTCCATACAAAGCTTGTAAAAACAACTTTCTTCGTCAGTGTCTTCCGTGTCAGATCAGGGTGCAAGTTTACTAGGGGCTATGAATTGCTGTCTATGGAAGATTAGAGAGCTCTCTGATTTCATCCAAAATTTCTTAATGTGTGTTTGGAAGATGAATGAAGGTCTTGGGGGATTGAAATGACACGTGAGTGAGTAATCAACACAACTTACATTTTTGGGTGAACTTTGTTTGGGGTGAACTAACCCTTTAAGTTTATATGTAAATACGTTTTTTATATATAAATGTATTTGTTTTTTCGTATTGATTTACTGTTTTGACATATGGTAATCTAAAGTAACACGTATATATTTTTACACCTGTATATTTCTGTTTTTGTTTTTTCAATGAAATATATAATTGATTTAAATGAAAATGTTTGAATTAGCCCCATAACAAATCTTCTTAAATGTCCTGCTTTTTTATAGAATGTTTTCGTTTTGCCCAACATGGATGACATTTATCTGCCACTAATGCACTCTGGGATGGACAACCCGCCAGCTTCCCATCACCCAGCAAAACTCTCACAGAATTCCTCAATGGCCTCGACCGACAGAAGTGATCTGGAACATTCTGCAGAATTACAGTAGTGCCTCCCTGTGGACAGACATGGCAGTGCAGCAGGATCAGAACTGGCTTATTTAACTTCAACAAACTCAAAGCAGCAACACTTACCTTAAGCAAAGTGTGAGTAGCACATGTTCTCTCCCAATGCAATCAATTCAAGGTACCATATCCATCATGCATTCCCATTTCCAGGACACTGAAGTTAGTTGTTGTCATCATACCGGTGGCTTAATGTGTGAATCATCCATTTTGTTACTTTATTGAATATATATGACAGCTGATTGTGTGTTGGAACATCCTCAATAGCTTAAAATAGACAAATAAGCATTAGTAATAAATGATTTATTTAATAATTCATATTTAGAATGAAATACAAATCTTTTTTTTTTAAAAAGTCTTACATGTTCCAAGGCGTTTGCTTTTTACATCAAAAATGATTATTAAATATCAGACATTTTTGTACAATTTCACATTTTCTTGTCAAGTATAACTTTAAGATTGTAATATCTGAACATAAGCAGGCATTTGAATGTTACAGTAATATTCCTTATATGTATGCATAAGCAAAGCATATCTTTTGGTTTATCGTCAAGTTCTGAACAGACAATAAACTTGTAATATCGATGTGTTGTGTTGATCTTAAAGGGATAGTTCGACAAAATATTTGAAAATCTTATTGCTTTATACTCCATACCTGTACGACTGTATTGGTGCATTCCATTTCAAGTCAGAAATTCAGATTTTCCAGTAATAACTTGTGACTTGAATGTTGGAAATCAGAAACAAATATGGCTGCATAGTATATGAACAAGTGAAACAGTCATAATATATTATTGTTGTTTTTTCTTCTTCTTAGCATTTCTTGATCTGTTTCAAACTCAGTGGTGCACACAATACTATCCAATCTCTATCTGTGGATACTTCTATGCTATCTATGCTCAAAAAGATTTATTTTTTTGTTCGTTTTAATTAGTGGGGTCTAGTGTTATTTTCAACCCCAATGAGTTAGAGGCAGCACTGTAAAATGTTTCACTCGGTTAAACTTACAAACTCAACTTCACCAGTCGCCTTGAAAATGTGAGTCAACTTAACTTAGAGAGATTCTTTGTTTAAGATTCTTTGCTGAGTTTCAAGGTGTCTCGATGGTGCAGTGGGTAACACGATCTCCTCATAGCAAAAATGTCACAGGTTCAAGCCTCGGCTGGGCCAGTTGGCATTTCTATGTATAGTTTGCATGATCTCCCCGTGTTCACGTGGGTTTCCTCCGGGTGCTCCGGTTTCCCCCACAGTCCAAACACATGCACTATAGGTGAATTAAAATGGCTAAATTGGCGATAGTTAAGGTGGATAAGATGGCGGTTCATTCCGCTGTGGGGACCTCTGAATAATAACAGGACTAAGCTGAAAAGAAAATGAATGAATGAATGAATGAATGTTGAGTTTAACAGTATGTAAAGTTTATTTATAAACTAATTTCAAGAGGATCACATGCTTATGATTACTTGCGGCTGGTCCCACAATATTCTATTTACGATTCACCAATCAGATGATTCCTAAGCCACCTTAAATACCCTAAGCTCCATATCACAACCATCTTCGTTTTGAAGAATCTCCCCTTCCAGCCCTACTCCTCCTCCTTTCCTAGATGGGTGGCACGGTGGCTCAGTGGTTAACACTGTTGCTTCACAGCAAGAACGTCACTGGTTGTAGTCCTTACCAAGCCAGCCAACGTTTCTGTGCAGAGTTTATATGTTCTCCCTGTTTGCCCCGGGTTCCCCGGTTTTCTCCCACCTTCCAAAAACATGCAAACTAAGCTAATTGTAGTCAAACAAACAAATCGGCACCATAGACATGCTCCTAGTAAGTAGTCATCTCTTAATAGCAATCCCTATCTCTTCATTAGCTACTACAGCAGGGGACTTCTCGAGTTCTACCTGAGCTCAAACTCCCCTCTCGTCTTGCAAACAGGAGAGAGCTCCGGGCTCGAGGATCTTAGGGACAGCATGCCAAACAAACTTTATAATCAATCATCAGCTAAGTGTGAACTCTTGAAATTTAACAAAGAAATTAGAAATTTAATTGAAACAAAGAATCTCTCTAAGTTGAGTTGACATTTAGCAGCTGGTGAACTTGAGTTTGTAAGTTTAACCAAGTTCACCGTTTTACAACATTTTCAGCCAATTATGGAAACATTTGATATGCTTTGCCAGTTTGGTTACACGTCAATGTCATTTTTGGGACAATAAGCAAATTAATTTAAGAACAGGTTTCAAAGTGTACGTTTTTGAAAAAAACCCCACCATGTGTCTGTGTAAACACCCAAAAACTAAAGTCTTCAAAAATGCTTACATCATGTACATGCATAATATGTTTTTAGGGGAGTGTTTAAGGCAAACTCTAACAAACATACTCAATAATGGTGGAGTATGTGGTAGTGTTGTTGCTCTAGTGTTTCCTAAAGCCTCAACAGCAAAGTGTGTATTTACTTCACACACACACGCATCAAATTATTGATCTTATTCAGCAATGTGGAAGTAATTTCTTCTGCAAGTTCAGTTTTAGAACTTGTGATTAATTTGCATATAGTGGAAATTAGGAACAATTAATGGCAAATAACGATCAAACTACTTGCTCCACAAACAAGTGTGTTTATGACTATATATAAAAATAAAAAACAACATAATATTAAAACTAGCTTGCAACATTGAGCAGCATAACGAGCTGTTTTTACAACTAAAAATGAATGGAGGTTAATGAGATTGGAAGTCTAAGGTAACAATGGCTGTGCTCACTCATACATGAAAGAAGAAGGTCACATTCCCTACAGGTACTGTTTACCATAGACTGGCCTGGCATATGTAATGCAGCATTTTTTGAAAAAATGTTGTCATGTAGATGTGAAACTACTGCAAAATGCAAGGGGGAAACATTTTCATTTTTCTCTACGTCGTTGTTATATTAACGTAGCCTTAAACTGCATGGATTCAAAGTGTGTGGGAATTTCCCAGCACCAATGGTTTTACTCTCCGGACAAAGTAACTAGCGGTTCATTCCGCTGTGGCGACCCTGATAAAGCGAGTGACAGTAGTACAGATTTGGACTGACATAAGAGTAAATGAGTAAACATTTTTGAGTGAACTATCCTTTAAGATCATTTTAATAATGGAAAGACACATTTAATAATAAAACACGCACACATAAAACAACTTACTTTTTGCTTGTTTGTTTGTTTGTTTGAATCCTGGACCATTTTAAATCTATATAAATCTATTTCTTGAACTGTTAGTGTGTCTGTGTCTGCTGCTGCTTGTACTAGCAGCAGTAGCAACTGTCCAAGCACTGGTTCCCTCGCCTGCTTCCGTTTCCAGATCTCCGACCTCCAGGCTCTCACACATCATGTTGATCTGCCTCTTTATTTGGGCCATGCGGCTCTGCATGCGCTGCATCTTCCTGCGCAGGTTGGCTGCGATGGCTCTCTGCTTCCGCCGCTCTGCTAGGTAGCGCTGCTGCAGCTCTCGGTAGCAGTTGTGTAGGGCTTGGTTCTCCCGGACGAGCAGCGTCCCACAGCCCATTGGACACAGCTGTCTCCAGTGACTGCAGTTCTGATCATGCGATTGCGCATCCTTCCTCAACACCTGCTGTCCGCAGCCCTCATGAGGACAAATCTGCCACTCATAGGGACAGTTGGAGATGTGGAGGTACTCGTTAGAAAGCGGGAAAGTCGCCCTGCAGCCCTGCTGTCCATTACGACACTAAAAACAGACACACAGTGACATTTCAGATTCATATTTTTGTAACACTGTATTTTTAGGGTCCCTTTAGATATTTTCTTGACTCCAAGTAACTTTGCAATTACTGTCCATGTCAAGTAGCAGTCATCAGAGGATTAGTATGTCTGCTAAATAGCTGCTCACACTTTTTATTGTACCCCAACAGACTATAAGTAACTTTTTTTAGGTTTCAGACAGCACCTTTTCTACTGTGTGACACATTACAGTTCATTTTCAATTGCGGTTCATACCACTTAAAGTAAATTCTTTTTGTCATTACGGGTCACCTTAATCAGCACTCGCTGGATCCACTCGTTGGTCATCTATGGTGCTGCTATTTCCTGTTGTTCCAGGATCAACATAGATGTTAATCCAGGAACATGTCCTACTTGGTGAAATCAGGTTGGCGGTGTATACATCATGTTTTGGTAATGGTAGATCTTGCTGAAACCTTACCCACTGTCTTACTAAAAAAAGTACCAAGCACCAGCCCTCCAAAAGTGAGTGAAGTGAGCTGAGCTGTATCATGAAGTGGAAAAGCACATTTGGTCAAATGGTGCTATGCAGAGCTATAACAGGAATTTGGGATGCTGTCTCTCCCTCTTAAATGGTTGAATGGGAACTAATGAATCATTTTTATGCTTTATTGAAGAAAAAATGTCTTGTGGGGTCCCTAAAATATTAATATATTTATAAAGGGGCATTAGGGCAAAAAGGTTGAGAATACATTATCTTTTTGAAATACCATAATTTAATGTTGCCTAAATCCTTTCCCCCACTACACTAAGAGACTAAAGCCCAGCTAAGACTGTGATTTCATACATAATTTGGTGGTCTAAAGCCCTGCTCACACTGTGGGATTTCAGCCACGGTTTGGTCATCGGAGACAAATTTGGGAAATCCTAAAAGACTGATATAATCCTAGGCTTAAATCATTGGTTTGACATGTTCACTAGCAGCCGATTAATGGCTGTTGCGATCAGATTTTCCTCTCTGATGATGTTCTGGCATAGTCAGATTTCAACTGTCTTACAACTAGCGTCAAATCAAGAACTAATTGGAGTGCTGAACTTAATGACGCAATAAGTACGATAACTTCAAATCACCTCTGAAATTTTTCGAAAAACTATTTTTCTGCTTTAAATATTGAAAAAAAATGTTTTGCAATGTTTATTGTTGAAGTAAGTTTTTTTGTGAGGTATTATTTCAGAATGTGGATTACTGAATATGTCAATGATGAATCTCTGAATAAGTTTTTATTTAACGTGTCTTTGTGTGACATCTTCATTGTTATACTGTCTGACAATGTGAGAACTGCTATCTTACTTGTGACATGGTAAACAAATGTATTCAGTCTCACAAGCTACAATTGTAAAGGGTTAATAATAAAACGCACAGTGTGAGCCGGGATTAAGAGAAACAGAGAACATATAAAGAACTAGAGTCTTTACAACAGTTCTATATAGCACCTTAATCGCCCCAAAGAACCAATAAACTGTGCTGGGTTTAACAGGTTCTTTATACATTAAAGATGCTATGGAGTCAATTTAGGCCCATATATACTAGCAACATAAAAGAAAGTTTTGCAAACAAAATAAAGTATTGAGCAAAAAATTGTGTAAAATAATGCAAACCTTAAAAAATCAGAAAGGGAAAATTGAGTTTTGATAAATAAAAAGGAATTTTGCTAACAAAAATACAGAACTACAAATAAAAATCAAGTATAGTGCAACAAATATTCATATATTTTCTACATATTTTTTCCAGTATTGCCTTTACAAAACCTCTCAAGTCAGTTGCAATGGTCATTTTGATTTGCAAATTTTACTCGCGATTTAAACACCCTGAGAAAAAAAATGAAAAAAAACAAAACAAAGTATTCAGGTATTTTACTTAATCTCAATTCCATTTACGACAGCGATTCATGGCTAATTTCCTTTGTGTCATAATGTCTCTAGCTGATGACGTCGCTTTATAGGAGGCAGATCTGGACATGCCTGCCATACATGGCCCAGTTCCTGTGACTCCACCCCTTGTCAAATCAGAGCCAGAAAGTAAAACGCACAGAAATGTGAAGTGCAAAAAGAAAACAGCATCGCAAACTTACGGTTGACTGAAAAGCATACCAAAATGAGCATTGCAATTGACTTGAGAGCTTTTTTAAAGGCAATACTGGAAAAAAATATTTAGCAAATATATGTATATTTTAGGGGCGGCGCGGTGGCACAGTGGGTAGGCGCTGTCGCCATACAGCAAGAAGGTGCTGGCTCGAGTCCCGAATGGCTCTTAAAGGGAATGGAAGATGAGACCCTGATTGGTTTAATGCACGTTATCCTCAACTCATTAAGAGGATAAGCACAACCCTGTCAGACCATGCGCAAACCGTATTTTTTCGTCTTTAAAATAGTAAAAGTGAATTCGGACACATCCTTAATGCTTTTGCGCCATGCAATTTAGACTTTGCACCTAGATCATTAAAATAGAGCCCAAAATGTGTAAGTGTTAAGGACATATCTGTAGTATACCTATAAAAACAACAACAAAAACCAAAGTGGACCTAATACCCTATGAAGAATCAAATGTTAGTTAGTTGATATGTACAGGCATGTGTTTGTATTCACCAGATCATCTAAAGTGGGCTATAAAATTAAAGTACATCCCACATTTTCAGCCCTATATGAGTATGTTGCCTACCTTGACTGATAAACGGCCAATGGATTTGCTCAGCTTAAACAAAACCAGCATTTGATTCTGGTCAATCGATTGCCTACAGCATGGGCATTTAACCTGTCTGAAACAAGCAGAAGAAAACAGACACTATGGAAGTCTATGCATACAAGTTACCAGCTTTCTTTAAATATATTGTATATTCTTTTGTGTCCCATGTAACAAAGACACTCAAACAAGTGTGGAACAAATTCATCACAGTTTTCAATTTTCTGTTTAAAATTTTGGGTAATCTCTTTTATACCTAAGGCAGGTATAAGTAATTAATTAAATGACCTAAAATTAAAAAGTAATCTCCCAATTACTTTGTAACTAATTACATCAAAAACTTTCTTTTTTTTTGTTTTTTTTTTTTTACTGAAAACCGAAAGAAATTACAATATTACTGCATTTTAGTATATTGATTAAATAAGTGCTTCCATGATTAGACTTCTTTTAGAAACATCTTTCAGAAAGTCTTATACTGACCCCAAACATTGGCCAGCCATTGTATTTGTTGTTGTTTTTTTTTTGTTGTTTTTTGCAACTAATAAATTTTCTTAAATACTTTAATTAATGTAATTAAAATATATTTCAAGAGTTCACACTTAGCTGATGATTCATCAAAGCTTGTTTGGCATGCTGTCCCAGGAGAGAGCCCTGAGCTCAAGGGATCCTCGAGCCCAGGGCTACCTTCCGTTCGCTGAGCAAGAGGGGAGCTTGAGCTCAGGTGAATCTCAAAACTCCCCGGCTGTGGTAGCTACGGGAATACCTGAGAAAGAGGGAGCTAGACAAGTGCCTGATTTGCTAAGTCTATTATGCATTAGGTATATCTTTGGATGGTGGTAGGAATCCAAAGAACCCGGGGGAAACCCGCCCGACATGGGGAGAACATACAAACTCCCCACAGAAACACCCACCGGCCAAGCGGAGACTAGAGCAGTCAGTGTTCTTGCTGTGGGGCTAACAGTGCTAACCACTGGGCAGTCGTGTCGCCCAATCTATGGTATAGGAATGGGGGGGGGGGGGGGGGGGGGGGGCGGGGGGAGGAATGAGGAGGGGGGGGGGGGGGGGGGGGGGGGGGGGATCTTCTAGACGAAGATAAATGTGGGCAGAAGGCTGTGGTTATTTATAGTAACTTAGGAATCATATGATTGGGAGATCATGACATGATTAGCTAATATGGGACCGGCTGTGATAAATCATAAGCACGTGATCCTCTCAAAATTAGTTTGTAAATAAACTCCACCTAACACAATATTTTACAGTATTTCAGTATACTTGCTATAGCAATAACAATAAATGACACGTCATTACATGCAATAGCCCTAAGGCTAGCACTATCATACAGTACATATTGTTAATTAATATTACCCAATGCTTACTGTAAATGTGTTACACTTTAACAAGTACATCTAAGAATGAACAGTAGCCAAATGTATTCTGTAAATCATTTAGCAACACACCCCAATCAGGTTAATCTTAAATCTTGAAATCAAATTCTTACCTTTTCATCCACTGTAAAATGCATTCCTTGCAGAAGACATGGTTGCATTTAAGTCGTACAGGACAGCGTAATACAGCTCTACAGATGACACAAATCAGATCATCATCTGGAGGATCCACAAACTGATCCACTTCATAACCTCCAGTCTAATATGAGAAAAAAGCAGTAATAATTATAGGATGTCATTTATCTATTAGAATGTACAAGCAGTATTATTAGGTATTATGCCAGGACACTCCTGTAAAAGAAGTTATTTCCTGTGTAAATAAGCTTATAATATTAATTATTAATATTAATAAAACAACCTTTTATATAATAAAACTTTAAGATTTGTAAACACTCTAAGTGCATACTGCAAAAAATGCTGTTTTTGGTTATAGTTTCTGTCTAATTTTTTGTCAAAATATAAAAAGTCAAAATCTTAAATCAAGAAGCATTTTCTAGACTTAAAAAGTGTTTTTTTTTTTCAGAAAAAGCCCAAATTAAGTGGGTTCTACCTTAAAACAAGCAAAACTATATGTGTATGGAGTAAGAAAATTAATCTTATTTCAAACCCGGATGACAAGATTATTTTACTTACACCATTGGCTGATTATTTTGCTTGTTTTAAAGAAAAACCCACTTAATTTAGATTTTTCTGAAGACAAAACAATATGTTTTTCTAGAAAATGCCTCCTGATTTAAAAATATTTAGATATTTGGACTAAAAACAAGACAAAAACTGTAAATAATAAAAGATTAAACAATATTTTTCACAAAAGGTTATGGAAATAAAAGAAACTTACCATTTTCTGTTGCGTTTTAAGCACACGGCTGATACAGATGCTGAAGAATTCAGAGAGGCAAAAAGACAGACATCAGTCATCACAACACGCAGCAAAACATCCCAAAGGAGATCACTTGACCCGGGATCATTCAGAAATGCATTGCAGATGTCCAATCTTCTCTTCTCTTCCATTCTAGCACAAGTGACAAATGTGGTTAGCACCTGACAACTTTTTGACACTAGCTACTGGGACTCTATTTTGGTAACATCTAGGTTTTACTTATCAGACAAAGGCACTGTTATGGAAACCGCTGAACTTCAATGGCTGCTGCTCTAGAGGATACAAGCCCTATTCTCTAAACACACAGGGCTGAATGGCCTGTGGAAACACGGCAGCCGTTTCGGCACAATGGAAGATTTCATAAATCAATATGTGTTGAATGTTTGGTTGCCAATAATGCACTTTAGGTGCATATATGTGTGGTAGACTTTACTGGTTAAACTAAATCAACAACTATTAGTTTAGCTAAAGGTAAAATATAAAGAAAACTCCAGAATGAACTGGCCAACATTCATGAACAGAGCGAATGGTGTTACTTTAGGGTAAAATCTATACATTGCAACAAAATGCTTTTCTAACATTTTTGTCTTGTTTGTAGTCCAAATATCTTATTCCTTAATTATTTTACAAAAACTATATGTCAAAATAAAGTGAGTTTTTACTTAAAACAAGCTAAATCATCTGCCAATGTTGTAAGCAAAATAATATTGTTTTTTTTTTTGAACATAAGATTATTTTGCTTACCCCAATAGCTTATTATTTAGCTTGTTTTAAGGAAAAACTCATTGAATTTGGGCAAAATAATTCTTAAAATAAGGCAGTGTGTCATGCGTCTCTACAAAATGCTTCTTGACGTAAGTATTTGAGATATTTGGACAAAACAAAACATCTACAGTAAGTAAGAAAATATTTTTTTGCAGTGTAGCTTCAGTATATGCGTATTGTACTCATTTGCTCACATAAGAGGTTTTAGAGCTGCGTGATTCTGAAAAAACTGAGAGTCACAAATTTCATGAGTGCATTATCTAGAAGCTGGATACATAGACATGCCATTAATGTATGATTTGGTGATAGTAGATACAAGGTAAAAGTGGATACAAATCTGGAATATGATGACTAAAAAACTAACAAAAATTAAATAAAATACTGAGAAAATTGCTTTTAAAGTTGTGAATGAATTTATTAGCAATACATACAGTATTACTAATCAAAAATATTTTATGTATTTTTTTGGTAAGACATTTACAAAATACCTTCACAGAAAATGATCTTTACCTAATATTCTAATACTTTTTGGCATAAATATCAATCATTTTAACACATACAATGTATTTTTGACTATTGTCAAAAAATATACCAGTTCAAAATAAGACTGGTATAATGGTCCAGGGTCACCAATTCTCTGTTAAAACAAAAAGATCAAGATTCTTCCACAATTCTGAATTCTTGACAACCAAGCAAAACAGCAAATTATTTAGAGATTCAGATTTTTTATTTTTTTAAATACATTACATTTACTATTATATTATTCATTAAAAAATAAAAAATAATAATAAAAATAAATAAATAAATAAAGTTGATTTTGGATTACTAGTTTAATCACTAGACTTTACTAGTTTAATAACCCGTTGAATGACCAAACACTCAAAAAAAAAAAAAAAAAAACTGTTGCTGCTTGCTCAAACTACTTATTTACATTGAGCTAAAAAAAAAACACAATTCTTGAGTTTATTTAGGGACAACATAATTGTTGTTTTGTTTAATCAACTTACAATTGTACAAACCATTAAGTTAACTTAAATGATTTGAGTTGAGTTGAGATGAGATGAAGGGATTGTGTGATTCAGCGACTAATCCTAACAGTTGCTTGTGGCCATCTACTGTTTTGGCATAAAAATGCAGTTGATCCACAAAGTCATCATGGTTTTGCTACACTAACCATGGTATTTATAGTAAAACTATTATTGTAAACATGGGAATCAATCCGTCAAAAAGAACTACCATTTATTATTATAAAACTGTATATTTTAATCAAGCAAAGAATAGAATCACAAAACCAGTCATAAGTGAAAAAATAAACTTTCCACTGATGAATGACTTGTTAAGATAAAACAATTCAAGTGATACTGTAAAACGATTAGGAAATTTAGAAGATTGAGAAAATCATCTTTAAAGTTGTCCAAATTAAGTTCTTAGCAAAGCACATTACTATATTAGCATATTACTATTTACTATTGAGTTAGGCTAAATATTACTATTACTAAGTTTGGATAAAATAATAGCAGGAAATTTACAAAATGTCTTCATTTTTCATTTTCATTTTTGCCATAAAATAAAGATCTATCCTTTTGACAATGTATTTTTGGCCATTGTCGTAAATAGTGAAACACAAAAGTGGTTTTGTGGTTTCTGGTTTCATTTTTTTCTAGCAGGTAAAACCTGTCCTACACAATGGTGATATAATAAGGGGAATTTTTCAGGATAATTTGATGTTATAAAAGAAGTCTTCTCTAACACGTACACATCTTAAGTATCAATAACAGACAAACAGGCAATAAAGGTTGCCTACTTATTTCTGAGAATGTCCGTTTGTAAGCAAGCGCAGCTTCCTGCAGAGAAAACTCAAGACACTCCTTAGGTTAATGATTGCAGTTTATTACCAGTAGCAGACTTGTTCATCTTGCCGTTATGATTATACAGAGTAAATTTAACAAAGCCAAACTCAGCTCACTGATGGGTATAATAATTAGAGATTTATTCTCAAAACAGACCAAAGCACAGAAAAACATAAAGTGGAATCATTTCATTAGTTTTTCTTGTTATTTGTTTTGTTCCTTTCATCGTCTCAGCTGGTATCAGTTTCATTATCTGGAAATGTTGCACATTATATTGCTCTTGCTTCTGTATTACTTTTTGATCTAGAAAAATAGTTAGAGAGTATTGTTTTAAAAACACCCCAAAGAATTACTTCTAATACTACAGTGTTTGCAGTTTTCTGATATTAATGATTTTATATGATGTTTATTGTCAAAATTTTCCATTTCTACTTTAAAGATTGTCATATTAGTGACAGGTTGTTTATAAACATCTTCATAAACTGCAAACATTATACTAATGTTTTCACTAAAAGATCCTTAATCAAGACACATTTAGCAAAGAAGCAAACATACTTAAAATATTAGGTCATAGTTTTTATGTCATTACTTTACAGTGTTTCGCAGTATTTGTTTTAATTTTGTTTTGGAAAAAGGTCTTATTTATTTCAGTTGTACTGGAATAAAAAACTGTTTAACAGTTTTAAATTCTTATATTCACTCACCGGCCACTTTATTAGGTATGCCTTACTAGTACCGGGTTAGACCAAATGTTGTCTTCAGAACTGCCTTAATCCTGCGAGGCATAGATTCAACAAGGTACTGGAAATATTCTTCAGAGATTTTGGTCTATATTGACATGATAGCATCATAAAGTTGCTGCAGATTTGTCTAATTAATTTGATGCTTATATGCATACCTCAGTTGTAACGAGTGGTTATTTGAGTTATTGTTGCCTTTCTATCCGCTCAAACCTGGTCATTCTCCTCTGACCTCTGACATAACCAAAGCATTTGCACCCACAGAACGGCAGATCACTGGATAGTTTCTCTTTTTGGACCATTCTCTGTAAACCCTAGAGATGGTTGTGTGTGAAAATCCTAGTAGATCAGCAGTTTCTGAAATACTCAGACCAGCCCGTCTGGCACCAACAACCATGCCACATTCAAAGTCACTTAAATCATCTTTCTTCCCCATTCTGATGCTCGGTTTGAACTGCAGCAGATTGTCTTGTCTATGTCTACATGCCTAAATGCATTGAGTTGCTGCCATATGATTAGCTGATTAGAAATGTGTGTTAACAAGCAAAATTATATATATACTGTATACACTCACCGGCCACTTTATTAGGTACACTTGTCCAACTGCAGTTATGATTTATTTATTTTTTGTCTAAATAACTTGTCTAATTACCCTGGTTAAGCCAGTATCACTGTAGTATCTGACAAAACAGCTAATTATGTATGGTCATCATGACAAAGACAAAAGAATTTAGCTATTAAATTAATGTTTAAAAAATGTATTAAAAATATTCTATTTCCACATGCACTCAAAGATACTTTTTGTACTTTTGTTTTAGACATAAAATCCCTTAATTTTGATAAAAATAGGACTTAACAGTCTTTAACACACAAGTAAATGTATCAATATAAAATAAATTAAAATCTTTGCCCTTTAAAAGGATTTGGGCAGTGTATAATTCGTCACCCTAGAATTGTAGGTTCTATCTGACATTTTGGTCAAAATTAAGTTATTGACTTATTCTTATTAAATGACAACTTATTTACATTATGGTATGTTATGCAGATAGAATCTTACAATTCCAAAGTGACGAATTGTATATATACAGTATATGTGTGTGTGTGTGTGTGTGAGTGTGTGTGTGTGTGCTTTTGTGCATATTAAAAAAATTCCACAACATCAAAATAGTAGGAAACATTTATTGAAACGTATTAAGTTATATAAGCAAAAATCCAGATAAAAATCTTTTCCAGTTTGGAATACCATTAACTTGACAAAAAGACTAACATTAATATAACATTAATGAAGCAATGATTTTTTTTACAAATATGTAAACAGTAACTACATCCAACAGGATATGCATAATATATAACAAACAAGAACACAGAACAGAATAGAATAAACAAATCATTGCAATACCTGTACTGTATGTTTGCATAAATGTCACATAAACTCCCATCTTTATGATTAGATGTTAGTTTATAATATTATTAATGTAACTATCAAAAAGACTATTTGTTATACACTTGCATGATTACAGTTGTGGATCATGAAGTGTAAAGTCTTAAAGATCAGCCAACAAATTTCTTCACAACAGAAACCTACAAAACAGCACAAAATTACAGACTAATTCACATGTCACTGTGTTAATCGCGTGCAGAACACACAGAACACACTTCATTCCAGCATTTTTTTCCTGGCATCTGACTCAAAGCATGCTTTGAACTAGAAACCATTTTCATCAGTGATTGAGTGAAGTGATTTCATTTCTATCTTTCAAGCTCTTCCTCCATCTACCATGACTGGTCTTTCAGGAGCCAGCCGTGCGGATGTAGCTAGAGCCGCTTTACGGGTGTAGGTCGTGCATCGCTGTAGGATCTCTCGAGTTTGGGGTCTGGGTGGGACCTTTGGAGCTCCGACTCTCTTCATAGGATATCCAGAGTTGACAGGGCTGGACTGACCACTGGACATAGCGCTATCGCTGCTGTCTGGCTCTTTATCTTGCCGTCTCAGAAGACCCTCGTCCTCTTCTGAGCTGGACATGCTGGGGCTCATGGAGGTGGTGTCTGAGGAGCTGAAGCTGAAGTCTGTTCCATCATCACTGAAGCTGCCGGACTCTTGGCGCTGCACTGGATCGGTGAAGTGACTCTGTGGTTCTGACAGGATTTCAAGAGAGCTTGACTTGAGGAAACGGTTAATTCTGTTTCGCTGGGGCTCTGGTTTGGCAGAGTTGCTGGTAGACAGGTTGATGGTGGAGCTGTGAAGTTTCCTTTGAAGTGTTTGAAGGCCAAAACTGGGGCTGCTGTAGAGCTTCAGGTACATGGAGGGCACATAGCCAGCCTTATTGTTATATCTGGTGATGGAATACAAATGTCATCATTTGTTTGTGTGTGTGTGTTTAGATATTCTTACTGAAGCCCTGTTGCGGGTGTGATATATACACTACCGGTCAAAAGTGTGGGGTCGTTTTTGTTTTTTTAAAGAAAATTATTCTGTTCATCAGGGCGCCATTTAATAAATGTAAAAATAAATTGTTAAATAGTTATTTAATAAATATTTTATTTATTACTTATTGTATTTAGTTTCAAATGAAATCATTACGCCAGTCATTATTGATTTTATTACCATTAACATTAATAATAATATTATTATTATTAATACTAATAATAATAACAATAATAATTAATATTAGAGTGATTTCTGAAGGATCATGTCACTCTGAAGACTGGAGTGATAAAGCTGAAAACCACCAGGCTATTGGCGCTAAACATGGGCTGGTATAAGTTTCTGACAGTATGATAAACCTTGGATAAAAACACCATGGTTTCACGGTATCAAGGTATTGTGATTACTGCTTTAAAATAAGTTATTTTTAAATGAATTATTTTAAAAAACTTTTTCCCAATGAACACAATTTATTTTATTTAAAAAACTTTTATAATATTTTGGAACAGTAAACATGTCAGACTAAATAATTAAAATAAATCAGTAACTTCTGCTCTCTTCATTAGTTTCAATAACACACTTTTTTTACAGCACATAACAAATACATAAAAAAAACCCTTACATATACATTGGGAATGGTATTACAGAACATTTTAGCTGTATTAAAACCCTGACTTTTCCAAACCGCGGTAAACCTTGAAACCGGTTATCGTCCCATGCCTAATTGGCGCCGACATATAGGTCATTGCTGACAGTTTTTTTCTTGTGGTTTTAAACTTTAAAATTCAGACTTTTTTACAACTATTAAGTGTTGGAAACCTAACAATGACTTTTTAGATGACTTTTTAATACTCCAAATGTTGAGAAATGTATTCACATTTTTCCCCTGCAATTCATTATTTTTTCCTATTTTCAGCCAGCCCCTGAGCTTCCGGTGAACTGTCTTTCCATTATAAAATTGCCAAGTTTAAGGTATGATTTCTTTCAAAATCAATGATCTTCACTGCCTGATAGATATACAAAATAAAGCGGGTCTCATACTGGACAAAAAGTACTGCATTTCCCCCCGCCATGTCTTTAAAATATGCCAATTTATTTTACCCCAGTATTTTCAACTGAGTTTCTGCACCTGCTGGTACTGACTCCTCTAGCCCTTACACGGTCTTTCATATCATTTACGCTTGAACAACTAAATGAATGCTTAAGTCTATTTAACTAAATATATTTTAATTACACTACAACATCGATGCTGTAAATGGAACGTCCCATTAAGCTTTATCATTGGCTGAAAAACACTAGCTGTGCATAGAGCCCATTTGTACTTTTTCACAAAATTGTTTTAGTTTAAATATAATAGAAGTATTAGTATGTTTTTGTACTTTTCAAAATAAAACGATCGGATACAAAATCTTGATTTAGGTTTAAGTACAGTACATCAACATGTCAGAAGGAAACAAGACATGAAAGGAGTACATCCAAGTAAATCAACTTTGCATACAGTTAAAGTCAGAATTATTAGCCCCCAGAATTATTAGCCCCCCAGATTTATTAGCCCCCCTGTTTATATTTTCCCAAATTTCTGTTTAACGGAGAGAAGATTTTTTTCAACCCATTTCTAAACATAATAGTTTTAATAACTCATTTCTAATAACCATTTATTAGATTAGATTATTAGATTATTGATTTATTTTATTTTTGCCATGATGACAGTAAATAATATTTTACTAGATATTTTTCAAGACACAAGACACACAAGTGACATTTAAAGGCTTTACTAGGTTAATTAAGCAGATTAGGGTAATTAGGCAAGTTATTGTATAATGATGATTTGTTCTGTAGCCTTTCGAAAAAAAATGCTTAAGGGGGCTAATAATATTAACCATAAAATAAAAAAAATAAAAACTGCTTTTATTCTAGCCGAAATAAAACAAATCAGACTTTCTCCAGAAGAAAAAAATATTATCAGACATACTGTGAAAATTTCCTTGCTCTGTTAAACATAATTTGGGAATTATTTAGGATGGGAGGTGAATAATTCTGACTTTAACTGTATCTTCAAAAAACATTTAATATCCAACAATACTTGCTGCATGCTTTACCATTTCGCCTTTGATGAATTGTTTCTCGTGTTATCTAATCATCAAATATAAGACAACTGCTTCCTTATATTACATAACTGCTAAAATGCCTGCACTTATCCTACTTGTTGTCTATTAATACATCTGTCTTAAAAATAGTTTGCAATTCCGATCATTGTCTGTGTCAGTGCGTGCAAGACAAACAGCTGTAATTACCTAACAAGCCACCAGCCATTATCGGATCTCTGCAAAACCTCTACAACAGCACCGATGCTCAGCGAGAGCTCGTCTTCTTTTTTAGAAGTGTAACATCTTGTCGCGCAGTACAGAGATACTAGGGAAAGGAGAAAATGTTCAATTAGCAACCTTAAATTGAGAGATTCATTATGGCAGAACGTGTAGGCAACTACTGTGGCTTACTTTCACAGGTTACTGAGTCATACTCATCTTCATCCTCTTCCTCTTCCCCATCACATAATTCCAAGAAAGGAGCAGGAAACCAGGCTAGATGTTTATCCTCATTCTCCACAAGCCACCAACCTGATCATGTTTAAAAAAAAAATAATAATAAAAAGCTACATTACTGTATAAGAAACCACATGAAGATCTGATCATTTGCTTCCTTATGAGAATAATTACAAACCTGCTTTGTCTTTAATGAGCACATCCAGTCTTTCGCCATCTGTGGCTTTAAAGGGCTTGTTCTTTGTGTCTTTGGTCTCATATGAAGCTACGCATTGATATGCCTTGGATACGAAAGGCTGGGTCACATTTCCATTGCTCAACCGTTTATTCTGCAGGTCAGGTCCTCCATGAGCAGTGGGGATGTTGTCTGATTGCAGAATCATCACACTGAATGGAAAAGAGAGCAGTTTTAGGAGACATTTACATGTACTGCACTTTTACTTCAAGTTCACATTGGCTCTGATTCAGAAATGCTTGTCAGCTACCAACCCAAAATATGATTCTGCCTACATTTCTACTCCTGTTATGTTTCGCCCCACACTTGTCTTGAGGGTGTTTTGTGTATGCATCACCTACTGTGCATAATAAACCAAACTCTATGGAATTAAATGAAATGAAAATTCTGCTATCATTTAGTCTGCCTTCACTTGTTGTAAACCTTTCTGAGTTTCTTTTTTTCGGTTGAACACAAATGAAAACATGTAGAAAAATGCTGCTTGATTGCACCCATTGATTGCATAATATTTTTGTCCTACTATGGAAGTCGATGGTTGCCGGCAACCTGCACTCAAAATATCTTCTTTTGTTTCAACAGGTGAAGATCAGGCCAGTGAAGTATGGAGTGCCACAAGGATCCGTTTTAGGCTATTTGCTATTCACAATATGCATGCAGCCCCTGGGAGACATTATTAGAAGGCACTGAATTATCTTTTACTGCTATGCAGATGAGGCTCAGTTCAATATTTCAGCAAATTCTGATGAGATATCTGCCTAAGCTAACTGAATGTATTAAAGATATAAAATACTGGATGACCAACACTTTTCTTCTATCAAAATTAGACAAGAAAGAAGTATTACTTATAGGGCCAAAATCTCACAACTTACCCTGCAGTTAGATGGATACAATGCAGTGCTTTCCACAGGCTTGAAATATGCTCGTGGTGGTAGCTGGATTAAAACACACCTTTTACCAGTGGCACATAAATAGATAACTATATGCGACAAACAAAACAAAATTTGATTTTAAACACTATTTTTATTATCTCTTTTAAACAAATCCTTTTTAATGGGTTAAAAGACTTGAAATACGTTTTAAAAATCCACTATTTCTCTTTTATGGTAATAAGGAACATTCAAGAGGATTCAAGTTCAGGTTGCTTTATTGGCACGACATTTTGTAAAGTATTGCCAAAGAATTTTAGATGTATAAAATATGTAACATATTGACATCATCAAATTAATAAAATATTCAGCAAATTATAAATAAATGTCAGAAAAAAGGACTAAAAACACAATATCTCAAAAAATTATAATAGCTACAAGAATAAAATGTGCAGATTAAATAAGACGAATGAGTTGATTAGCCACTTCTAACGGTGTACAAATATTCTGCAGCCAATTTAGATGCAATTTCGTCCTCCCCGAGTATTTAGTAAAGTTTTTCGGAATCGTTTAGATTAAAGAATTAATTATTTAATGTCTCTCTTGGGGCTGTGTGCATAAAATTAACGACAGCTTAGAAAACTAAAGCGAAACCACATCCCAGAAATTGTAGTAGATTTAGAAACCCCGACTAGACGCAAAAAAGGTGCTCGTCTCTGTGGGTCTGCAGAGCACATGAGACTGTATGTGCGTTGACAGTTGACAGTGCGCACACAGAACGAGCAGTGAAATGGGTAAAGAAGAGAAGATTTTCCACTACTTCATCGCTCTCGGATGTTTGTTTATATTGGGCAGATACGAAACAAATTGTAAAAGGATGATAATAACAGTAAAAAAAAGTCATTAAATATACTTGGGTGGCCGTTAAAATACCTTGGTGGCCCATCCAAGTAAAGTCTTTGTGTGGAAAGCACTGCAATACTATTATTAGTTCTATTGTCAAAGACCTGGGTGTTATTATTAGACAGCAACTTAACATTTGAAAATAACACAAAAACAGCCTTTTTTCATCTTAGAAATTCCACTAAGCTAAGAAATATGCTATCTATCTCAGATGCAGGAATGTTAGCTCATGCTTTCATGACCTCTAGACTGGATTACTGCAATTCTCTGCTTGCTGGTGGTCTGGCATCCTCTATTAATAAACTTCAGTTAGTGCAAAATGCAGCTGCCAGAGTTCTTACCAGGTCAAGAAAATATGACCTGTTGAGTTGGCTCAACTGAGTTGGCTCAAAATGGCTGCCTGTTAAGTTCCATATTGATTGCATTGATTGAGCACTGCACAGACACAAAACAATGTAGTATTCAGACAGAGACAGCTTGTTATATAATATAATTACATGTTATTCCAAAAATTCAATGACTCGTGGAAACCCTGAAAAGCAGACCAGACACCAACCGCTCTTACTAAATCGTCACATAGCGTTAAGCTATTTTGCCAAATTGAGTTTCACTGGATATACAGAGTACTCTGCATCACAAGTACTACACTGCATCATTAGAGCTACTGAGTAAATCATCAGAAAACATCAGAAAAGTTGATAAGTACATGTTGGAACTTGTTTGTTAACAAAACTTGCTCTTCTTATAAGCATTTTGAAGTCTTTATATATAGGTATGTGTTAAAAATGCACCATGTTTGTCAGTAATGTGCTCCTCTAATTATCATTTGCTTAGACCAGTGGTTCCCAAAGTGAGTGTCAGGACCCCCTGGGGGGTCACAGGCCGATGAAAAGGGGTCGCTTGGTAATATACAAAAATCTAATTCATTTTATTAAACTAGTAAATTTAAACTACAGAAGAAAAATTGTAACAGTTACATAAAAAAGCAAATAAAAAGTCATCAGCCTTTAGATTTTGTTGCGACCTCTGGGGTGATTACGTTATATTAAAGACACAGCAATAGCATTAAATGCAGCCAAGTGATTTTATGGCATCAGGTTAAACTTTCTGACACCTTTATGGCACTCACATATATGAAAAATAAATTCAGGCCATAACTAAACATGAAGGATGGCCTTCGAGTGGCATTCTTCAAAATGAAACGACGAATAGACTTGGGCCTATTGGTGTGTGTGCACTGTTGTTTGCAAGCTTTATATAATTATAACCACCTCAGAGGATATTGGGGCTCGCGGGTCACTGGCACTGTTATTTTGGAGCTCATAAAATTGAAAAATTTGGGAACCCCTGGCTTAGACAAGAACAATTGTTTTTTTTACTTCCTCCCGGTGTTCATTTCACCTAGAAACTGCATAAAAAATGAAGTATTTTTGGTGCTTTCCAGAATCACATATAAGGAATGAACTTGGGTTGTACATCAGCTGTACGCACTTTACATTTTTTGGTGAGCTGCAGCTACCTACTTATTTGCTGCAGGCCAGTAACCTACATACCTGTTTTGTGTATATTCTGGCAGCAACTCCTGTTCAGTTGGCAGAAAGAACTGGATCACCTCTCTGGAATGTGACACAGTTGTGTCACACTGCAATAAGCTGGAACAGTACTTCTCCAGATTCCTCAGACGAGACACAGACTTATCCAAACCCTTCAGCTGAAACGTGGGCTTCATGATCTGGGCTGCAACCAACAGAAACTTCATCATTGAATAGCACAACAAAAACTATGTAGATAAAACAGGTGAAAGCTCCTGTGGTTTAATAGCATTGTTGCAGATATGCAGCCAAAGTTTAGCTCTGTATTTTCCAAATAATTAAATAAAAGGTAACATTTTATTTTAAGGTGTCCTTGTTACACATGATCCATGTTCTTACCATAGTAATTGCAATTAATTCCCCACCCTAGACCTAACCCGCATTCTAACCCTAATCATTTTGTAAGTATAATTAATTAATTATTATTACTTAGTAGCGAAATGAATAGTTACAGTACACCTTAAGCAAGAGTATTATTCTAAAGGTGCATTATGTACTTATAACCATTATTTAAAATAATCCTGGCTTTACTATAAAAATGTTTATTGTAGTTAATTAGGTAATACTAAAGTATAATTGCTGCACCAAACAAAGCAAAGTTACTTGTCAAA
Organism: Danio tinwini; assembly: GCA_903798205.1. NCBI lineage: Eukaryota > Metazoa > Chordata > Actinopteri > Cypriniformes > Danionidae > Danio > Danio tinwini. Next base: position 5,514,059 of record CAIGQZ010032280.1, read on the forward strand.
ATTAACTGAATTAATGACTATATGAAAGACAGTTTGTACATAAAGGATGAAAATATATTAACATGTTGCTTTATGCATGCTATAATTGCACAACCTTACAATATAATATAATATCTATGACTTTGAAAAAACAAAACAAATAGATTTCACTGATAGCTATTACAATTTTCTTTACGTGTTAGTCAGATCATGTTTTACCTCCAAATCTAGGAAGCACCCTGTCCTCTTTACGATACGGTTTTTCGACAGGAAACTTCTTTTTCAGTTGCCTCTGTTGAAACGAGAAAAGCTAATTAATTAATTTGTAAAGTAAGAGACATTTTAAAGAGACATTAACGCTAAATAAATGACTGAAAACCTACGTGCAGCGTTCTGAAGTCTCTGAGGGATCTGTACACTATCAGTTCACTCTGGTCTGACCACAACACGGATGTCATGTACTTCTGCACACAACAAACAGTCAGTTAATTATAAACATAAATATGACATAAAGTAGTTCTACCAGCTTTGTACAAATCATTATCTTACTTTGTCCTTTTCCTTCTTCATCACTCCAATAAGCTGGACGTCGACAGGAAAGCGCGGGTCACTCATCCTGTAGCTGAGACAGCATTTGACGAAAGAAACTACAGTAAGAAATCTCCCCTTCCTTCTCTTTCAGCATCAGCATCAACTGCATCACTTATATAGAAGCCTCCAGACATGGGCGTGATGTTTTTGTCACGTGAGCGTTTAAAGTAAGTTGAGGGAGCGCTGTGGGGAAAAAAAGCAGATAAGAGGCGGCGTGCACGTGCGTGTGACAATATTTGGCAGAGAATAAAAGTCAATCACTGCTGTCTTCAAGATGGGAAGAGTTATTACACATTAATATTTGTAAGTGATAAGACGTGTTGTTTGTTTTGAAGTTTGTCTCTAGAATGCTCAAACATAGCCTGCTTATAAAATGTAACTTATTGTCTACTCATCTAGCTGTACACTCAGGCGGCCACTTTATTAGGTACAGGTGTTTTCCTGCTCGAATTAGTCATGCGAAATTGGTATTCTTTAGTCATAAAGGGATGAACATAGTTACCTACAATGTTTAGATGTATTTAGATGTCTATAGACATAAAAAAAAATGCTCTGTTGGAATTGTTTACACGCGCACACACATACAAAAGAAAATTCTGTCATTATTTGCTCACTCTTGACTTGCTTTTTATTATTATTTGGTCACTCTTGACTTGCTCGTTATTATTATTTGCTCACTCTTAAAGTTTTTTTGTAAGTTTTTTGTGTTCTGTTGAATGCAAAGAAAGATTTTTGAAGAATGTTGGAAATCTGTAACTATTGACTTCCATAGTAGGAAAACAAATACTATAAGTCAATAGCTACAAGTTTCCAACATATATATTTAGTGTCCAGTAGAAGAAAATAATAATAATAATAAAAACAAAAACAAGTGAAGGTTATGAAATCCCATTTCTGCCAATGAATGAAAAAAAAAGTTATTGCAATTTTTATATCAAAATCTTGATTTGGAAAAAGTTGTAATCATGACTTTTTATCTTACAATTTGCTTTCTCAGAACTGTGGATTTATATTACAGTTCTGAGTTTTTAAACTCTTTATAGCTTTAAAAAGTTGTATAGCTTTCTTGTTGGTTATGATCAAAATAAAAATAAAAATGCAGCAATTAAGACTTATCAGATCAGTCAACATCTTTAAATTGTGCATTAGCCAATTTTGTTCAGCCATTGTGAACTGTAGCCTTATTTGCTTCCGTAAGGCAAATAAGGCTCCCCTGACTGGAGACATGCTTGTGTGATCTTCTACATCCAGGAACTACATTCAGAGATGTTTAGCCTTCAGCTGTAATGAGTGGTTGTTTGAGTTATTGTTGCCTTTATATCCACTCATATCACTCACTGGATATCTTCTCATGTTTGGACTGTAAAAACTAGAATTGGCTGTGTGCACTTATAAAATGCTGGGATGTTTTAACTCATATTTGGGACAAATATGTACAATCCTTATTTAAGCATCCATTTGCTTAAAATATTACATTTCTACACTTCTTTTGGATATGCACAAATGAACAGGTGTAATTTGCAGAAGGCCCTTATCTAATAATTTGCTTATTTAATTTCCCTTTTGATAGGCAGCACGGTGGCTCAGTGGTTAGCACTGTCGCCTCACAGCAAGGTCACTGGTTTGAGTCCAATTGAGCTAGACGGCATTTCTGTCTGGAGCTTGCATGTTCTCTCCGTGTTCGCATAGGTTTCCTCAGGGTGCTCTGGTTTCCCCCACAGTCCAAAGACATGTGCTATATGAATTGAATAAACTAAATTGGCCATAGTGTATGAGCGTGTGTGTGAGCATGCGAGGGTGTATGGGTGTTTCCCAGTACTTAGTTGTGGCTGCTGTGTGAAACATATGCCAGAATGGTTGGTGGCTCATTCCGCTGTGGTGACATTTGAAATAGAGACTACAGCGAAGGAAAATGAAAGAATGAATTTCCCTTTTGAGAGACAGACAAAAACTAAATTCTTATTATAATGGTTTAGTATTCCTTTGACTTGAAGAAAATTCTACTTCTGCAAAACGCTGCCTCTCACATGCTAACAGTCACAAACACATGCTCATCACACCTTTCCTTTAATTTCTGTACTGATTCCCTGTGGCACTCTGTTGTTTGTTTTTAATGCTGTTAATGGCCTTGCACCTTCATAGGTGAGATTTTAAATTATCACAAACCTAACCTTGATCCAAGTAAAAGCAATTGGATGATCACTCTTTTGCAGTGGCAGACCTAAAACTGTTAAATACCCTCCCCACGGATGCATTGATCAAAAGTGTTTAAACCCAGACTTAAAACTTATCTTAAAATAACATTTAATATTCAGTAGTGCAGATTTGCCTTGTCCAACCTTTTATCAAATTTATATCAAGTTGATTTAAGGTTTTATTGACACAGGCTTTCTTTTATGCAGTTTTTTAATGTGCCATTTCTTTTTATTGTTGTAAAGTACCCAGGGCAGTCATTTGGTTTTAGTAATGTGCTATTAACGTAAATAAAGTAGAATTTATATTATATTATTTGATTTGATTAGATTTTACAAATAGGCTTTTTCACCATCCCAGAATTCAAATATTTCTCCCATACAGTATATACTTGAGCAATTAAATTAATATAAAGATAAAAGATCAAAATCGTTTTAACCCCTTAACGGTCACCTTATTTTTTTGAGTTCACTCTTGAAAATGATATATAGTATACAGTTTGTCAAAATAAATTCAGGTTTAGACAGAAAAATGTAAACAAAATTAATCAATTTAAAATGGACTGAACAACCGTATAACCTAGTGGGTTCATTTTTTCTCAAATTTGGGTTGAAACAACACAATGATTTGTTGAGTGTGTGAAAACTCAGTTTTAAATCAACAAATTAATCTAATTGATCATTTTATTTTTTTGTTGTTGTTGCTGAGTCAGGGCAAATACCCAGACAGTTCCAGGAGTCTAAGCAGGGGCCTTTCCTGTAAAGAATAATGAATTTTCATCAAAATAGTCAACGTGAGCAGTCCATTCATGGCTGTCATCCTTTAGTAATTTCCCTATGATGACCTGCTGCTTTTGTGGGGGTGGACAGGCCAAGTGGGGCTCACAGGTGTGTGTTCAGACTGAGGGTGATGAGAGCACAGACACATTGATCTGAAGCTGCTGGCGTCATGCGGCCTGTGAAGGACCGCCAAAACTCCTCCGCAGAATCAACTCAAGGTCATCAACAGCACGGGTTTGTCAAGCCTTAAGCATGCCAACATCATCACCTGGGAAAGGACCCCAAATGCACGTTTTGGCTGTTTGGGGGGAGGCGCCAAACACGTGCTTTACGCACACCACCAACTGATCCGTGGCAGACCACGGGAAAATATGTGTCTTCCCAACTGATCTGCTGCCAGCTGCTGTAATGAACAAAAATGATGACCCTTTGGAAAATACCCTAAAGAAAGTACCTTAAACTTAGCCAAAATAGTTTTAGAACTAAATAGATATCTTCAGTTTTTGCAAATAGCAAAAATATTTGCACTATTTTAGTCAAGAATAGTATAATATTAAAAATGTCTGCACATTACTTTAGTCAAGTTATTGAAAAACTTTCTGAATATTAAAAATTGTTTTGAAATGCTTTTAATATCCAACAGCTAAGTACACTCAAAAATATTTAGGCCTAACAAATAAGATTTATGTGATTGCATATGCAATTTCCATTCATTTGGATTACATATAGTAGTTTTAACATTCATTAATTCATTCATTCATTTTCTTTTCAGCTTAGTCCCTTTATTAATCAGGGGTCACCACAGTGGAATGAAGCGCCAACTTATCCAGCATATGTTTTTTGCAGCGGATGCCCTTCCAGCTGCAACCCATCACTGGGAAACACCCATACACTGTCATTCACACACATACACTACGGACAATATAGCCTACCTAATTCAACTATACCACATGTCTTTGGACTTGTGGGGGAAACCGGAGCACCTGGAGGAAACACATGAACACAGGGAGAACATGCAAACTCCACACAAAAATGCCAACTTACCCAGCCAAGGCTCGAACCAGTGACCTTCTTGCTGTGAGGTAACAGCGCTACCCACTACACCCTAGTTTGAACATAATTGAACTAATAAACTTCATGTGATTAATATTTGTTTAATGTTTTATGTAAATTTAGATTTATGTAATAATAGTAATAAATCCAATGTGTTTTAAATGCTTCTTATTAATTCATGCATTGTGTGTAGTATGGAGCTGCGTCAGTTTTGCCACTGAATATTAAGTAAACCAATCTCATAGAATTGGATCTGGCTTTTTCTACAGCTAGATATATTTATACCATATTCATATCTTATAACTGATTAAATCTAACAGATTTAGATTGATATTAAGGAATCTGAGATAATACATTTTTAAAAAAAGGAAAAATTAAGCTTACAAACAGTTAAAGATTGTTACGGTCACCAGCGATCCAGCCTGTACAGATTGCTGGTATACACACAGATCACTAACAGACTACAAATCTGCCATTTCAAGAACTACAAGTTTCAATCATGTACCACACACACACCGGTTCCTGATCCCGTTTGATTACACTCGCATAACTGAAGCTGCTCAAAGACTGATTAGTTGGACCAATTATACAGCACACAAACACACAGACTTTGCTGAGTCTTGTTATATTGTTTGTGAACATTACGACGTGTCTTCCTTGCCTTGCCTTGTTCTGACCCTCGCTTTGTTTTGTTTATGTCGCGTGCTTCCTGCCTTTTGACTATCTGCCTCTTTTATGACTATGACTCTAGATTGCTTGTGTATATCTATTTGCCCCTGTGTTGACCATTGCTTGCCTGACCATTCTCTTCATAATAAACCCTGCATTTGGATCCGCACTCCCTATCAGCACCCGTTCACATTACAATGATAAACTTCATTGTGATTCTTTTTTGAGTGTAGATGTATAAGGAGGTACGGCATTTGTTAAACTACAAACTTTATAGATGTTGTAACTATGCTTTTGATGCAGTGCAATCTCCATTAACATCAATTATAAATAATAGATAAAAAGAACAACTGTATCTTTTAGACGACAAGGGTTATGCCCATGTTCTTTTACTGTAATATTGCAACAGTGATTAATTAAACAGTTAATAGATACATTTAAACAGACATGAAGCCAATTGTACTCCTTGGGAGAGGTTAGAGAGGACAATAGGTGCTCTCTTTATTCATTATGTTGCACAACTGTTTTCAATGAAACTAGATTATATTTTTGTTTCCCGTAACAGTTATTTACCAGGAAAGCAAATGCACCAGAGAAATAATACTGATTGACAGCTACACATGTACTTTCTATACTTATTCATAGGAGGATTAAAAGAGTTTAGTTGTGTGGATGAAAATGTGATTGAGTTATTACCAATGCCTGAGAATTAAACAAAACTAATCCTCGTTATTATTTTTAGTGCCTTATTGCTAAACAGACCCATCGGTCAATCTCTGAACAAAACCTTTGATAAAACTTTGGTCTGATCTATAAGGAAATCATATATATCGCCATATAAACATACACTCACCAGCCACTTTATTAGGTACACCTGTCCAATGTACCGCTCGTTAACGCACATTTCTAATCAGCCAATCACATGGCAGCAACTCAATGCATTTAGGCATGTAGACATGGTCAAGTCGATCTGTTGCAGTTTAAACCGAGCACCAGAATGGGGAAGAAAGGTGGTTTAAGTGACTTTAAATGTGGCATGGTTGTTGGTGCCAGACGGGCTGATCTGAGTATTTCAGAAACTGCTGATCTACTGGAATTTTCACTCACAACCATCTTTAGGGTTTACAGAAAATGGTCTGAAAAAGAAAAATATCCAGTGAGCTGCCGTTCTGTGGGTGCAAATGGCTCGTTGATGCCAGAGGTCAGAGAAGAATGGCCAGACTAATGCGAGCTAATAGAAAGGCAACAGTAACTCAATTAACCGCTGGTTACAACAGAAAAGAGCATTTCTGAACACATAACACGCCCAACTTTGAGGTAGATGGGCTACAGCAGCAGAAAACCCACACCATGTGCCACTCCTGTAAGCTAAGAAAAAAAGAAAACTGAGGCTACAATTCACAAAGGCTCACAAAAATTGAACAATAGAAGATTGGAAAAACATTGCCTGGTCTTATCAGTCTTGATATCTGCTACAACACTAGGATGGTAGGGTCAGAATTTGGCATCAACAACATGAAAGCATGGATCCATCCTGCCTTGTATCAACGGTTCAGGCTGGTGGTGGTGGTATAATGGTGTGGGCATTATTATTGTTGCTGACCATGTCCATATTTTTATGACCACAGTGTACCCATCTTCTGATGGCTACTTCCAGCAGTAAAAGGCACCATGTCATAAAGCGCAAATCATCTCAGACTGGGTTCTTAAACATGACAATGAGCTCACTGTATTCAAATGGCCACCACAGTCATCAGAACTCAATCTAATAGAGCACTGTTGGGATGTGTTGGAACTGGAGATTCGTAAAGTATACCTAATAAAGTGGCCGGTGAGTGTATTAGATATACATAATTGTGCTTCAAGTGCTTGAAAAAATATATATGTTGCATATATGACATATTTTATATATCTGAATATGAACTTGTATGTCATATATGTAATTAGCAAATTTTGCTATATCAGATTTAATTATGGGGTGTTACTTTACAGGTGACACCATACAATTACTAATCATTCAAAATGTACACTAATAACACAGAGGGACTATGTCCATGAAATCACTTTTTTTTTTTTACGATGAGCTATAAAAACTATAAGTCCACCCAACTTAAGAGGCAGAAGCATATAGATTAAATTAGTTGAAATTTTGCTAATTAAACATATATAAAATGCAGTAATAATTATGAAAAAGTAAATTACAGCCGGGGTGGCACGATGGCTCAGTGGTTGGCACTGTCGCCTCACAGCAATTCGCTGGTTCATGTTCTGGCTGGGGTTTCTGTGTGGAATTTGCATGTTCTCCCCATGTTTGCGTATGTTTCCTCCGGTTTCTCCGGTTTCCCCCACAGTCCAAAAACATGCGCTGTAGGTAAATTCGGTAAAATGAAAATTGGCTGTAGTGTATAAGTATGTGTGTAAATGCGATAGTGTATGGGTGTTTCCCAGTACTAGGTTGGGCTGTAAGAGCATCCGCTACGTAAAACATATTCCAGAATAGTTGGTGGTTCATTCCATTGTGGCTACCAAAGGAGAGCCAAGCCAAAGGAAAGTAAATTAATGAATAAAAAAAATCACAGCCGTGTTATATTATGAATATCCACATTCAGTCAAAAGTGTTGTAGGTTTTGCAATGTCATATTAATTTAATTAATAAAGATGAGAAAAAGATTATAATTTTTTTATTACAATATATTCATCTGTTACAGCAAGCCTATTTGAAATTATCCAATATTTGTTATATATCTAGATAGTAAAAACTAGCAAGACAAAGATAAAAAAGTGAATCATTGCAGGAACGTGAGTTAGGATTAATGCTATTGTTGTTATTTTTGATCTTGTCTTTAGACTTGTCAATGAAAGCCCATAACTCATATAAAACATCAAGAACAGGCTTTACAAATCAATTGGTAAATTCCCAAGATCTGTTGTGAGTAAATGAATGACGGCAACAGTATTTCCAATCTTACGTATAAAACTGTCAAAGTATGAGCAAACAAACCAACTGATTCCACAAAGGCACATCAATGCATATTTATGAGTAATCTAAGAGTGCTTTGGCAGTAAGATAAAAAGAGCTAGTCCTGGAAGAGGTGAGTGAGCATGTGAGTAAATAAACTTTATTGTGCTCAAATAAGGAAAAACTGTAAACTTTATTTCGTCTTACGAGCAGAGCTTTTGTCATGTCCAAGAAACAACTGAATGTTTATTGCCTGTTGTTCACAGACCCACCCTAATAGTAAACATCAGACTAACATCGGTTTGTAAATACAGATTATTGCATATTGTGTGCACATGGACTAACACATTGGTCTACTCAAGATGTTTTAAAGCTAGAAAAATAAATCTTCTTGCATCTAAGCTGCCAAATAATTAAGAATTTGCCATTAGTGTCATAAATACAGTAAAGTGCTCAGCATAAATAAGTACACCCCTCACAGATCTTTTTTTTTTATTCATATTTTCAATAGGATTATTTACAATAATATATTTGTGCATATACAATAGATTAGTCAATACCAAAGCCAAAACTGGAATTAATTTAACAAAAAAATAAAAGATTAGCACACCCAAATGACTATATTGAGGAAAAATTCATTCATTTACTCATTTTCTTTTTGTCTTAGTGACTTTATTAATCTGGGGTCGCCACAGTGGAATGAACCGTCAGCTTATGCGGCATGTTATACACAGTGGATGCCCTTCCAGCTGCAACCCATCACTGGGAAACACCCATACACACTCAGTCACACACATGTACACTACGGCAAATTTAGCTTAACCAATTCACCTGTATCACATGTCTTTGCACTTGTGGGGGAAAAAGGAGCACCCGGTGGAAATCCATGCGAACACAAGAAGAACATGCAAACTCCACACTGCTAACTGACCCAGCCGAGGCTCGAACCAGCGACCTTCTTGCTGTGAGGCGATTGTGCTACCCACTGCGCCACTGCATCACCTTTAAGGAAAAATATTGAACAAAATTTTAATAAACCGGAAAAATCAAGAGAAGCATAAAAATATTAACTTTTGTTGAATTTTGTGGTTTTGCTTTGCAATTACTTGAATTTAAATTAATTTGGTTTCTATTCCTAAAGATACTCAATAATCAAACTCTTATTTTTAATGGATATAACTAAACTTTATAATCGTAATGTATTTTATACTGTAAAAAGCTTATTATATGGCCCTACCCCAAGCCCTAAGCCCAACCCTCTAACCTGTAACAAATCATAAATGTCAAAAGACTGTTAAGTATGATTTTTAAGCATTTTGAATTACGAAGACACAAGGCATGTCCTCATAAACCACATTAAAACTATACACCTAGTTCATATTTAAGTCATTATACAATTTGGTCCTTGTAAACCACATAAACAAGTACAAACACACACACATTCATTCATTTTCCTTCAGCTGAGTCTTTATTTCAGAGGTCGCCACAGCGGAAAGATGTGCCAACTATTCTGGCATATATTATACACAGCGGATGCCCTTCTAGCTGCAACCCAGCATTAGGAAATACTAAACACCCTCATTCACACACACACTCATACACTACAGACAATTTAGTTTATTCAATTCACCTATAGCGCAAGTCTTTAGACTGTAGGGGAAACCAGAGCACCCGGAGGAAACCCACACAAATACGGGGAGAACATGCAAATTCAAACCAGCGACATTCTTGCTGTGAGGCAACAGTGCTAAACACTAAGCCACCGTGTTTCTTTTCCTTATAGTTGAATGATCAATCATGCTGAAAACAAGTTAGCATTTATTTACTTTAACCTCCTCTTGAGCATGCAGAATCAATATGACAAACTGACTTAGACGGAAACAGATGTGTGGAAATGTCTTTTCTTTGTTTCTTTTATAGATTTATTATGAGCTCTGAAAAATCATAACACGTCATTTCAGTTTCAACAAGCTGTTAAAACATGCTAACCATAGAGTGCTAAAACATTTAGCAATGTGCTACACCAGTGATCAAGCAAATATCTATTTACTGTCGGTTGGAACATATTAGCAAGATGCTAAAACATACAAACATCTGCTAAAATGTGTTAGCAGTGTGCTAAAAGACATTAACCTTCTGCATGACCTTTACACTGAAAAAGGTGTCAAACTTTCGATTACTTGCTAGTCAGGTTTATCCTTAACATTTTGTATAAACTTTTTCAAAGGTTACCTATAATGAAAATCAACTTTTGTAAACTGTTTGGACAGAACTGTGTGTAGGTACAGTCAGAGCTTCTGGCGAAAAGGGTGCTTTTTGCCCCGGCAGAGGAACAAAAACACACAAACATATATATTTAAATTATACTTAAACATTCAAATGTTTACATTACAAAATATGCTCATATGCTAAAATATCCTCAGTGCTGCATCCTGTGTCTGTACCTGTGCAGCTGCTGGTGTCTCTGGAACAGTGCTGGTTATGCCACCTCATCTTTTTTTGACAAATGTCAGCATTGAACCTCCATGTACAATACAGAAGAAATTAGTCATTTAAAGGAAAACTCATAACATACAGTACCATTAAAACTTTGGGCTAGTCATAATCTCTTCATAATGTGTCTAAACTACAACTAAAATGTGGATTTAACCTGCTCTATAATCTATGGTGACAAAAGCTTACCCTTGCTGTCAGTATAAATCAAAGACATTTGTGTTTTTTCAGAATTAATGAGTGTATTTTTAAACAAAAACTTTGTTAACATTCAGAAAATAATGATCATCATTAATTAATTAATGCAATAAAAATGGTTTATGGCCTGTGACTTAGTAATTTAACTTATTGTATATTTTTGATCTTTCTGAAATCACAGAGTGAGTCAGTTTTTTTATTTCATATAGTAATGTACAAAAATGAAAAACCGGCCTATTAAAAACACAACAACTCACTGATGTAAAGACTAAAGAGACTTTACTGTCATTGCAGTGATACAAGCAATAACAACAGCAGCAATAAGAAATGTATAGAAATAAAAAACAAACAATAAACGATAACTGCAAAGAATTATATAATATATAAGTATATAATATAATATAATATAATAATTATATAATAATAAATAATACAAACAAACAAATAATTGTGCATGTGTATGTAGCTGGTGTGCAAGCTAAATTGTAAAATATTGTGGAAGTTAATATTAATAATGCTAAGTTAATTAATAACATACTGATTAATGCGTGTACACAGAAAAAAAATGTCACATTTTTGTTTTTGTGTTCGTCATAAAATTATTTTTTTTATGTATTTAACAACATATCATCAATATATATTTTAATTACACTTAGTTTATGTTAATATTATTAAGTAAATATTAATAATTTTTTTGAGCAACCGAGATGGTGCCCTTCTCTGAAGTTAAGGCCTTACGCAGTCTGCGTACTCTGCGTATAGGGAGCGGCAGTACTGGGTACAGTTTGTCCACTGTCATATTGGAGTGATATAAACCAAAGTCTCTTTTTATAAAATTTTCTGATGTTAAAATAGGATCCAAATCCCTCCCATTTTGAGGCCCACCGCAACGTGATGTACAGCAGGAGTGTGGTTTTCCCCACCCACGTAATTGATTGACAGGCACCACGTTTGTATAATAACATGTATACGCATATATTGTCACACCCTCGTCTCGTTCCTGCTGCTCCAATCACCGCTCTTCCTCACCATCCACCACTCACCACACCCGAGAACAATCACCTGATTACTGAGTCCCCGCACCTGCACCTACAATCACCACACATTATATATACTTACCTCCTTCATTCACTCACCGGCTGGAATCAACGTTAGATGGTTCACCTCATTGACTCTCCCTCTTCCTTTCGTATTCTTTCATGGATGTCCTTTTTCTCCTGTGCATGCAACCACAACTGCTTAAGAAAAGTAACTAAGCTTTACTGGTGTGTGCCTGAAGATCTGATACTTGCCATATGAACTGTGTGTGAGATCGCTCTCCATCTGCTACACCAATTGCTTGCTTCATCTCTCAGCATCTGTTGCATGGCACTAATAAATATGCATAAAGATTTAACCATCTTTGTCTTCCTTGTGTGAGCGGGACATATATGTGTATGTCCACAGAACTTTTTTTTTTTGTAAAGAAATGGATTAAAATATAACCAACTGTATGTGATTTTTATAAGTTTTCTAAGTTTAAAACATTTTTAAAACAGAGCATGTTGGTGAAGAGAGTAAAATCGTTAGTAATTCATAACCGCTTTATAATCACCAAGGCTGCATAGTGTCAGTTTACCCTAATGTATGTGTGTGTGTGTGTGTGTGTGTGTGTGTGTGTGTGTGTGTGTGTGTGTGTACTGCAAACAGCATTTGTGTGTGACTCATAATTTCAGAAAGGCTTGAATAAACTCCGCCACAAATATATGCAATAAACTTAATTGGTATTAAGTAATGAGCTGTATTTCTTCATCCGAGTCTGTCTCTATCACTGACTGCTGTTTATCTGATGTAACCATAGACTGTAAAAGATATGGACAGTATCCGTGACGTTACCCATAGGTTTCTGAAGAGCACAAATGAAGCTAGATATAGTCATAGGCAACTGCATTTTGTTTGCGTGTCATTGCACACATGGGGCTGACCAAATAAGGGCAAAGAGGCGGAGCGTCATTGGAGCTACAAAGGCCTGCTAACATTTTGCTTAGATGGGCTTTTCTTTGAGAGAAACGCTTAATACTTCATTACCTGTGACTCGTTTGTGTTCTGACGACATGTGCTTGGTTGTATACTATATCAATAAAGTGTCTTTTAAAAACACTGTTGTAATACATTGAGCCACTAAACATTGTTCTTATGACGTTTTTCTACAGGAGAAAAGCGCAAATTACTTCCAAATACTTCAAATATAGTCTGTGTTAGTAAATGCAAGGCTATTTAAATCCAGGCTTAATACTGTATGACAACATTTCAGATGATTGTTCTATAGCCTACAGCTAATCAATCTGTTAGATTCTGGAGTGCATTACAGGTCTAAAGAAAACTATAAATGATAAATTATCTTAAGTAAAACAAATACATTTATAGATATGGTATGTAAGTATATAATTTCACTCACCTGGAAATGGAGGCCAGGTGAATGGTTTGTGAGCACAATAAAGTGCACACAGCATGCTATAATATCTGATAATTGTAGGAAATAATTCCAAAAGGCAATTGACTGTGTAAAGCCACATAAAAAAAACAATATATATGCTGAATTTAGTGGCTAATCAGCTGGAATCAGCTGAGGTAACTTGACAACAATCAGTTAGACCTAGCTGTCACTCAAGTGACCACGCCCTTAATTATGCAGACTTAATAAATCTTAATAAAAATGAAACGGATGAGTTAGAAAAAAATTCTGTTGTCATGAAGGGTAATATTGGCTATATACACCAAAACCATCTTTTGTACCAGGGTGTGAACATGTTTTTATCAGCTGTAAAATTGGCCAATTTAGCATTGCAGTCAGTGAGCATCTGGATTTCCTGGCGCCAGCCCCCAAAGGCGAGTTGATGAATTACTGCAGTTTCAGTTACTTTCGTATTGGCTTCATAAGGGAGAGCGGGAGGTTGCCGATTTGATGTAACACAGGAAAAGCAGACACGCACATGGAAATGGCGGGTGAGGGAAAAGCAGCTCATTTGCATTTAAAGCCACAGGCTACAAAAACAGCTACTCTCTACTCAGACACCAAAATGGGCAGATTCTGGACGCTATAATAAATTATCTGATGGTATTTTGAGCTGAAAGTTTATAGACACATTCTGGAGACACCAAAAGCTTAGCTTACAATTTGTAAAAGGGGTAAAATAGGTGCCCTTTAAGCGGAATTAACACGGCAAGCTGAATAAAAGTCAAACAGCAAGTATGGGATTTAGCTTTCTTTTCTTTTTTTTTATTTAAGACCTTAAGTTCAGAGAAAGACCGCCAGTCCAAAGACGGAAGCATATTTGATTGAAGATTACCAAAACAACATTTTTTTTCCAGTGGTTTAACCTGCACAGATTAATTATTTACCTTAAGAATAACAACGTGAGGTAGCAAATAAAGCATTGTAAGCTCTGATTTCAAGCAGACTTAAAGAAAATGCATTGAGTTTTGTCAATCCAAATGAGTTCTGGACCCAGTAGCACATTGTTAAGTGACTGTTCAATTTAATTGTAAATTTTTCCTGTTTTCTTTAAAGGAAAGTTGAAGTTATTATTGAAGTATTTATATTAAATAAAACCATGTTGCACAACCTAGATGCACAAAAGGCCATTATACAAAACCATCCAAGTTGCCCTAAAAAGATATACCCACCAAGGACCGGGAACTGGCACAGAAAGGGGCTTTCCTGAAAATGATATTTTTCCCACTTTCAGTTTCTTGTTAATAAAGTTTGACCATTTATACTTTGTTTACAGTATATAAAGATGCACTGACGGAGTATGATTGCGTGCCCAGGAGCATGTAAGTTTGCACGTAATACCTTAGATAAGACACAATTATGGAATGCTTTTTCCTGGTTGATTCTCAGCAGTAAACAATACACCCCGGCAATTTACTTTGTTGACTTGACTCATTCATTTTTGTGAATGAGACAGGAGGTATTTTTAAGGCTTCTGAGTTATGTGATATGATTTATGTTAACTGACGGTTTACCATAACAAATAGACTGTTAAACCCTGTATGCCTCAGCTGTATAGACGCTTACTGTGGCTCTTATAAATGTTTATGTGTATTAATACGTTGTATTATTAGGCCTTCAGTTAATTGATTTACTTTTGGGTCTTTTCTTTAAGTTGTTATATTAAATTGTCTCGCTTCACTTTTCAATACGAGTGACACACTTTGGTTACCGTGTTTAAGCCTAAAATATGTCAACTTATAGCCAGTATTTATAGCATTTAAGAGATTAAAAATTACTTAAAATTCCATATTCACTTAACAAGAAAGCACTCAAAACATACAATTTGCACATCATTTAATATGTATAATCTATTAAATCTCTAAATTGCTGTTTTCACATTATTTTGCCCTCTTCACTCTGTTTCATTTCTATTATATATCTATTCTCAGATCAGATGACCTATTGATATCTCTTTAATTTTTGTTTGATTTCTCTTTTTTCATTCTTTATTGGCACCATTGTAAATAATCTACTAATTAGTATTGTAAATGATGTGTACCAAATGTATATTTCTGTTATACAATAAATGTTAAAAAACTACAGTTAAAAACAAACGAGTTTCTTTTGATGTTTATTGATTTCAATAGATTTACTGAATTTAAATTGCTGTTTACTACCAAGTCTTGTTGTATTTGAAGAAAAAAACACACCTGAACAAGATTGGGGAAAAAGAGAAGAAAACTAATATAGGGGAAAAGTGGATGACCACTTTGAAAAAATGCATTTATACTTAGAGTATTAAACTGAGCAGCATTACATATAAGCCAATTGCTATATTTGAATATTTGTCACAATAGGGTTTTACAAGTAAAGATCCAAGTACAGCAAAAAATTATTTATTAAACAAAACAATGATGATGCAAAAACAGTTCAGACTAAAAACAAAGCAGGAATCCAAAACATCAAGATACAAAACAAAGTGATCAAAGCAACAAACTAAACCAAACCAGACGACGACGACAACTACAAGAAACAAAAGCACAAAGCAAAAACCCAGGACTCAATTAAACAAACAAGGAACAGCTGAAAACAATAAGTAATCACGTGTGCAGGGATACAGTGGATACATACAAAAAACAAAACAAAGCTAGTGTCCTGAAGTATACACATGAGGACACTGCAACAGGTGTGACAATAAAAAAATTTATTAGGCCTATAGTATTGCACAAATCGATACATAATGTTTTCTTTATTTAGTAGGTTTTTCTCACGGTCTATAAATTTTTTTTTTTTTATCATACAATTATTACACAATGATTGTAAGAGGTTTACTATGGGAAGCAGCCAGCTTTCATTATTGTAATGAGAGGCATGACAGAGGCATGACAGGAAGCACCTGGGAGGGCTTCTTATAAAGTCTCAGTTAAGCATATAATATAAAATGCCTTAAATCAAAAGTGACTACTCACAGTTGTGCTCTGGTTTTATTACCTCTCTGCACAATGCTAAAAAATTTTGTTATTTTGTTAACCAGTGTTGTACATATGAGCATTTTATATATAAAACTTTTTTATTTTACAATGCCTAATAATGTGAATCCAAATCTTGACCCAAACTAAAGCAAATAAGTGATGCAAGAAGGAAAAAAAGAAATGAGGGGACAACTGTTGACACTAATATTTACAAATATGATCATAAAAATTGACAATGAATGTACATGAAGCGCAAGGAAATATGAAATAATTAAATACACATGTGGGTTACAAGGGTTAGAAAACAGTTTGATAATAAAGCAATATCTAAACAGTTATTATTATTGTTTTATTGTTTGGCAACTAACAGTTTTAAACCCAAAATGACTGGTGTGTTAGATGAAAAAGACCTGGAGTCTGATAATTATTAAAAAAAGTAGTAGTTTGCTGTTTCATCAGCTTCATACACTCGTGCAGAGTCCACAGGCCACTCCGCTTACAATCTTAAATCAATAACAATTATACTCTAACATAACGTCACTAGCTGCGTCATACATATATGTGTTTTAATCTGATTGGGTAAAGCATAGATAAACTTAGAACCTCTCCAAATGTGTGTGTACTATTTTGAGCAATATCTCAAATGATTACTTGATATCATGATAAGCAAACAAAGGTCAGACACAACAGGAAGATATTTCTGTGGTCAGGATGACCAAAGGTGAAATTCAGCTCCTCTTCTAGTCTCCTCCGATGAAAAACACACACACACATACATACACAAAGAATACCTATCTACTTCAAGGTTGTCTTGCTCTCTAGCAATCATCTTATCAGAATGGTACAAAAAACACCTTTCCACTGGCAGCTAACTAGTACATACACTTACCGGCCACTTTATTAGGTAAACCTGTTCCTAAAAACGAGTTTAGTTGTGTGGATGAAAATGCGATTGAGTTATTAACAATGTTCATTTTCTTTTTGGCTTAGTCCCTTTATTAATCCGGGGTCGCCACAGTGGAATGAACTGCTAACTTATCCAGCACATGTTTTACGCAGCAGATGCCCTTTCAGCCGCAACCCATCTTTAGGAAACATCCATACACTCTCATTTACACTCATACACTATGGATAATTTTAGCATACCCAATTCACCTGTACTGCATGTTTTTGGACTGTGGGGGGAACACCCGGAGACAGGGATTTGCAGAGACCTTTTAAGGGGCAGGGGCTCAAGTGGAAAAAAGGGCACTTTTTATTAAATAATAATAATAATAACTGTACTTTAATAAATAAAATATAATTAAGAAGATTTCATCCTAAATTCACCATATACTCACCCTTAAAAGGATAGTTTATTCAAAACGGAAAATTCTGTCACCATTTACTCAACTTTTACTTGTTCCAAACCTATTTGACTTTTTTTTCTTTTGTCAAAATAATATTTTTAAGAAAGCAGAAAACCTGTAATAATATTTTTAAGAAAGCAGAAAACCTGTAACCATTGACTTTCATGGTATTTGTTTTTAAAATCAAGATATACATAAAATTTTGTTTTTTATTGTCTGACAGGGAAAGCTGTCCTTAAAAGAACACATTAACTTATACATATATTTAATCATTATTAGTATTTAAAAAATAATAATTATCCCCAGGAAAATAGGGCACTTTCTCTCCAGAAGATAAAAGGGCAGGGGCTCAAGCATCCAAAGCCCCCACCTCTGCACGTGCCTGACCGGAGGAAACCCACATGAGCATGCAAACTCCACACAGAAACGCCAACTGACCCAGCCGAGGCTCGAACCAGCAAACTCCTTGCTGTGAGGCGACAGCACTACCTACTGGGCCACTGCATCACCTTTATTAATAATGTCTGAGAATTAAACAAAACTAATCCTCATTATTATTTTTAGTGCCTTATTGCTATACAGACCTTTTAGCCAATCTCTGAACAAAACATTTGAAAAAACTCTGGTCTGAATCTTATGGAAATCTTCTATATAACCAAATGAATGTACACTCACCGGCCACATTATTAGGTACACCTGTCCAACGTACCGCTCTTGAATGCACATTTTATCAGAAGAGCATCTCTGAACACGCAGCACATTGAACCTTGAGGCGGATGGGCTACAGCAGCAGAAGACCACACCGGGTGCCACTCCTGTCAGCTAAGAACAGGAAACTGACGGTACAGTTAGAAGATTGGACAATAGAAGATTGGAAAAACGTTGCCTGGCCTGATGAGTTCTTACCAGTATGGACCAAATCTCTGAGGAATATTTCAAGTACCTTGTTGAATCTATGCCACAAAGGATTAAGGCAGTTCTGAAGACAAAAGTGAGTCCAACCCGGTACTACAAAGGTTTAAATAGTACATAATAAAGTGGCCGGTGAGTGTAGAAAGTCTCTCTAAAAAAATTTTATCTTAAAATAATTTATTTTTTAACACAGTAAACTTTACATCTAGTGGCAGCTGTTCAATTAGCATCAAGTTCACACCAGATGTCTCAGTGACCTCTGAAAGACCCAAATAGCACTAATGTCATCAAATAAGCTAGGCCCTTAAACACAAATTTAACTTAATTAATAATCACATCATAGAATGCATCACAGGATGCCCATTCCTTCATAATGATCATTAATTCAAATGCATTATTTAACGAAAAACATTAAAGCACTGTCCAGCATTAAGCAGTTAGCAACTGCTTTACATTGGGGGTTTTTGTGTGAAAATATGGTGGAAGGTATTGTGCTGAGGGAAATTACATTGATGTAATGAACTATGAATATATAATCGTACAGAAGCTGACTGTCTTGGGAAAAGTTTGATGGCATTTCCTTTTTCCTTCTTATGTTAATAATAATTGTAATGGAAACAATTGAAATATAGTGTGCCATTTTTAGTGATCCCTTTAACTTCAGTTTTGATGTTGAGCTATACCTATGTGTGACTATGTCATCAATTACCAATATTAGCATTGAAAACTTAGGCTAATGTTAATAAGTCAGCCACTGCAATCTGTGCTTTATTTAATGCTTTCACTGTAATGCGCACACCTTTTTATTTGTACTGTAAATATGTACAAATTTAGTACAAGAACATACATCTCACAACAATTATGAACAAATAAAACCAAAAAGAAATGAGAGAAATTATATACAATCAAAGTATAAACAGAAACCAGGGGTAAATAAATAGGTAAGATAATAATAATAATAATAATAATAATAATAATAATAATAATAATAAAAACATTTATTCAATCAAATGAAATTTACATAATGCTCCATATGTGTTTTAGCTTTTCTGTCTCTTAGGTTACACAGTGTAGTACAATATTGTTTCAATGCGCACACCTAACACAACCCATAACCATCACAGTGACGTCACTAGCTCTATTGAGTACATTGTGTCTGAGACTGCGTGTCTAAGTTTGTATATGCAAGTCTGCATCCAGATACTATTGGGAAATAATTTATTCGAGTTTCGTAACAAAACTAAACTTAACAAAAAAAAACCCAAAAAGAAAACAACAAAACAAAAAACAGGGCAAGATCAACAAAACACATGAACTAAACATAGCTCTATGTATATTGTAATGTGTGGTGTAGGTTACATGCATTTGATTACTCTATAGATAAATTATAGCCTAATGTTTGTTGGGCCTAAATCCTGTACACAGCAGATCTCACAACTCAACCTAAAATTAGAGGAATACAAAGTTAGCACTAGCTTTATTATAAAAGATCTGGGTGCTATATTAGACAGCAATTTAACTTTTGAAAATCATAACTCCCATGTCACAAAAACCACCTTCTTTCATCTGAGAAATATCTGAGCAATATAGCTAAGTTATAAAGTATGCTATCCATATCAGATGCAGAAAAGCTAGTTCATGTTTTTATGACTTCTAGGCTGGATTACTGTAATGCTCTGTTTGCTGGTTGCCCAGCATCCTCTATTAACAAACTTCAGCTAGTACAAAATGCAGCTGCCAGAGTTCTTACCAGGTCTAGAAAATATGATCATATCACCCCAATTTTATCCTCCTTATGGCTGCCTGTTAAGTTTTGTATTGATTTTAAAATATTAGTTCTTACCTAAAAAGCTTTAAATAACATAGCTTCTGTTTATCTGACCAACCTCCTGTCTCACTACAATCCAACCCGCTCTTTAGGATCTCTTTAGGAGCTTCTGGTATAACAAAGTCGAGTAAAGGAGGTCGAGCCTTCTAATTTATGACTCCTAAACTCTGGAATAGCCTTCCTGATAATGTCCGAGGCTCAGACACACTCTCAAAGTTCAAAACTAGATTAAAGACCTATCTTTTTAGTAAAGCATGCACTCAATCACATAGCAGTATGATGCATGAATGTGCTCCACGCATCTCATTTATATACACTATGAACAGCAGCTATGCTAATTATTCTCTTTATTCTCTATTTCCACCTGCGGATACTCATCCTGAGGCCCCCAGAGATTATGCAGCACCACTGATACAATCCAAGACCTGTGAAGAGATGATCCCAAGGTTCCTGGACCAAGCCATTTCCTGAGTAGCCGCTGTGGTGGTCATGGAGGAGTGGAGAGCATGAGACTGATTCCTGTGACCTTCAGGGACAGTCGAGTCTTTGCTGACATGCAGCGTTCTCCAGCTTCTGGTGCCTAGACTGCAGCTCTGCACAAGACGTTTGGCGATAGGAGAAATGGTCGTGCCTAACTGAGCCTAGTTTCTCACGAGGTTTTTATCCTTCACTTAGCCTACGCCAATTTATGAAGTTTTTTCCTTGCATGGTTTGGGACTTGTAGAGCTGCGCATCGATGGATTACTCTTCAGTGTTTGGACTCTCAGCAGTGAATATTAAACCACACTGACCTGAACTAAACTGAACTGAACTGAACTGAACTGAACTTTCAATTCACTATAATCTTCTATGTGAAGCTGCTTTGACACAATCCACATTGTAAAAGCGCTATACAAATAAAGATGAATTGAATTGTTTCAAATGATGTCTCTTACATTCATTTATAATTTTGTGGAATCTGTGATATTACAAAAGAACAATATAATCCTTTCTAAATTCTTTAGTCTATTCAACTAATATATAGGCCAATATATATATATATACTATGGAATTAGTTCATATTGATAATGCCATCATTTAGCAACATTAACATAGAAAACGTTTTTATGCTGAAGCAAAGTGGACAATTAAACAAATCAAGAAGACAGCCAAAAGAGGGCGCTATGCTGTTCCATTATTCTTCTGTTGCCCCGTCAACACAAGTGTGTCCCTGGAGGGTTTTTGTATAATTTAAATTAATGATATTTATTTATATTATGTATTGTTTTTCTTTTTTCTTTTCATTTGATTTATTTATTCACCTAATAATTGTATTCAGTCATTCATTCATTCATTCATTCTTTTTTCTCTTGCTCCTTCTCTGGAATATCAATTAAATAAACAGAACAAACTAATAAATAAATATTAAGATTTTAAAACATGATAATAAATTGTATTATTTAATTCTGTTAGATTTGTATTTGTCTTGTACACGGTAGATAAATAACCAGCAATGTAATGTAAATGTCTGTTTCATAAATTGTGCAATTATTTCTAATGTTTAAACAAACAAATGAATTAATGAAAGAAAGAAAAAATAAATAAGGATAATAAAACTGAAGCAAAAGAAAGGTGAATGAGCCAGTTTAAAGCAGCTACATTTCAATATTCAATTACTCTTCACCTAGATTTTTATTCAAATATATTTAAGCATAACATTTTAAACAATTTTTTTAAAGTTATTTAAAGCTATAATCATTTTTAATATTTAGAGCAGTCCCCCCCAACTTTTAGAAGCCACAGACATTTTATATCATTATCCTTGTGCATTGGACCCTCCACCTTAAACATAAAATTAGTGTTTTGTAAAAAAAAAAAAATAAGGAAGGGATCTAAAGTTAATGTTTTAAAATAAATGTAACAAATTATTATCATTATTATTATTATTATTATTTTATTATTATTATTATTATTATTATTATTATTATTATTATTATTATATACTAATTTGTATTAATAAGTTTTGATATATTGATATTTTGATGATTTATATTGTATGTATGCTATTAAATATTTAATAATCGTTTAATTATTATGATGCTTTATCAGTTTGTTTTGAAACTTTTTAATCTTTTCCATTATTCAATTGCGACTTTTCAATTATTAAAAAGAAAATATTTTTTATATCACTCTTTTTTTTGTCCCCGTTAGAGGGTCTCTGAAAACCCAGTTTAAAAGCTTGGCGCTAAATGAATGTTCGAATGTTAGACTTTTATCATAGGTATTTATATATCTATGGACTTTTATTATGAATTATGCTCTATGCTTTTTCCTGTTTGGGTCACCGTCAACTTCACGGCACGCTGTTTTCACTCTGCCGCATGTCTTTCAATCCCTTCAAGAATATTTTCTTTAATAACTGAGTTCATCTCAGATATACTTAGTCATTGTATATTATATGATTAATACATGAATAATAATTTTGTCAAAATTAGATACAACGCCAGATGCAGCTTTTTAACCTTGACTGAATGGCTGATCACACTTGAACTGTCGCGTTAATACCAATACAAATACACACACATAACGTTTAAAACATGCTACGAAATATTTGTCGGTATCGCACACAGTTTGGCCAGGCAATTTGGCCGTTTTCAATTTCTTACGTGAAGCATGTTCCCAGTATATCAACACAACTACAAAAGGCAAAATATGGCAGTGCTACAACAGGTAAGATATATATTAAAAAAAAAAA
>CAIGQZ010032280.1:5537643-5550898 GCA_903798205.1 Danio tinwini
TATTAAGGAGAATGTCTGAATATCTGAATATAAAACCAACTTTACCTCTATAACAAATGATACATCTCGCAGTGAATCAATGTACCGGAGCTTGATTCGTTTTGCCATCATTATGTGATCAGTGACGTCTGAAGCTTCATTTTCACCTATACCCACGTGACTGCTTCGAATTTTAATTCAAAGGTTTAAACACCCTCATGGGTTAGTAAATTGTATATCGAGAGAGATTAGGCGTCGATTACATACATTTCTACTGTTTCAAAGCACTGCACCGGTCCCACACACCAGTAATTAAATTAAAATACAATAGTAAAAAGCTTTTCAAACATACTAAAGTGTATTAGTGTGTTTTTTACAACTACCTTTAAAGATAACCACTGCATATTGTAGTATAGTGTGTAATGAAGGCCAGCTGGCGAGTACAGCCCGAATGCCTCCCTCGCATAGCCTCATTCTTAGAGCATTAGCCTCCCGTGTAGGAATCGCCGGTTCGATCCCTACTTGGAACAAGTGGGTGGATGAAATAATACATTCATTCATTTTCTTGTCGGCTTAGTCCCTTTATTAATCTGGGGTTGCCACAGCGGAATGAACCGCCAACTTATCCAGCATGATATTATGCAGCGAATGCCCTTCCAGCCACAACCCATCTCTGGGAAACATCCACACACTCATTCACACTCATACACTATGGACAATTTAGCCTACTCAATTTACCTGTACCACATGTCTTTGGACTGTGGGGGAAACCGGAGCTGAAGGAATACAATTAATGTATATACCTTGGATTTTACTAGTCATCGGTGGTATAATGTAACATACCTTATGTGTAAAAAAACTGCAGTATTTGAGTAATTTGTTTTTATTATTTGTATCCGCTTGTTAAGTGGGACGTCACGCGAAGGAGCTTCCGGGTCCAATCGCTCTATGAAACTGAATGAGGAGACTCATCAAATGCTAATAATAAACATTTACAAAGCAATGTAATACTTTCGAAAATCACGATCGAAATATATATGTCCATGCCTAATATCTGATGGCCAGAAAGTGATAAATTTTTTATAAATTGTTAAAATTTTGGTATTTGTGATGCGGCAAGCCCAGTGATTGTTGTGTACACTATGACTCAATATAAAATTCACTTTAATGTGTGATTTGAATAAAAAATAATCATAAACGAATATTTAGTCAATTCAAATGAGTGGCGGCTTGGACTCGGAAACAGTATTACATACGTCACCAACACGTCACCACTTAACAAGCGGATTACTACATGAATGAGTTGGGCAGTTGTGAACATTTGACATTTTTGCAACACAGTGCTTTCCCACACTTTAACCAGCAGAGGTCCTCATTGAGCTCTGATTTAGAAAGCTTCGAGCAACGAACCTTTTTTTTCCGATACAATTGAGTCGAACGATTCACTGGTTCAGAAAGCTTCATTTTACCATCTCTAATATTTAGGTTTCCCAAATTCTATATTTAAAAGTTTTATTCTGCAACAGTATCTTTAAAGTCTACAGCAGGGGTCACCAATCTCGGTCCTGGAGGGCCGGTGTCCCTACAGGGTTTAGCTCCAACTTGCCTCAACACACCTGCCTGGATGTTTCGAGTATACCTAATAAGACCTTGATTAGCTTGTTCAGGTGTGTTTGATTAGGGTTGGAGCTAAAATCTGCAGGACACCGGCCCTCCAGGAACAAGTTTGGTGACCACTGGTCTACAAAGTACATCCAGATTTATCTATAACAGTGCATCCAGAAAGTATTTATAGCGCTTCTTTTTCCACATTTTTGTTACAGCCCTTATTCCAAAATGGTTTCAATTTATTTATTTCCTCAAAATTCTACAAACAATACCTCATAATGACAATGTGAAAAAAGATTTTTTTGAAATTGTTGCAAATTTATTTAAAATAAAAAACCTGAAAAATCACATGTACATAAGTATTCACAGCCTTTGCCATGAAGCTCTAAATTGAGCTCAGGTATATTCTGTTTCCACTGATCATTCTTGAGATGTTTCAGCAGCTTAATTGGAGTTCACCTGTGGTAAATTCAGTTTATTTGAACATGATTTGAAAAGCTCCAGCGTTTTTCTGTGGAGAGAGGAGAACCTTACAGAAGGACAACCATCTGTGCAGCAATCCACCAATCAGGCCTGTATAGTAGAGTGGCCAGACGGAAGTCATTCCCCACCTGGAAATTGCCAAAAGGCAGCTGAAGGACTCTCAGACCATAAGAAACAAAATTCTCTAGTCTGATGGGACTAAAATTGAACTTTTTGGAGTGAATGCCTGGCGTTACATTTGGAGAAAACCAGGCACCGCTCATCACCAGGCTAATACCATCCCTACAGTTAAGCATGGTGGTGGCAGCATCATGCTGTGGGGATGTTTTTCAGTAGCAGGAACTGGAAGACTAGTCAGGATAGAGGGAAAGACGAATGCAGCAAAGTACAGAGACATCCTGAATGAAAACCTGCTTCAGAGTGCTCTTGACCTTAGACTGTGGCGACGGTTCATCTTCCAGCAGGACAATGACCCAAAGTACACCGCCAAAATATCAATGGAGTGGCTTCACAACAACTCGGTGAATGTCCTTGAGTGGCCTAGCCAGAGCCCAATGTGAGCTAAATTCTATTAAGCATCTCTGGAAAGATCTGAAAATGGCTGTACGCTGTTTCTTCCATTCCAACCTGATAGAGCTTGAGAGTTAATGCAAAGAGGAATGGGTAACAATTCCCAAAGATAGGTGTACCAAGCTTGTGGCATCATATTAAAAAAGATTTGAGGCTGTAATTGCTGCCAAAGGTACATCAACAAAGTATTGAACAAAGTCTGTGAATACTTATGTGCATGTGATTTTTCAGGTTTTTGATTATTTTTATTTTTTTTATAAATTTGCAACAATTGAATATTTTTTTCACATTGTGATTATGGGCTATTGTGTGTAGGACATAAATAAATTTAATCCATTTTGGAATAAGGCTGTAACATAAAAAAATGTGGAAAAAGTGAAGCTCTATGAATACTTTGCGGATGCACTGTACATATAAATAGTAGTAGTATGCAACAAATCTTCTTTTACGCACTCTTCAAAAACTAAAACTAGTTTTATTAATGTTTGTATACCCAAAATCTGTACTTATTTAGGTGTTTCTTCTTTTAAAATTTTTGCTGCTGCCGATTGGAGTAATTGCAGCTGAACTTAAAGCTTAGTTCTTTCATTTTGTTTTCATCTGTTAAAAATCAATTCAGTTAAAGGGATTGTTCAGCCAAAAATGACAATTCTGTGAAAAGTTACCCTCATGTTATTCCATAAACCTGAGACCTTCATTCAACTTTGGAACACAGGTTAAAATCTCTGTGAGCTGGAAGCTGCAACCTTTTTTTCCCCCGCATTGTTCCTAGAGAAAAGGAATATTAAATGAGAAAACAGTGGGCAAGGCTTGGTTTTTCTGCTGCGAGCTGAAGGGATGTAGTAAAGTAGGCATTTCATTCAGAAAGATCAGGAAAAGGGTTTCGGGAAAGATATGACACCACCTCCTCACTGTTTCTGTTTGTTGTCAAAATTGACTGTTGGAGGGATGTGATTAAATCTGTTAGCCACACCCAATACCTCAAAATCACATAATCTGACAATTTAACTGAAAAAAAAGCAGGAAGTGCACTTTCAGATATTTATTTAAGATTACATGAGCAAACAATTTTTTTTCTTAATGACATGCACAGATTAATTGTTCACCACGAAACTAGCAATGTGAGCTAACACAATCATTATGTTTAATTTAATTTCATGGGGACTTGATGTTACAAACTGATCTTTTCATATAATATTATTCTACTTTTTGTGCATAGTCATAAACACACCTGTTTGTAAAGCAAGCGGTTTCTGCCATTTATTATTCCTAGTAATTTCTCCTATAGGAGACTAAATTGGAAGTTCATAAAAAATCTGAAAAACCAGCGCGCTTCCACATTGAACAATACAGTCAATAGGCAGCAATGTACTTTTGTGCAAAGATAAAACACAACTTATTAATAAATTAATTATGGTTTATCATCTCATTGTCAGTTTATAGCACACATCTGAGATACATATTGTATGTCAGCAACGCAACTAAGTGCAACACATAAAGAGAATAGCGCTCTTGTAAATGTGACCCTATACGTACACTGAGAAGAAAATGTTTTATAAAATCTTTATTTTGGTTTTATGCATGCAAAAAATTATTCTCGTAGCTTGATAATAATCTGATTAAACCACTAGAGCAGAGATGCCCAAAGTTGGCCTATTGTAACCTATGATTTGGCTCACCATCCCATCTGAGAAGAGAGGGAGTATGATGGAGAGAGTTGGGGTGAATGCCTTTAACACAGAGATCTACATTTCTAATTTGACGTGACCTTTTTTGTTTGTTTTATTGCTGAGCTACAAAAAAAGCAAACAGAAATGAAATGTTTATTTAAATGTAAATGAATCTGACTTTTTAAAAATGTAAATACTGTCACTTGACAGATAGAGGACTATGCAGAAGACATCAGCAAGCAAATCAAGGCAAAAACTAGTGTAATTCTGTTATAAATTAGATTGTTGTTTTACTGTAAGTTGTAAGTTCATTATAAAATGTAAAAAAAATACTGTATTCGTTAATATAAAGCAATGTTTTCTAGTCCTTTTTAAACATGATTAAATAAATTAGTAAATTACCCATGGTAAATTACCCCACCTATATTTGCCTTCAGCCAACTGTAGCCTCGATCAAGTTTGGTTTTTGGCCTTTTATAAGAAAAAGTTTGGGCACCCCTGCACTAAAAGGCTTATGGTCTAACTTGACTTTTAAAATAATGAAATTTGCCCTGCACGC
Organism: Danio tinwini; assembly: GCA_903798205.1. Lineage (NCBI taxonomy): Eukaryota > Metazoa > Chordata > Actinopteri > Cypriniformes > Danionidae > Danio > Danio tinwini. Next base: position 5,542,513 of record CAIGQZ010032280.1, read on the forward strand.
TCGAGTTTTTTAAGGAAACTTTTTGGTGCGTTAATCAAGTCAATATTATTGTTCAAAAGGGTAATGATTCGCACTCATCAAGTATTTACTTGGTGTTGTTTTTATTTTTACATTCTACGGGTGACTCAGAAAACACAAACGTTTCGGCACAATGCCTTCCTCAGTGTGTCTTGACTTGTAACTTGACTTGTTAACTTGACTTTTGACAATGTTTTGGTATTTTTGAATGAGTCAGGACCATTTCTGTCTCTGAAGGGTCCGGGAAGTCTATGGATTTCATCTAAAATAGCTAAATTTGTGTTCCGAAGAGGATTGATTGATTAATTAATAAAAAAAATTTGGTACTGTATATTGATGATATATGGGTGGCCATATCAATATTTGCATATAAAGGCTATTTTTAATAATAGCGTTATAATAAATTAGCTCGATATCTTTAAGCCTGGGGTGACCAACCCTGCTTCTGGAGATCTACCGTCCTGCAGATTTCAGTTGCAACCCATATCAAACACACCTGCCTGTAATTATCTAGTAGCACTGTTCAGGTCCTAATTAATTGGTTCAGGTGTGTTTTATCAGCGTAGGAGCTGAACTCAGCAGGAAGGTCGATCTCCAGGAGCAGGGTTGAGCAGCCCTGCTTTAAGCAGATAAATTGTTTAGTATTTCTGCTAGTTGAACCATTTGACATGCTTGCTGCATGCCACTTTTTATTATCAAATTGCTATTTAGATTTGTCACTTTATGCTTTTTATTGTCAGGCAAAAGATTTTCTTTTTATAAATGAAAGCTGGCCATAGAAATTAATAGCTAAGAGTTGTTCACTATTATGTGTTTGTCTTTAGTTTTTGCAACCATACGGAAAAATCTGAAAAATAGTCATTTATATTTATCGGCACAAAGTATCTGCTATCATCCTCCAATGGGTTATATGCACAGCTAGTGTTTTTCAGCCAATGATAAACTTCTGGTAAAAGCTTAATGTTACTATTTTCAGTTACATAAGGTTCCTTTTACAGCATTGATTACAATACATTCAGTTAAATAGACTTAAGCATTAAATTTGTTGATTCCGTGTAAAACGAGATGAAAGACTGTGTAACCGCTAGCACCGCCAGGATCAGCAGGCTAGCGCTAAAACTCCATTTAATATACTGAAGTAAGATAAACTGTCATATTTTAAAGACATGGTGGGGGAAAATGGAATTTAATGCATTGCAGCTTGTTTGGTCTGAGACCCACTTTATATTGTTTATCAGGCAGTGAAGATCACTGATTTTTAAAGAAGTCATACCTTAAACGTGGCAATGGAAAGACAGTTCAATGGAAGCGCTGAGGCTGTCTGGCTGAAATTAAAAGTCAGTATGCATATACCCCATTCTAAATGGTTATCAGTTATTGGTGTCAGTCAAAAATTCCAAATCGGTTCATCACTGTCAATAACATAATTTTTATTTTGGGGTGAACTGACCTTTTAAATAATAAAAGATATTTGTATTTGCTTATAGTGTTTCTTTTATTTTATATGTTATTATTTGCATTTGTCTTTTTGTACTTCTGTATCCTTAGTAGCTGTTTTTATACTGCCACTTCACCAGGTTGTCATTGTAGATGAGAATTGGTTCTCTCAATTAACTTACCCAGTTAAATAAAGATTGTTATTATTATATACTCATGGGCAGGCCCACACGGTATCTGCGCGCGCGCAGAATTCTGCAGATTTTCCACAGATTTTTAGCCCATAATTAATTCTGTTTATTTACTTAAGTAAATGTGTGTAAATCTATATTCATTTAGTTTTTAAATTAATTACAGTAATATTACTGACTAATATAAAAATGTTCATCTGATTTATGTACAATGCAGTTTCTACAGTAATATTTTCTGTCTTTTAGTAGATATATTATGTGAGAGACTTGCTTTGTTTACAAAATAAAGTGGTTTTAAATAAAATTTGCATTTTAAACATTAAATAAAAGTTGAAAAGACATAATTTTTTATTTCACATATTAAGGTTTTAGTAATAATACAAAAGTTTTACCAAAATTCTCAAGCAGAAATAGCAAAAAAATGTCCGCAGATTCCGTTTGGCCCTACTCATGGGTGATATATCCAAAACATTGTCACAACAAGTACATGTACAATAAATGTGTGTAATGATAGTATATTTATTCCAAGTATGATATGGATATAGTTCTTAAAAACATTCATGATATTAAACGAATAGCAGAATCTATAAGACTGATTTCTGTCCCTACAGACCACCCTTTGTAACACCGCTCTTGATAATCCAACACAAAGGACGAAAGAACAGATGATCTCTGCCGCTCTAAAGTTTTTGGAAACAGACACTATCTGGTATGCTTACTGATTGGGTGTAGTATTTCCTTCATGCATCTACTGGTTGTTTTAAGATTTCATTACATCAGATGTACCTCTCTTGTAGTTACAGAGTAGAAGAACCTCCAGGCCTTGTGGAACTTCAGACAAATGAATGGGACCCTGTGATGAACTGGATTGAACAAAGGTGAAATTTACAGATTTTTGGTCAGAGTTTTGATCATGTCATAATTACAAAACATAGTTACAACATACTGATGTTTGTGAACGTACTGTTGTTTTTTAGATACAACGTAGTCATTGGCTCGTCCGCCAGTATAATGGGCCCTCAAATCCCAGAAGAGACTAAAGAGACATTTCATCAACACCTTAATTCCTTCAACTTCTGGTCTCTGACAGGTACGTTGGTTCTTTGCATTGTAAATGGGCTAGTTTACAATAGAGTTTGCATCTTATGTGAATGTGCTTAATTTTTTTCCTCAGGGCTTGAGTTTGTGATCAATCAGCTGAAGTCGCTGGTTTTGTCCTTTGCGCTGATTGACAGACGCCTAAATGTGGAAGAAGCAGTTCTGCTGTCCAGACTTGAGGAAGAATACCAGGTATGGTTGATTATAATTCTTTATGCTTGATACCATTTTATTCCTGTGGTAATAATTACTGTACATTGTGTTCTCTCTTAGATCCGGAGCTGGGGAAATGTGGAGTGGGTCCATGATTATGACATGTATGAGTTGCGAGCGCGAACGGCGGCTGGTGCATTGTTTGTGCATCTGTCGTCTGAAAAAACGTCTGTCAAGAAAAAAATCTTACAAGACTGATAAGGCCAAAAATAGACTGTGTGGGACTGAAAGTTATCTGTTTTTGTTTTTACAGTGACACCAGTTATCTAACCAGGTTTTATGTTTTGAGAAATAATACAGATTCTTAAGGTCATGATATGTATTTATAGTGTCAACAACTGTCACATGGAAACACTGTAAATGCTAAAACCCAGTATTTAAATCTCAAAGCTGTGAACGGTTAAGCTGATGCACTATGTTGGGTAAAAAGAAAGAAACATTTTAATAAATTACAATGTACAAACATATAATTGTGTCAACAATTTTTTTCCTACACAGTTACAAAATGAGATAGTCCTCCCAAAAATAGAGTGACCAGACATGTCTTTTTCTGAAACAGTACTATATTTCTGCTCCATTTTTAGTCTCCCAATTAAAAAAAAAAAGAAAAAGATTGTTCCTCATTTAACTTCTCCTAAAAATTCCCAATTGCTGAGCACTAGCAGTGTACGGTTTTCTGTCACGTTAAAATAACATAAATCAATTGTAGCTAAACATGTCATAGTTTATTTTAAAGAGCAAAATGACCATCCAATCACAATTCTGTAATGAAGAAGTTGTAATTAGTGAAGGCAGGGCCTGTGCTGTCAGGCTAGTTCTGGTGTCAGTGATTGACTATAGTTATAGCAACATAAAAACATGATTAAACAAATAATCTCAAATAAACCAGTTAATCTGTAAAACATCTTATAAATAAACTGACACACTAGGGCCAGACAGAATCTGCGGACATTTTTGCTATTTCTGCAGAGAATTTTGTAAAAAATCGGCGGATTTACGCTGAATGATTTTAGCATTATAGTAACTAAAAACTTAATATATGAAATCTACAAATATATATTTTTTTACTTTTATTTAATGTTTACAATGCAAATCTAATTAGATCCACTTATTTGGTAAACAAAGCAAGTCTCTCATATAATATCTACTAAAAGACAGAACATATTACTTTACAAACTGTATTATAAATAAATCATATGAATATTTTAACATTATTTTATCACAATGATATTAATGAAATGAATTAAAAAAACTGAATAAATATAATTTTACACTCAATGATGGGATAAAAATCTCTGAAGATATCTGCACGCGCAGCTTGCGTGTGGGCCTACATACCCCATTACATTTATCTTATTAAAGTGAGTCAGTATGTATCCAAAACACAATAGCTAGCAGGGACAAGATATTATATATGCATGCTTCCCATTCAGCATTCCACTCTGGGAAATCTGGTAAAACTGGTCACAAATAATTGTAAAAAATGTTGTTAATTGTACTCCTTAGGCCATCAGATATACCCTTTTGTTGTCTTTAGTGCAAAATTAAAGATGATTTTCAGCTAAAACCGGTGATTTATAACAAGCAAACACTTTAAGAGTGTTGGTTATAAACACCTTAGGAGTTAAAAAACATGTATGCAAAACCAGTGTGGGGATAGTTACTTTAGAAAGTAATGCATAACAATATTAAGTTACTCCCTACTTTTTATGGTAAGTAATGTTACGTTAATTTTGCGTAATTTTTGCATAACTTTTCATTACCTGGCTGAGGCTTGATCTCTCAGAACTTGTTTTTTTCTTTCTTTCCTACAGCTTAATTTACCTTTAAAAAATGTACAATGTACACATACAAATATATATTTTAGTATAATGTTATCACACAAAGCTGTACATGTTGTATATACATATTATTAAAAGTTTAAAGCAATGTGTTTGCTACTTTTGTTCTATTTGTCTTAAATAAATCACTGTCCATTGAGACAGTCCCCTTTTACTTTGATGCGTTTAAAATAATGAACACATTCTCTCATTGACTGCATAATTCATTGTGACTACTTTGATTTTAATTTAGCTCTTGATTTTTTTAAAAGCTAATTAATTACATTTAAAAAGTAACACATTACATTTACAAAAAACGCAAATTGTATTACTTTTTTAAGTAATGTGTTACTTGTTACTAAAAAACTAAAACTAAATTGATGCCTGATACTTTGAGGTTTTATGACGTGATGTTATGACTGCTGACTTATATGAATCACAAAGTTAAAATTTGTAATGTCCTGCTAAAAAAACTCACATCTAGGAAGGCTGAAGAGTGAGTTAAGTGAGTTAAGATCAAAGTCACATTACAACAATTGTTGCCCTAAGTGCACAGTCTGAAATACAATCTAATCCATTACGTATATACCGCATGTCATAAAGTATCAAACCTGCCAGTGATCATAAAGCAAAGTCGCGTCGACGGAATCACTACTGTCCCTTTAATTAGCTGGCGTGTCATTCCAGTGACATACTGTGTGTTCGGCCAATAGCTGTGCTGTCATGAATTAAGCGACCAATGAGGATCGTCCGCGGGCGGGGCTTGAGTGTTTACCGTCTTATTGAGTGTTAGTCGATGAGTATGTTGACAAGATGGAGTTCTTGCTGGGAAACCCATATAGTACTCCGGTGGGACACTGCATTGGTATGTTTATCAGATATTAAATCATGCATCAAAATTATGCTGTTGCAAGTAAACTCCTGAAGAAATGTATTTAGTTGAGCCCACTTCAAAGCAAAGCTCAACATATGGGTAGCCTGTCAGTTAGCTGGCTAACAGCTAATGCTCATTCATGCTAACTCCCCTGAAAAAATAGCTCTCAATGTATTTTTGTAACAAAGCAAATGGCTAAATTCTTCAAAGAGATTCTAGCTAGGCGAAAAGCTGAGTTTAAGTAAGAAGAAGAACTACACTTTTAATTAGCAGCTGGAATTAGCCTGCTAGCAAGTGTACACTGCGATTATCTCTCACACCCAGTTTCATAGCTAAAGCCTGAAGTAATGTTTGTAAATGATTCATACTGTTGTTATTAAATGGCCAGTCTGTATTCGCAAAATGACTGCAAGCATTGGAGGAGAACCAGCATCACGTATTAGACAGGAGTTTGCAGTTCAGTGCGATGTCATCAGTGCCGATGTCACTCCAGATTCTCCTGGGCAGTAACCTTATCAGTTTACCTTTTGCTCTTCCCTAGAAAGGGCCACAGATGGCTCCCTGCAAAGTGAAGACTGGACCTTGAATATGGAAATATGTGACATAATCAATGAAACAGAAGACGGGTGAGGCATGAAAGATGTATGATTTATAGCATTTAACATGCTGAATGAAATGACATCAAGTTCTGGCTATTGGGTCAAAGACCAGACGTCATTCATATTGGTGCTGACATAAAGTAATATTCATTTAAAAAGTACATGCATATGTTGTAATTTGTTCTTGTTTAAACAATCATTCTGTGTAATTTGTTAGACAAACAGGGACTCGTCATAACACTACATATTATTTCTCTTGTTTTTGTTTATTTCTTTTTGTTACCAGCTGAATCTTTTGTCATTCTCAAAGATTCTTGCTTTTTGTCGTCACTTGACCATCTGTTACTAACACTTTCTGTTATGTTTTATACTCTTAAAAATGTTCAGCTCATTTAATAGACAACGATATGTTAATGAAAACAACATCTTCAGGGTCTTAAAGTCTAAAAACTAAATTTCAGGCCTTAAAAGGTATTAAATTCACTAAAATGTGTTGTTAAATCGTTTTAAACAGCTCTTAATTGACCTTTGTCCATGTAAAGCTACTCAGATGGTACAACCAACAATCCATCTAAAAATATATTTAAAAATGTTTAACAAAAATTACATGTATTAACTTTATTTAGCAATTTGGTTTAGTTATCTTTCTTAAAATAACATGTTTATAGGTATATGTTTGAAAAATATGTGTTTGAATTTTTAAGGGGAAAGTCAAAATATTTTCCACTGGCCATTTGAATAACCCTTCTGAAGTTTCATTCACAATAGTCTTAAAAAGGTCTTAAATTTGACTTGGAGAAAACAACAGAAACCCTGATCTTACTCTGCCTTTCTAGGACACTTATTTGTTCTCTTCCCATCTCTCCCTTTTAAACAATGCATTTTATTTCCCTTCAAAAAACTTGATTGGACCTTTAAAAACGTAATAAATAACTACACTAACTGGAAGTTGTCATATTATTTACATAATGTTGTTTTTTTAATTGCTTTGATTACATCTGTTGTCCTCATTAGTAAGTCACTTTGGAAAAAAGTGTCTGCTAAATGATTATATGTAAATATAGAGTATATACAACATAATGTAATAAATGCTATTAAACTTAGATAAAGTGCTTTTTATATTTTAAGCAACATTTGTTAAAGTAAAATGACCCATTGTCATACAGCCTAACAGATTAATTGATGTCAAACCAAGATATTTGTTGCTTTTTTATAAACAAATAAGTAATCATACTAAACGTTTTAGTGGTTTGAAGTATAAAAACATTTTAAAAAACATAAAATAAATATTAAAAGAGGAAACTAAACTGCTTTTTTTTTTTTTTTTTACCTATTTTCAACAAATCTTTAGAAACTATACATATAGTATAATAATATTGATATTCCTGTCGTGGTTATAGTTGTACGAGTAAAATGTGAGCTATCAGTAAAATCACTGAGATTGTGCTGTCATTTTTTTCTGTAGTCATCCAAATTAAAATCCATTACAAAAACTGAATATTCATCAACCTTGTGTTATTTATAGAAGCTGGTAATGCTCTCTTGGAGACTTTGATTCATTCGACTTGATCCCGTCATTGAAACTTGATAATGACTTGCTTGCTTTTTAATTACATGGATATGTTACATGGATATTTATTTAATTTGTTCATTTAATTAATAGGCCTAAGGATGCAATGAGAGCTGTAAAGAAGAGACTAAATGGGAATAAAAACTACAGGGAGGTGATGCTTACTTTGACGGTGAGGAACATGCAATGGAAACATGACTTTACAAACAATGGATCATTTATAGATTGTCTTGTTTATTTTGATTTACCTAATTTTTTTTAGGTTCTTGAGACATGTGTAAAGAACTGTGGGTATCGCTTCCACATGCTTGTCACCACCCGGGACTTCATTGATGGTGTGTTGGTGAAAATCATATCCCCTAAAAATAACCCACCTGCGATTGTTCAGGACAAAGTACTAGCTTTGATACAGGTAAAAATCTGGATTTTGTTTACATTTTGATATTGTTATTATAAGTGAAGGGTTTAGTTTCATTCCAGAAGGAAAATGTCCTGAGAATTTACTAAATTGATATCCATTTTCTTTCTTTCTTTCTTTCTTTCTTTCTTTCTTTCTTTCTTTCTTT
>CAIGQZ010032280.1:5550908-5570212 GCA_903798205.1 Danio tinwini
TTTCTTTCTTTCTTTCTTTCTTTCTTTCTTTCTTTCTTTCTTTCTTTCTTTAATTATAAATATAACTATATAACTAACTTTATATAACTAACTTTATATTATATATAAATATAATATAACTATAAATAAGGTTTTGGAGTAAACATTCAAAGATTTTTTTCTCTCTCCATATAGTACACTTCTATAGTGCTCAGTAATAATAATATTTTTTTTTTATTTGTATAGCACTTTTCTTAAATAAAATGCAACTTGAAGTGGTTCACAAGCATACACAACTATTAAAACCAGCATCAACATCGGTACTCGAATATAGAAACAGATATAAGCAAATACAGGAAGCAAAATAAAAACAAATCAACTACAAGCAAGTACTGAGAACAAAAAAATACAACAAATTAATTGGCAGCAGTTTAAAATTCCAAACTGAAGTTTCAATGCATTTTTTAAGGACACAATTTCAGCTAATAATTTGGCATCTTACCTAGGAAAACGATTGGCCAGTTTCTTAAAAAGTAAAGACAAAATATACAGTATATATCCTTCTTGCTCAGAGTCCAGTATTAAAACCTAAGTTTGGAAGTTAAAACCACTGAGCACCATACAAGCCTCTGTTTGGAATGTCCTGGAATGTTTTCCTCGAAAAATACATTAATTAAAATCTTGGATGACAAAGGAGGTGAGTAAATTACCAGGATATGTTTATTCTGGCGGTGAAGTAATCTCAAACGATGCCTTATGAAGGGATGTTGGTGCCTTGTGTTTTAAACACAATATGAGTGAATGAAATATATAACATGAACATTTAAAAAAAGAGAAAGAACCATTGATGGAGAGAGTGTACTATGGGGATGGTGGTTACCTGATGCTTGGTAGTCAGGGAGATCTGGCTAATTCATTGGCACTGAAGTTGTGCTCATTACAATCTAGTGGATCAGGTTACCATGTTTGGCTCAAGTGACCAAAGGTGACTTCAGTTTGATTGGTCTTGCATTTTAACGTGTTGCCAGAAATGTGTTTGAATTTAAGTAGTGTTTTGGCCAAAGAGAACTAGGCAAATTAAGGTTTTGCTTTGCATTTGTGTTTGATATTCAAATGACTTTAAGTCAGTTGATTTTAATGTTTAATGCTTAATTTTAATGATCAGAAGTTTGAGATGGGATCGCTTTAGTTATAATTGATTGATTAAATGAAATACTTTTATTCAGCAGGGACGCATTGAAGGGATAGTTCACCCATAGTTTACTAACTCTTCACTTCTTGCAAACGTTCAAGATTTTTTCTTTTGTTAACACAAAAGAAGATATTTAAAAAAAAAAAGTTTGAAACCTGTAAACATTGACTTCCATGGTAGGAGAAACAAATACTATGGAAGTCAGTGGCTACAGGTTTCCAACATTCTGCAGTATATCTTCTTTTGTGTTCAACAGAAGAAAAAAACTCAAACTGGTTTGGAATAAGTCAAAGGAGAGTAAACAATGACAACATTTTTATTTTTGGGTGAACTATACCTTTTAAATTGTTCAAAATGACAATGAAAAATTTGTTTAAATAAAAGGATGTTTTTTTTTTTTTTTACTTTAATCAGTTTTTATTATTATTATTATTTTGTTTTTTTACAAAATTATTAAAGGACCATAGCTGTTTTTTAGTTTTTAACATATTCAGTTAATTTCAATTCATTTTTATTTATAAAGCGCTTTTATAATGTAATTGTGTCAAAGCATATTGTCACAAATTAATGATTTCTGAAGGCTGTAGGTGACACTGAAGACTTTATTTTTTATTTTCTATTAGGGCTGTGCGATTAGGGGGAAATGTCTAATTGCAATTTATTTATATTTATTATTTAAAAAAATATATTTGTATTATAATTTATTTTTGACAGATATTGCAATTGCGATTTGGTTTGTGATTTAATTTTGGAGTCAAGTTTTAGCTCAATAATCTATAAACCGTGGCAACAATTCTGCAACGGCTCATAAAAATGACCTGTTTTTGTTCGCTGTCTGTGACTTTGAAACCAAAATATTCCCATATTACCAATGCTGTTTTTCTTTAATGTTAATTTGTCTATTAATGCTTCTAAAGCAGCAGATGCCATTATCCCACTTATTAATTTTTATTTTTTTTATTGATTAAACAGGGGAGCCCATTATCCAACTTGTCCGCACTTTTTTTATTTGTTTTCTTTTTTTGTGGGCGTTCCACATGGGAGTTCAGGGGTGCAACTCTGATTGGGCAAATGAAAGTGTGCTCACTCAATTGACTAGTAAGACTACACAGACAGCAGTCACGCATTTGCTCTGGGCGGGGGAAATTAAATAATACATTTATATTTCAAATCGCAGCCTCTTCTGATTTAGCTAATCGCAACGTTTCAAATTGCAATTGCAATTCGATTTTGATTAATCGCACAGCCCTATTTTATTTATTTTGCATTATTTTGAATATTGAATAATGTTTTATAATATTGCTGTTTCACTTGATCAAATATTCTTTACAAAATCTAACAAAAGCCCCAACTCTTTACTATGATAATAACAAGGTATTAAAAGTTAAAATCAAGAAGATCTGAACAGCTGAACTTCCATTTCTAGAGCCTGTTTTAAATGGCAAGTTTGTTTTCAAATCATTATGCATTTGTATGTATTCTGTATGTCAGGCATGGGCAGATGCCTTCAGGAGTAGTCCAGATTTGACAGGAGTAGTCCACGTCTATGAAGAATTGAAGAGGAAGGGTATAGAGTTTCCTCGATCTGACTTAGAGACCTTGTCTCCCATTCACACACCACAGCGTGTAAGTTTTGATGTCAAGCATGTTATGGTTTGTTTGTCACCATAGTACTAGCAGCTCCCTCTAAAATATTACATCCCTTATCATGTGCTTATCTTTATCTCTTTACCTTTCCAGTTTATCTCTGTGTTTATGTTGATTGTCCTGCTCTGTTTATTATAGCAGCAAACGGCTCCAGAGATGGACCAGCAGAAATACAGCGCTCCAGTCCAGCCCAAGCCACAGCCTCACCCTGCCTCTGCTCCGCCCTTCACTGCTCCTGTGGCCCACACTTCCCCGCAGATGCCCAATCTGCACATCGCAGGGCCCATCAATCCTTCTCCTGAGCAGGTATTGAAGCAAGTACATAAAAAAAAAATGAAGTGTATCAATAATTGTTTTCTACGGGTGTATTAGTTCATAATACAGTGGAGTTAAACAAATTTGAGAGAATTTATTTGCTTATTTACTTTTTCATAAATGATGTAATCTTCACTGTTCATATTTAACATCTTCACTGAGTTGCCATTGCCATGTGAGTGTTCTATAAAATAACCAAGGCAACAGAGAACATCAGTGATTTTTTTTTTATTTAATTTAATTTTGCATTTTTTGCATGAATAAAAATTGCATCAAAAAATTTTGAAGCTTACAGTAGCCAAAAAATCCAGTGAACAGACCCTTGTTTTATGATTGACTTCAGCACATCTGCAGCCACAGGACATCACTAGTTTCGCACAGGTCATCACTGCTCTAGTGATCTTAATCCATTACTTTTTTAATCTCTTTCACAGTTCACACACTGTAGTGTTACTTTTCCATGACTTTTTTCCAGAGATTTTTATGTTTATTTCAGGAGTCTGTACTAATTGTATTCAGCTTCAATGAACTGCTTAATCATTTGTGCTGTGTGATTGGCTCATTGTCCTGCATGAAAGTTGCTGGATGATTGAGCAACACAGTTTGTGGAAAGAGCTTCTGGTAAACATTTGCATTAATTTGGTCATGAATCTTTATAAGACTAAACTCCTGCTGCTGAAAACAACACCAAACCATTTGCTTCTTCACCTTTCACTGACTCATTTACACACTTTAGGTACAGTCTTTCCCTAGTTCGATGATAAACGTAATGTTTCCCATTGAACCCAATTCCATACACTTGCTTTTAATCACCAAAGAGAACTCTAGAGCAGTTCTCTGTCCACACAACATGCCTTTCAGCAAAGGTTAGTTTAGACTTTTGATTATTTGTGCTGATGGGAGGTTTGGACACTGCAGAGGTGGCTCTCAGTTTCTCTTGCTGTGGCTGAAAGAATCGTCTCTTTGGCCTTCATCTGGATAACCTGCTGTTTCAGTCACTTTAAAACAGCTCACCATCTTCCAAAGTCAGTAAAATAATGGAAAGTTAGGCAGACAGTTAAATAGGGATTGTCAGATAAAAAAAACTATTTGTCTGTCAAATAATAATGCCAACAACAAGTGAATATACGTGTGTATATATAGTGGTATATGAAAGCTAATTGTAAAATTTCCATTCATTCTTTTTCCTTCGGTGTAGTCCCTTTATTCATTAGTGGTCACCACAGTGGAATGAACCTCCAACTTATCCAGTATGTTTACATAGCGGATGCTCTTTCAGCTGCAGAGAGTATACACTCTCACATACACACACATACTCTATGGCCAATTTAGTTTATTTAATTCATCTATAGCGCTTGTCTTTGGACTTGTGGGGGAAACCGGAGCACCCAGAGAAAACCCACGCAAACACGGGGAGAACATGCAAACTCTTTACAGAAATGCCAACTGACCCAGCCAGTACTTAAACCAGCAACCTTCTTGCTGTGAGGCAACAGTGCTAACCACTGAGCCACCGTGTTGCCAATTTTACATTTTAATTTTTTTTTATTTTATTTTGTGCTTGAAAATGTATGTAACTCATGATATGTGCTTAAAGCAATGTTTGACTGCAGTTAGGATAATTTTTAAAAGCTCAAAATTGAGAAATTGTAGGTTCTAGCATATTGTAGGACTCATTTTGATCTTCACCATAGATCGCAATAATAATAATAATATGAAATGTAAATACAACAATTATCATTTTTATGAATGGTCTTTTTGTGCTGTTTTTGTTTTAGAAGTCATAGAAACTAGTAGAAAACGCACGAAAAAAAAACGTGACTTTATCGTTTCGTGAGCTCATTCTCTCATTAATCAAAAGGTAACTTAGTACATTGTAACCAGTGGTGTAAAGTAACAAATTACAAAGGCTCAAATTACTGTATTTGAATAGTTTTTCTCAGAAATTGTAATCCTAAAATTGTAAAAAAAAATTATCAAAAGTATACCTTAAACTGTTTTTGAGTTTTAACTTTTATTTTTATTATTATTATTTAAAAATTATTATTTATGTATTTTACCTTGTGTATTATTTATTGCTGTTGATAAATTTTAATTGTTAGAATATTTTTATAATTATAAAAAGTAGTATTTGTAAAGTGTAGTAAACTGTTTTTTTTGCCATGACATAGCCATAGAAGCTGAAATGACAATAAAATCAAAATTTTCTCTCCCTCTCAGAAATTGTAATTTACTAAGTAGTTTTAAAAATGTGTGGCTTTACTCTCCCTTGAGTAAATTTAACTCGCATAGAAAGTAACAACCTCAAAACATGGACACTTTTTTAAATGCAGCAAAGTGTTTGGAAGCATTAAAATCATCCAAGAAGATGTCCAAATTCTTTACGCACACTAACTCAGAAGCTGTTTAGACAATGATGAGAAGATGTTGTTTACTGTTCGATGACTAAAAAACATGGCTTAATGACCTTAAACAATAACTTAATCCACTACAGAATGTTACATTTACACATGCCTGCACAAACTGCATGTAAACGCATCATCTGTTCAAAGCATAATACTCACTATTCACTACTGTTGAGTACTTTTTGAAAGGTTTTTACTCATACTTTGAGTAATATTTACAACAGATACTTTCACTACATTTTTGGGCAAGTAATGGTACTTTTACTTGAGTATAATTTTTTCAGTACTCGTTCCACCACTGATTGTAACACGCCTGTTGTTTTCATAGATTAAATAATATCGTATTATTAATTAGATTTGCAAGCTGCGCAGTGAGCTGGACATCGTGCGTGGGAACACTAAGGTGATGTCGGAGATGTTGACCGAGATGGTTCCTGGTCAAGAGGATCCTTCCGATCATGAGCTTCTGCAGGTTCCTCAATCAGATTTCTTTCTTTATTTTTATTATATATTACATTGGTAGTGTCTTGAAAGAGTTACAGAAGGCCACTAGAGGGAGTATGTTAACCGTTTGTGTTCTACATTTTGTCTGTTTTGTTAAAAGGAGCTGAACAGGACGTGCAGGGCTATGCAGCAGAGGATAGTTGAGCTCATCTCACGCGTTTCCAATGAGGAAGTCACAGAGGAGCTCCTGCACGTCAACGACGACCTCAACAACATCTTCCTGCGATATGAGAGGTGTGATTAAGCACAATGACTTAATCTTTTCTATTTTCTATTTGAATGAAATGTAGGTTTTGGTCTTTTCTTTGAATTCATATCCATTAACTGGTTTATATAGATCGTTTTGGACTTTTTCTAAAATTTTGGTTGCCCAGGTTTTGAAAAAAAAAAGAGAGTTATTTAAAAAAATATCGTGTTTGCTTTCTAATTCCTTTCTGGACAAAGGCATTTAATTTCATTAATAAAATCTTTAAAGTCAGTTTACTGGAAGAGCTTTAGCAGCTCTCTTGGGAGTTAAAACAGACTTGATAAAAAGTGAAAAAAACAAGTTCCTACAAATCTCCTACGAATAATGTTTGCTGATGTAAGAAGAACTTTGCAATAAAATGGCTCCAGAGAAGGCCACCGATACTAGAGGACTGGTTAAGTACAGTCAAGAAGATTAGTGGGATGGAAAAAACTAACATCAGAATGTGTTTGATGACCAATGGAAAGCTTTACCAAATGAACTGGGTGAAATATGAGGAAGAAGTTTCTAAACTGTAAGAAAATGTATATAAAATGTAATTTAAAATTTTTTATTATTATTAATATTTTAAACTCATTTGAACCCATCTGAACTGTTGTTCTGATTTGATGCTTCTTAATCGTTCTTGTACTGTAAAATGCAATGTGCTACTAAATTATGTACATGTCAAAACTCTTATGTATCTTGTACACTAAGCACATGCTGTATGATGGGTTAATAAAAAAACATATACTGTGTATTTATCATATTTCTATTATTTATTTATTATGATTATTATTATTTGTTTTACTTCATATACACATTCTAGAAAGATCTGAAATGCCTGGGTGTTATATTACACCCTGTTAAAAAGCATTAAAGAACCCCTTTAATTATTTGTGTTGATTCTGATTGCTCGCTTTTCTGTTTTTAGATATGAGAGGTTCCGTTCTGGCCGAACTGCACAAGGTGTAAACAATGGGGTGGGTTGTGTCTTCATTAAGGTTTATATTAATAATTTTAATCTGTGTGTTGGCATCACTTTATCATCAATGTGTGTGTGTTTTATTTATTTAGTTAATTTTTTTATTTTTATTTTTTTTACCAAGCGTATAAGGTAAAAGGTTCATGCCAACAGCACAGCTCAGAGTCACTCATGTAATTTCCTCTTCCCCTCATTGCTTGCTTCTTGCTCTGAGAATGTTTGGTACATTTTGCGTTGTGACGCAACCACTTCCATGATGTGTGATTCTCAACAGAAGAAGATACGATTGCATGTTGGTGTTATTTATTGTGTGGTTTTGGTCTGTTTTGTGATTTTGTTTTTCTTATTTTTATTTTTTGTTATTGCTAGCTGAGGGAGGCAAGTATAAAAATCATCAAATCTCATTTTTAATTTGACATTCAGATGATGAAGAATGTCATTATTGGCTGGTATCGTGTTCTTGTGTTGCATTTGGCATGTTTTGACCGTAAACCTCCATTAGCATGTAGAACGCTTGTCCCACAGTCTGTGATCGTGGCTTGCTTCCCTATCCATTCATTTATCCATCTACATGCCCTAGTATTAGTTCCTCTAGTACCTATCTACATGGGGATTTAGAAATGCTTTTATGTAAGTAATGTAAGATGTTTAATAACACATAGCAATAATATTCTGCTATTTTAGTAGGTTCAATGAATGCATGAAAGAAATACACTACCGTTCAAATGTGTGTGGTCATGTTTTTTGAAAGAAATGAATACTTTTATTCAGCAAGGAAGCATTAATTTTATGAACACTTTAAATTGACATAAAAATACTTTTATATTATTACAGTAATGTTTAAATATATTTGAAAACAATTTAAAACAAAGTTCTCCGGGAAATCAGGATTTCTAATGGATCATGTAGCACTGAAAGCTGAATAAATGATTGCTAGAAATTCAGCTTTGGTGTCTCAGGAATGACTTAAATTTTTAAATTATGCTGATATAGAAGTATAATATTCATTTTATTCATGTATTTATTTCAGTAACATTAAAAACACTACATGCATTTTAATGGTAATGAAATTCTAGCTTGAAATAGTGAATTGTCTTGTGGTATCAAGTAGCAAAAATAAATGCACATTTAACATGGTGATATTTATCACATAATGTGAATTATTGCATCTTTCCCCTACTTTTCTAATAGTGAGAGGTACAAAAAGAAGGACATAAACATCCACGCACACTATGCAATAATACTATCACTCTTGCCCAACACACCCAGTGTTACAATAAGCGTTCCTTTGTAGTGTCACTTCACCCTTTTCATTAACTTTTAGATTTCTTAGTTGCAGATTTGATCTAAAAGAGTTGGTGAAACTGGTGAAAGCAATGTACATGCTACTGTACATCCCAACCATTTGCCTCAACCATTTGTAGAACTTACAGCAGGCCTTCTCTGTCAAAAAAAGTCAAACCAGTTTAAAAATGTATAATGTTAATATTATATTAAAACGTTTATATATGAATATAGTACTATATAAATACTAAAGTGTGATTAATCACATTGTATCTGTGATATGGTGTTGCATATCCACAGGTGTTGAACGAAGCGACAGAAGACAACCTGATTGACCTGGGACCGGGGTCTCCAGCGGTGGTCAGTCCCAGGATCAGTGCTACTCCTCCATCCAGCCTGCCTCCATCTGTGGCTCCAGTTCGCTCCGCCTCTCCAGTCACACTGTCCTCTAGATTAGCTGGTTTGGGTAATTTCATATCTGTAAATTAATACTTAAATTAAAGAGAGAGGCTTATTTGGTCTTTCTGTCATAATGCTTGTTAAGCTTTGCTGTTCTTTGCTTTTACAGATGTTGGTTCAGACAGTGTGAGTGGCACCTTGAGCTCTTTGGCCACTTGTCAACCCCAAGATGACTTTGACATGTTTGCTCAAACTAGGACTGGCACCGTTCCTGAGTGGAAAAGGTATGAAACTCATTAATCTCACGGAACTAACAGCCTATAATATATGCTCATTAGCCATTTATTTGTTACACCTTGCTAATAATAAGTTGGGGTGAATCTTAATAAGCTGCGTGAATCTTTTCTTCATTTAATAAATGACTTTGGCCTCAAAAGACACACAATGAACATGTGATGGTGTTAGAAAGTGTGAGACGTGGAGCACAGACGCTCTTGACAGTTCTGGAGGTAATTAATAACATAATAACACTAATACTGAAATGGTAGAATAACCAATATTTCAGATGTTTTACAATGCGGTCAGCCTGCTGGTTTATCCATTCACATACATTTTTATCATCACATGATCACTTGTAACAAAATCACATGACTTTTTTTATATGCATACAGGAATTTGTTCGGTAAAAGGATTTCCATCATAGTTTATGCACATTTAAAACGTTTTATCCTACTCAGTTATGCGCATACGTTTTTCATATGCATTTTCAAAATGTATGTGCATCATGTCATTTTTAGCAACCAATTTTTTTTGTGCATATCCAAAATGCGCATAAAAATAAATGGATGGAAACAGCTACTGACTTTATACTATTGTGCAGTTGTTGCAATACATGATCTCCACACTGAAGGTGTTATTAATAAATTGAGATCTGGTAACTGTGGAGGCCATTTCAATATAGTAAAGGTTTAAGAAGTACAATGTTTAAACCAGTTTGAGATGATTTGAGCTTTGTGACATTGTGTTACTCTGCTGGAAATAACAATAATAAGATACACAATGGTCATAAAAGGATGGCCATTAAGGCACCACCCAGAAGTCCTTGCAAAAGACCAATCGGACAATAGGGACTGGATGAGTTCACAGTGTACTGATGGGCAAACATGTCAGAGAAGTGATTATTAGTGTCATATACAGTTTGTAATAGGGCTGGTAGGCATCTGCTGTAATTGGCAGTTCATTCCCAGTGGGAAAATTATCAATCATTGCTGTAAATTGTCCACTAACATTTGAGCACTTTTAAAGAGCCCCTATTATACATTGAAAAGGGTCATATTTCGGTTTTATGGGTCTCCAACAACATACTGATATGTATGCAAGGTCAAAAAACACGGTTATGGTTTTATAATATGCATTTATTTTTACCTAATTATCCCAGCGACTCTCATATGAATCGTTCAGCGATTCATTTGTTTCCAAACCCCTGCTTAGCGCAAAGCTAATCTGCGCTGATTGGACCGATGACAGCTTGTTGCGATTTGTCGACAGCGTTCAGCGCGAGACCGTAAAATGCCCAGCATGGTTTATCAAGCCCCCGGGTCATTGGTATACATTGGTATAGGATCCGATTGCTGCGGACGCCCGAAACACGCTTCAAAGTAAACTTACTAACACCACAGTAAACCGT
The DNA here is from genome assembly GCA_903798205.1 of Danio tinwini. NCBI lineage: Eukaryota > Metazoa > Chordata > Actinopteri > Cypriniformes > Danionidae > Danio > Danio tinwini. Next base: position 5,561,532 of record CAIGQZ010032280.1, read on the forward strand.
ACCCACTTCTCAACAGTGTTATTCAGACACCTCAGTGCCGAAAGCAGTGCAGTTAAACACAAGCTTATTGCTTATGTTAAGTATGACACACATTCAGTTTTAATCCACACAGCAGCAAAAGCTGAATTATTCTGAACCTTGACCGCTGCACGTGTGCAGGATCAGCTAACGATGGCCATAGCAACGACAAACGGCAGTGGAACGAACTCACTAAAGCATTTAAATCTGTAAACAAAGCAGCACGCGTCGCGTTTACAACGTTGAGAATATAAAGAGTTAACCTGATACAGTACACGCGGTTACTAGTAGCAAAACATGTAGATCATTTCTATTTGCAATCATTGCTGTGGCACCTCGTCTGTGAACAGCTATATGTTCTAAGTGCTTACCTGTATTCTGCTTTTCTAAACAATCACATCCCCAGCGGGGAGGTTGTAGCATCCTCTGTCCTCTGACAAGCTATCTCCGCGGGCTCCCGCTCTCCATTCGCAAGCCTTTTCCAGCGTTCAGCAGCCAGCCGGTGTACCTAATAATTTGTTCTTATTTTGCCTGCACCCCTGTTGTTGTCTGTCCATTACATGGATGCAGAAACTAAGCGTGCAGATTTCTGAACGACTCCTTTCCCTCACACTTCCAATAGTATCCAGGTAAACACAGCGTCTTCATGAGCGTCTTGCTGCTGTGTTAGTGGGTGGGGCCGCAGGTTTGAATTTTGCCAGGTCTGCGCGTGCAACCATTATGTTTCGTGAAGACGTCACGCCGAAACAGCTGAAGATTCGTTATGAAGACGATTCATTTAAACCACTATGAGTCGACTCTTTTATAGATGAATCAATAGTTTCAAAAACTGTCCACTTTCAGATTTAAGCTTTAGCTGGATATTTCACTTCACTAAGAGCTGTGTTACACACTACATGGAAGGTCATTTTCAAAAACCCATAATAGGGGCTCTTTAAAGGGTCATGAAACCCTAGATTTGAACAGATTTGTGTGTGATGAACATCAATTTAGACAACGTTAACATCTGTTAGCTTTAAGGAAATAAATGGCTAATTTTTAGCTTTTGCCCCAAGCTGTGAGACTGTGTTGTCGCAATGTTGGTAGTGTTGCAGGAGTTCAGACAATCGTGCTTGACATGATATGCCACCACTAAGAATAATTACTACCTAAAAGGGGAGAGAAGGTTTAGAATTTTTACTTTTTTTGACTATATATAGTAATTATCTATTTTAAAGAAAATGCTAAATTGTAAAGAATCAGACTGTTAAAACTACCAGATCTCTGCTGCCCAATTTCAATAAAAGGGTGTCGTAACTAGGGATGGGTACCAAAACTCAGTACTTTATCGGAGGTACAAGTTAAAAGACCAAAGTATCGATAAGCTCTGACGTTAATGGTTCTGTTATCGGTACTGGAGAATTATTGCTGAATAAACATTACTTAAAGTAGCATCATTTAATTGACCAAGTGACCATTATTTGATATTAGTCTGCACAGTTGGCAATCTCACATAAGAAATACAGCTTATTTTTATATTGCAAGATGCTCCAAAACTGTATTAAAACACAGTTAACTCCCAAAACACTGTTAACTCATTTATGTGAATGCGTTAATGAAAAATCACAATACTGGGAGCACAATAAACCTGAAGAAAGATCCTGACTTCTGCCAGAAAAGGCAAACATGTAGATTTTTATCCAAAAGAATGGTTAAAAACTGAGAGTCATTTTCCTTCACACCATTGTACATTCTTTTACAGTAAAAAAAAATTGTTTTACAATTATTGGTTTTGTTTTATTTTACATAAAAAATTTAATAATTAAATAAAGTGTTGTTAATTCTGTTCAATTTGTTTTTGTTTTTTCATTAAAAAAAACACTACAAAAAGTACAGATAAGAGAACCGGTAAGGTACCGAACCGATAAGTGGTATCGATAAAAGTAGTAATACTGTTAAAACCTTAACAATACCCATCCCTAGTCGTAACCTTTAGTTTAGCTATTATATTGTGTTGGATTTTATTATATTGTCATTTAACTACTGCCTTGATGGACTTTTCAGTGCTCCATTCGAAGACACAAAGGCTTCAAGTGGAGTGGCCCCAACTTTAGATGTCAGACAACAAAACACTACTGTGAGTTTTCTCTGACTTTTTTCAGTTTTTTTATTTTTTATCTTATTTTGAAATGGTTTCATATGGAATCATACAGCTCGATGTTAAGAACTTCAAAAAGCTTATGAATTGCTATCATTTTCAAAGGATGCTTCTCGAAACACTGTAGACAGTAATATGCATAGTGTATCAGATCTCAAACTAAAGAATTTGAAGTTTTGAAGCCAGGTTGGAGATGATGATAAACAAACATTTGGGCTTGTAGAAACTTTCTGGAAGCAGAACTGTTATATACATTATATATGCTGTTAATTATGCATTCAAATACTGATTCAGTCAGTGTAGCTCTATATAATGTATGGTGTCTTAAATGACTGTATTCTGCAGAGACAGTCTGTGCATGTGTTTGGTTTATTTCTTCATGTGTCCGTTTGGGGGTGTTTTTGCTAAGTATTGCTTTGATTTAAGACTTTTATGTTAAAGTTTTCTTGTTTTTTTTTCCTTTTTTGTCGTTTGTTTGTTTTGTCATGTATTCTTGGGATTTTTATGGTTTATTTGCTTGGCTCTCCGGCCCATGGTTTGGGCCCATAGGCAGCTCTTGACCAGTCCTCTGTCATGGATGACATTGAGGAGTGGCTCAGTACTGATGTGGTGAGATTTCCTTTCGTTTATTTTATTTCATCCTTTTTTTCCTTGTTCTTCAGGACATAACCCACTTATTTGAAAAGAAATATGCTTTTGTAATTGCATATTCCTTTTTTGTTAGTTTGTTTTCTTTCATTCTTGGCTGAAAACCTTGTACCCTCTGTTTAGGGTCACTAATTATTCTCCTCATGCACTCCTTTTGTCTGGGATATTCTTACAGATTTTTTCTTAATTTTAGTATAGGCTGGGTGCGTAGTGCAGACGCTTGCTTGACATGCTTTTAACGCTGTTATAGTCTTTACTAATAAATGACTCTTTTTGGATGGTTTGGGTAATGTAATTTAGAAATGTGCTGTTAAATCAAGAAAAGTTCTAAAGCTCTATTGGCTTTATGATGAGAAAAATAAGATTGTCTGATTTGGTTTGAGATAAGCCCAATACTATTAATGTGTTGAAAACTAACTTTTTTTATCTGCTTTTCCCCAGAAAGGAGATGAAGGTGAGGAGGGTGTGACAAGTGAAGGTATGAAGAATTACTTGATTAAAAATGCTGTTTAAATAATTGGGGTCCATAATTGTTTTTATTTTTTTTTCCTGTACTTTAGAATGTTTCCAGTTTTATTGTTTATGAATCAAAACTAATGATTATTATATATTTCACTTTGATTAACAGAAGTCACCTCTAAACCGTCATACAGTGTAACTAGAGTTTATATACCAAAAATCTATTAGTCATTTAGAACAATAATCATAACATAATAAAAGACTCAAAATACAATTTTTTTATTTTTAAAGAAAAAAGAAAGTTTTTAAAAGTTTGCTATCTTTGTCCTTCAAACCACATTTTTTTTTGACAATTTGTCATCAAGAATTATTAATAATTAAAAATGCAATAATATTTAGTTTTGACCACTAAGCAAGTTCAGATCTGCTGAGCTGCTATATGCTGAGCACTCTATAGTAGGCCTGTCACGATATCTATTTTTTGTTGTACGATAAAAATTTTACGACCATTTTATGCCACTCATTATATAATGCCAGAATGACAATATAATATCACAATGCAAGTACACTCTTTCAAAAAACACACAATATTTTATTCTTAAGAATATTTAATTTAATTATAGTCATTTTAACAATTCAATAATTAAGCATTGGAATCAGAATGTGAAAACGCATATCCTAAATGAATAATAATTAGTGTTAACAAAAAAGTGCAAGGTGAAAAGTAATATATCTGCTACCAGATCTATTTTCAGTTGTCAGACATCCACATAAAAATATACTATCGTAATTTATAGTAAATACTATAGTGTTTTTAAGCATACTGACACCTCCAGTAGAGGTAGAGATGTTGCACAATCAGTTAAAATGTTGCTAGAATAGTTTTTATGTATGGGCGATATATATTGCATCACTAAAAATAATTGAATTGATGTCCATGTGTTGTGCTATAAGTCGATATATTGATTATTGTGACAGGCCTACTCTATAATTTAAATGTTTCTAACGTTACACTCTCCATGGAAACTCTCTTTCAGAGTTCGACAAGTTTCTAGAGGAGAGAGCCAAAGCAGCAGAGATGGTGCCCACGCTGCCGACCCCCCCGACCGATGAGCTTTCTGCTGCTGCCGGCGCCTCTGCCAATGCAAGTAAAAAAACAGGCAGATCCGAGGACACCCTCTTTGCCTTGTAGATAAGTGTCAGATCCTGTGCAGATTCGTCAGCATCTCCTCTTTCTCTCCTGCTTCCTGCTTCTCCAGCACAATCAACACTATCACAGCTGAGGCGATCAGAACTGATTCACGATGTAGACATTTTCATAACGGACATTTTCATACTATACCAAGTTTTCATTCCATTGAGAAAAAAAAATGCTGTTGAGGAAGATGCACCCATAACTCCCCTAAAAGCGTACCCTTCCATGTGGGTTTCGGGAGGTTGATGTCTATTTTTTTAAATTGATATTTGTGGTATAAAGCAAGGAAATTCATGTTTACTGTCAGATCCGGCCATGACTAACTTTGTGTTCACCGTGGTCCCGCATGCAGCAGCTGAATAATCCTGTTTCTCTTTCCTCAACAATAATCTGTAAAGGGAGCTTTTTTTTATTTTATTTACCAGTTTGCTTTAAAGGGATGCTTATACATAGGAGTATTTATTATAAAAATTCCAGTTAATACCTCTAACAAGATACACCAGAAGGAAGAGATAATGGTAGCAGCTGACAGATGTGAGAAGTTTGTGTCATATAACCTGAAAATTATAATCTGTTCTTAAATGAGACTTGACTATTAGGAAATGTTTAAGCATAGACATAATTTATTCAAATTAATAAATAAATATTTAAAAGATGCACATATATTGCATCATAAGTCAGATGGGAGGGAAAATATATTATATTTACTTCACTGGATCATTTTAAATTTCATTGTTTTATTAGGCAAACACCATTGCCTATTAGAATGGATTAATAGGAGCAAAAAAGTATGTTTTTCAATTGAATGTGCACTGAAAGATCTGTTGGTCTTTCGGCTGTGTTAAAAGAGCTTTTGTTCAAAGCCCAAATTTAAGCTGTCGTTCATTTCAATGCTGTCTATTATGGGGCCGAAAACAAATGGAGTTTCTGGTGAAGTGATGTTGTCTGCGAGGCAGTTTAAATTGGATTTTGCGCTCCACAACTGCAGCAGAAACGGTGTTGAGCTTAGTGTTTGTTATTAGGGAATGAAATGGATCTGCCTTAAAGAACTGGTTGTGGGTAGTTTAAGGTGTAGTCCACTAATGCTCATTTGACGTTTGGTACTCATGTTTGCACACCAGGAATTTGATTTCGTGAGGTGAATGTGCTGATGTAATATCTTTAGTTGGAGTGCTGTGTCTCGCTGTTGTGTACATACTGTTTTGACGGACCAAATGTTTAACCTTAGCAAAATAATTTAAGTGTAGCGTCAACTAACTTGAGACATATATTGCTTTTAACGTCCAGAGGAGTTTTAGTTGTGTTTGTATTTGTCTATGGCTTTAATTTGTTAATTTAGGTGAGCACAAATCAAAGGGACAGTGCACTTTTGACTGGATAATCGTTTTATATGATTTGTCACACTACACAAAATATGTATTACAAGCCCAGATCATTTAAAGGGAGAGTTCACCCAAAACTGAACTTTGTCATCATTTCTGTCACAAACCTGTTTGAGTTTCTTTCTTCTGCTAAACCTAAAAGATGATATTCTGAAGAAAGCTGAAAACTCGCATCGTTCCAAACCTTTAATACTTTGCAAACAACACAAATCAAGATTTCTAATCCTCTGTTAAAAGCATCTTCACCCAGTACTTTAATGCTTTGAAATGATTCTAAGATGTAGATGTGTAGATGAGTTTCTTATTAATTTGAAACAACATGAGGGCCATTTTTGGTTGAATTGAGCATTTTGACCAGTTTATTAAAGGAATAGCTCATCCAAAATTCAAAAGTACCCCAACACAGAGGATGGCTTACCCTCAAGCCATCCTCTGTGTTTTTCTTCTATCAGACAAACACAGTCGGAGTCCTTGTCAATTGTATCTTGGCTTTCCATGCTGTATAATGGCGTTGGATATGGGCCATTTTTCAGGAACTTTCTAAAGCACATAAATCAGTTGTAAAATTAACCCGTTCACCAATGCTCTCAAACTCAATTACAGGAGGGCCACAGCTCTGCATAGTTTAGCTCCAACCACCTCCAACTCACACCTGCTTAATAGTCCATAGTAGTCTTGAACACCTTGATAAGTTGGATCGGCTGTGTTTGATTAGGAGCAAAACTGTGCAGAGCTGCGGCCCTTTAGGAATTGTTTGAGACCTATGCCATACACCATCAAAAAGTTAACATGCCTTATGAAGAATTTTAATGCATTTTTGTAACAAAAACTGCTTTCCTACTATCATTATGAACAGTTCTGTTGGTTTAACCATTTCATTCTTTGCCGATGTGCTCCAGTTAGAACAGAAGCGGTTTTATTTTCCATGGTTGTGCTGATAACAGAACTCTTTGGAATGTTGTACAAGTGCATCAGCTGTTGCCTTGCTAAAATAAGTGTAAAGTAAACAGCAACATTTTTCAGACACTTTTTTTTTCCCCTGATGTTTACTACATTGAAAAAGTATTAATAAATCCATCTAGATTTTTGGGGATGTCATACACGCACACAGCAGCATGGATGTCTAATCAAGTCTAGAATCCCTGGCCAATAATGATTTGTAATCGTGCCATGCTTTTCTAAGATCATGTGGAAACACCGGAATCGTACCTGCCTGTTCTTAGAACGATTTGGCACGATAGTAGAAAAGCAAACACATTTTTAAATTAGGTATTATTTTTAGTCATGCATGTGTTTTGCAGGAACCATTTGCCACACAGTTTATCACAGAAGAGGACCATAAACAAACAAAAAAAAAAACTAGTTGGCAAGACATTGCTGTATAGTGCATAACTCAAATGCCACATTCCCATGAATCACGTCTATTCTAGAAGCTACTGCTACAGTTTCGTCTTGAGTTATACGTCAAATCAAAAGTCAATCAAGTGTTTATCGACAACATACATTCGGTGGCCACCGGAATTCAGCGATTTGACTTAAAAAATCTGAAATTTATGTTACAAAAACACATCGATCTGCTTTCTAAAACATGCGTTAACCCCCTGGTGGTGTATGGGATTTTATGTGCTTTAAGAAGCATGGAAGAAAAACGTAAAACTACTCTGACCGTGTTCATCTTTAAAAAAAAAAAAAAAGGCACCAAGGATGGCTGGAGATTGTGTAAATTAAGGGGTAATTTTCATTTTTGGGTGAAGGCAACAGCGTATAGATCTACCTATAGCTAAAGTTGTTATTCATACAGACTTTTATTGGGTAACAATGATATTTACTTTATTATTTTGCTCATATTGGCTAATTTGCCAAAATTCAAAGTTAGCTTGAACATGGATGCAATGCAGCTTAATAATGCGAAGATTAATACTAAAATATGCTGTTTATTTCTGTTGATAACAAGAAACATGAGGGACAGGACTGGTAATCACATTGAACTCGTTTCTTTTAAGGAATCTGTATCTTCCAGTTCATTATTAATATTAACACTAAATTTAATGTAAAAACGATCGATTTGTACCTCCCATGGATGTCAAGCATCCTGTTTAAATGCTGTTGTGATCGTTTTTGACACTATCGATGAAGTGGTTCATCTTGACATATAAACGCGTAACTTCATTGAAACCAATTTCTCAGCAGCAATTTCATCTATCGATGCCGCATAGCAATTTTGAAACGGTTTGGCTGTAAATTAGTCTCATAAATGTACAGTTTGAGAATGTTAATCAAGTTTATTTAGAGTCTTTTATTTCTGAAGTCAGTATTGGTTACTGTATATGAGTGTGAAGGGACTGTAAAGATGGAAATGGTAGCTTTTGGAGTTTGATCTTTATTTTCTGTGCAGCTGGAGTGAAAATATTCCAATCAGATGAAAAAAATGAACCCCAGTATACGGTCAGGTTATGCCAATGTCTTCAGTAAAGGAACCCTTTTGTACCGTTGAGAGCATTTCTTAATAGGGACGGCACTTTTCTTCTCTTTGATATGTATTTGGAGTTGTGTGTGTGTGCGTGCGTGTGTGTGTGTCTATGTAAACAACAGCTCCTGATATCCTGACGTCTGCTGCAAACACCATGTTTATCCTGTTTACACCAAGAGTCGGGAATGAGAGAATCTAGCTTCTCTGAATTGGAAGTGTGTGTGTGTGTGTGTATGTGCGCGTGTGCATATGTTTGTGTGTGTTTGTTTCTGAGTTTAAGTTCGTGCGAGCGTGCATGTGTCTGCGTGTTTGTCCATCTGTGTGTGAGTGTGCATATTCATGTGTGTGTCTTTGCGCTTGTTTGTTTGAGCA
>CAIGQZ010032280.1:5570222-5595702 GCA_903798205.1 Danio tinwini
GCGTTTGTGTATGTATGTGTGTTTGAGCATATTTGTGTGTGAGTGTGCGTGCCTGTGTGTGTTTGAATTTGTGTGTATGTGCCTGTTTGTCCGTGTATGTTTGTGTATGCTTGAGCATATTTGTGTTTAAGTGTGAGTGTGTGTGCCTGTTTGCGGATTTGTGGGTACATGTGTACATATGTATGGGTTTGTGCATGAATGTTTGTGTGTACGTGCTCATGTTTGAGCTTATTTGTGTTTGAGTGTGCCTGTGTTTGTCTGTACATTTGTGTATGCTTGTGTATGAATGTGTTTGCGTATATATGTCTGAGTGTATGTGTTTGTGCACGTGTGTGTGTGCGTGTGTGTGCGTGCGCGTGCCTGTAAGTTTGTCCGTCTGTCTGTGCGTATGTGTGTGTGTGTGTGTGTGAAGGGCTGGAATAAGCTGTACTCTCTCTCTCCCTAGTGATCACTAGTGTGGTCAGTCTTGGTTTTTCAGATGTACTGGTGTCGGTCTGTGTGCTTACCTGTTGTTATACCTCAAGCTGCTCTCTGTACTGTTTGATTCATGCATGTGTTGAACTCCAATAAAACATACCAAGATGGTGATCTGTTACCAGACTGATTATTATTATAGGATGTACACAACTCTTCTCAAAATGAATTTCACATCTGATGTAGAATTTAACATCCAATCCTGCTGGATGAGCGCTAATCTTGCAGTTGTGTCCATCTACTTTAGGTTAAATGGAAGTCTATCACAATCTCTACCCACTATATCATCATACCGAAGATCCCTTTTCTGCTGGCTGAACTTTGACATTTTCAATGCTATCAGTTAATAGTTATCCAATGTCCAATGGTATATCTCTGTCTATCAGTTAATGGTTATCCAAAGTTTATACAAACAATATTCAATCAAGTAGGTGTTTTTGCAGTTTACAAAATAGCACATGTTAAGACAAATAAATGAGGTTATGAAGATGTTATCAATACTTCATAAACGAAATCACTGGAGTTTTGGTCATTTCATTTTGCTCAACTAATAACAAATTCATTCATTTTCTTTTCGGCTTAGTCCCTTTAATAATCTGGGTTCACCACAGCGAAATGAACCACCAACTTATCCAGCATATGTATTACGCAGCGGATGCCCTTCCAGCTGCAACCCATCACTGGGAAACATCCATACACACTTATTCACTACAGACAAACTGGGGGAAACCGGAGCACCCGGAGGAAACCCATGCGAACACGGGGAGAACATGCAAACTCCATACAGAGGCGCCAGCTGACCCAGCCGAGGCTAGAACCAGTGACCTTCTTGCTGTGAGGCGATCGTGCTACCCACTGCACCACTGTGCAGCCATAACAAATTCAGAGAAGCGATTAAAAAATAAGTCTGATTTTTAAATGGCTTAATGTTTTTGTAAGACTGCTTCTTGACGAACAAAAAACTGTTTGCCTTGATAAATGAATGGACATCTTGAAGGAATCAATTGAATGAAAGATTAATCTCACTCATTCACACAATGACTTGCCACCGCTGCCTGTGTCTGCAACATTCTGAAACATACCCCTATATACATTTCTGGAGATCACAAATTATATAGCCAGAGAAACGACTTTAAAATGACAGCTACGGGGCGGTATATCAGCGTTCTTTTTCTAAGTTACAAGCTGACCACTTACCTTCGTATGGACACCTTTACCACTGTTACCAGTTTGTCCAGTGGATGTACGTGAGTACATCTGAGGATTTAAGATGCAAAGCAGAGTGGACCGTGACAACGGGGTTTGAGTCCGGTGAAGAACGGTTCCAGAAAGCAGGTAAGACCAAAACAAAAGCCAAAAAAATAAAACAAAGAAGAAACAGAGTGAGAGTGTGGTCAAATCTGAAAATGTGGTAAAAATCAGATGGCCGCCAGAGCTTTTCTTTTTCTGGATTGCAAAACACTGTCAGTTGGGTTTAAGGAAGTGGGTGAGTGCTGATTAGTTGATGCTTTTAAAACACTATCTGTTGGGTTTAGGGGATGGGTGGGTGGGGTTATCAGTCAGTCTATAAGTCAGTCAGTCGACAGCAGCCTATGGTGGATTTACGTGAGAAGAGCAGGCGCGAGCTGCATGGTGGCGCAGTGGGTAGCACGTTCGCCTCACAGCAAGAAGGTCGCTGGTTCGAGCCTCTGCTGAATCAGTTGGCGTTTTTGTGTGGAGTTTGCATGTTCTCCCCGCGTTCGTGTGGGTTTCCTCCGGGTGCTCCAGTTTCCCCCACAAGTCCAAAAACATGTGGTATAGGTGAATTGGTTAGGCTAAATTTTCCATAGTGTATGTGTGTGAATGAGTGTGTATGGATGTTTCCCAGTGATGGGTTGCAGCTGGAAGGGCATCCGCTTCATAAGGGCATGGCGATTCATTCGCTGTGGCGACCCCTGATTAATTAAGGGACTAAGCTGAAAAGAAATTAAATGAATGAATGATCAGGTGCAAATGGCACTTGCGAGAGAAATTTGAGATCTGAAAAAGAGTACACAACAGCCTCTGGTAGATTAGCAAAAACTCCCCAAAAAAATCAGAGCTCCTGCACGTATTTGGCGTTTTCCAGAAATGTATATTAGGGTATGTAATCAGAATTAGCCAGGGTTGTGTTTTTGCAAGTTAAAAGTAGTGTACAATTTAAAAAAAAAAAAATAATTTAATATTTCTACATTTATTCATTTTCTTGTCAGCTTAGTCCCTTTATTAATCCGGGGTCGCCACAGCGGAATGAACCACCAACTTATCCAGCATGATTTTACTCAGCAGATGCCCTTCCAGCCGCAACCCATCTCTGGAAAACATCCACACTCATACACTACGAACAATTTAGCTTACCCAATTTACCTGTACCACATGTCTTTGGACTGTGGGGGAAACCAGAGCGCCCGGAGGAAACCCACACAAACGTAGAGAGAACATGCAAACTCCACACAAAAACACCAACTGACACTCAAACTCAGCCGAGGTTCGAACCTGCGACCCAGCGACATTCTTGCTGTGAGGCGACAGCACTACCTACTGCGCCACCATTTCTACATTTATAATTTACATATTTGTTCTAACATTTCTCTTACTAATTGTTATTAAACTTTGTACAATAACAGAATTGTCATTTTCCAATATTTTTTTCCTTGGCTCAAGATGCTAATATCAAATCAGATACCTCATAACATGTCTAAAACAGAATTATATGTATTTTTTTAATCATATATATTTTTTAGGTTTTTGGGAAATTCACTGAAATATCAGAGTAAATGAGTTGACATATAATTGATCTACTATTGGTGTATCCTAAACATTTAATTGTTATTTTTTTTGGAAGAAGCATTACATGCCTCGATGCCTTCCAGGGTTTTCAGCCAGAGGATTGAGCAAGTCAAATGATATTTCTAGTAGTGCTTTAAAGATTGGTATACATTTTTTTTACAACCTTTTTATATATTTTTCTGTATTATAAATAAAACATAAAATAAATGTTTCATTTAAATGTTTACATAACTTTAAAGAGTAAACACAAAAAAGATGAAAATTAGACAAATATTTTATGGTAATCGAAGCTTAATGTAGGATTTAGGATGCAGAGATAGTCAAAAATAGGTTTAGTGAGAGGTCTTTTAGGTTTTTATTTTCAAGACGAAATATCTCAAATACACATACTGTACAAACATTACTTTTTTACAGATAGTTTGATAAAATTGGTGTTATTATTCAAAACTATCCCGTTAATTTTTTAGTTTTTGAAAAGTAATAGAAGGTTTATATAGGAGACGAAAAATTCCAGCAATTCTTAAATCAGCAATAAATTGAAATATAATAATTATTAGGTGGCAAGGTGGCGCAGTAGGCGCAATGTAGCCTCACAGCAAGAAGGTTGCTGGTTCGAGCCCTTGCTGGGTCAGTTGGCATTTCTGTGTGGAGTTTGCATGTTCTCCTTGTGTTGCCTCTGGTCATTTCCAAAGTCCAAAAACATGCGCTGTAGGTCAAATGTCCATAGTGTAAGTGTGTATGTCCTGGTCCTCCAGGATGGGGGTTGAGCGTTGGGCGACCCACCTTGTAAAAAGTAGATGTTCCGAAACACCAACATGGTGCAGCTAAATATCCACTTCGATATAAACGGCCCTGGGAGTAAGTAATAGTATGTATAATAATTATTTGTGCAAATGCTTTGATGCCACATCTGATCTGCATTACACACTACAGTATTCAATTTCAAAGGTAAATTTAGCTGATAAAGATTTGATTTGTTCGGTTGTAGCACTACAGTCTCTTTTTATTCTGGTTGACTTTATTCACTGATAGAACAACATAATGAATATAGAAAATGCAGTTCATCTTGGCTTTATCAATGAGTGTTCTTTTTGTTGTTGTTGTTGATGATGATCTTCAACTTTATTATATTACCACTAAAATGTAACTGAGGTCATGTTATCATATTTGGGGCTCACACATAAACCTAACACCAGGGTCAAGCCCTGATCCCAAAGTGCCAATGCCTTTCATGTTTCCTAAAAATATACTCTTTCCTGATTGCTTTCAATAGATGAGAGGAAAAAATAGAATGATATCTGATACAGTTATGATACAAAAAAAAATCTGCGATGCCATCCTAGGAGTAAATGACTTTTTTAAAAACTATTATTATAATGTATTATTATTATTAAATATTATTATTTATAATTGTACAAATACTAAACAAAACACACTCTAATTGTGTTGTACTGTAATTTGTTCAAATGAATGCAGCCTTTGTAACTGTTTAAGCCTAAAGGAGATAAATATATTTACAAAAACTTAATGACCACAAACTTTTTTTCTGGTACTTTCAAACACATAAATGGTCTACAACCAGCCTGAAAAAGGCTCAAGGATGAGTATGCTGAATCCATTTCAGGGGAAGGAAAAAAAAAAAACAAACAGAGAGAACTTGTAGACTGACTGGTGTAGAATTGAAAACAAAAATGTATATAAAGCATGGATGAAACTATGAAAGTAAATATTTCATCAGCAAGGAGCATACAATATCTTAAAAATCTAGTCTATTTATCATAACTGCCATTTAAAAAGATACTTAAATATTCTTTTTAATTACATCAAAGCATATGACGAGGTAGTGTTGTTTCTCGTAAACCCTTGAAGTCATGTGCATGTAGACAAATTTTACAACAATTTAGAGGAAATGATGCAAGCACCAATGAGAATCAGGCTCGCGTGACACATTCCAGACTAAAAGTTCTGATGAAAACATCTTGTGTTGGAAAGGCTTTAGTAAACACTTGTAACAAGTGCATAGTCACTTTCATCAAGGGCTTAATGGAAATTAAGGACTTTCTAAACTTTGTCAAAAAAAAAAAAGACATTTAAATTTTCCCTTCTTATGCTCTGTAATGAATTTGATACCCTCAGTGGCTAATTACTATATGGCTTTTAAGTCTAAATGTGTATATGTGTGTATAAAAATATACACATCTTCACATATTCATTGCACTGATTCACTTATTTGATCTGTACATACCCACTGCACATTTGTAATTATGTACACACCCACTGTACATATACATTTGTAATTTTGTTTATCTATCTGCACACTTCTGATTATTAATAGCAACCTGTACATTTATCCATCTATTGTAAATCTCTGTTCATAGCTAACACAAGCTGTATATAATGTTCATAGTACATCCATTTGTAAATATCACCATAGTTTTTCTATAACTGCACTTTATAACTTATACCTGTATCCTGCACTTGCTGCTATTGCACTCCTGGTTAGACCTAAACTGCATTTCGTTTCCTTGTACTTGTACATGTGTAATGACAATAAAGTTGAATCTAATCTAATCTAAAAATAAAATCATGTATGGTGACTACAACAATTTCAAGGCCTGTTTACATTATGGTCTAATGTGAATCAATAATATGAATTGATTATGTAAGAAATAATTGATGACAGGACGTTGAATTACTCCTAAATAAAGGACACCCGAGTTGGTGATTTACTCTTGAATCGTCTATTATTTTCTAATTATTCAATGAACACACCTAAAGACATTGTTCAAATGTTACATTTCAAGACATTTGTAATGTTATGGTCCTCAAACTGCTTATTTTTGATATTTGGGTTTTTTAGTTGTTTAGATGCCACTGATTAGATCAAGGTCCAATCCCAGTTCTACCCCTTAGCCCTTCCCCTTAAAAAAAACCCTTCACGTAAACGCGCAAAACGAGGGGTAGGGGTGTCCCAATTCTCTTTAGCTTGAAGGTGTAGGGCTAAGGGTAAGGGCTAGATACCCCTTCAAACTGAGATTTTTCAGGACCAGACTCGAAACCAAGGAGTAAGAAAATTTCCCAGAATAACGTTACACCATCTACAATGGCAACATGGCTGCACACGGAAGTCAGGAGATGCACAAATTAGTATTTTTTTATCATTAATACAAATTTTTTCCCTTTCCCTTCACACTATATTTCGAGGGCCAAGGGGAAGGGGGAGGGGTAGGGGTACAAAAATAGAATTGGGATTGTGCCTAAGTGTGAGGGCAACAGTCTCAGCAGAGAACCCCAGACCTCCCTCTCCCCAGACATTTCCTCCAGTTACTCTTGGGATCCCAATACGTTTCCAGGCAAGCTGAGAGACATAATCCCTCCAGCTCCAGCGTGTCCTAGGTGTACCCGGCCTCCTACTGGTTGGAGAAGCCCATGAAACCTCCTTACTTAGGCATTAAGGAGGCATTCAAAACAGAAGCCTGAGCTAAAGCAACTTGCTTCTCTCGATGTGGAGGAGCAGTAGCTCTACTCCAAGTTCCTCCCTGCAATATCTGAGGGTGCATCCTGTCAACCAGCAAACAAAGCTTATTTTAGCCGCTTGTATCTGAGATCTTGTCCTTTCAGTCATGACCCAAAGATATGACCATAGGTGAGAGTAGGAACATAGACTGACTGGTAAATTGAGGGCTTTGCCTTACAGCTCAGCTTCTTCACTACAACAAAACAATACATTGACTGCACTACTGCTGCCGCTGCACCAATCTGCCTGTCAATCTCATTTTCTGTTTTTCCCTCACTTATGAGCAAAAAAAAAAAAAGGTACTTAAACTCCTCCACCTAAGGTAAGGATTACAACCAAGAGGTGTGAAACCACCTTTTTCCAAAAGAGAACCATGATCTCGGATGGTACAGATTCTCATCCCTGCCGTGTCACACATCAGCAAACCTTCCAAGTATACACTGAAGGTCCAGGTCTGATGAAGCCAACATCATCTGCAAATATCAGAGAGAAAATGCAGAAGTTTCCAAACCAGACTGCCTCCAGCCCAAGGCTGCATTTAAAAATTCTGTCTATAAAAACAATATACAGATTCAGAGACAAAGGACAGCAATGTCAGAGTTCAACATGCACCAGGGAACACTTATTGCCTTCAATGTGAGCCAAACTCCTGCTTATAAGAACACCTCATACCCCATACTCTCAGAGCACCCCCACAGAATGCCACAAGGGACACGATCAGATGCCTTCTCAAAGTCCACAATGCACATATGGACTGGACAGGTAAACTCCCATGAATCATTAAGCACCCTAGAGATAGCATAGAGCTGGTCCAGTGTTCCATGGCCCGGGAAAAAATAAACAAAATCTCCTGAATTCTATTCTCGTCTGGATTCTTCTCTCCAGTACCCTGGCATAGACATATCTAGGGAGGCTGAGGAGTGTGATGTTGTTGGAACACACCTTCTGATCACCCTTATTAAAATGGGGACAACCACCCCTGTTGCCAAGTCTAGAGTCTAGTCTCCATTCTCCATATGATGTTGTAGAGGGATGCAAACAAAGACAACCCCACCAGATCTACAGACCTGAGGTACTCAGGGTGAATCTCATCCACATCCACTGGCCTGCCACAGCAAAACTTGCAGACTACCTCAGTGACCTCAGCTTTGGTGATGCACAAGTCAGTTTCTGAATTCCCCATTGTGGCATATCAGTGGGATTGAGGAGATTCTCAAAGTACTCCTTCTTTACACTGTCTGACAACATCCCCAATTGAGCTCAACAGCTTTCCAATTCCACTATAAAGTCTTGGTGAAGAGTTGCCTTCTCTTCCTGAGGCTACTGACAGTATATTGGACCAACAGTATTTTTGCATGTTCTCCTCGAGCTCTTTCCAAAGCAGAGTTTTTACTTCTGCAATGGCCTGGGCTGCAGATGCTTGGCTGAGTTTTTTTTTAAAAAACAACTTAAGAACTTAAAAAAAACAAGAACTAACTGAAACTATATTGTGTACATACAAAAGTAACTGAAACAAACAAAAATTATAGCAAAAACATCCTTCGTTTTCGACTTTATAAATGTATTTAATACATACTGTAAGCCATGGTGATGTGTGTTACTTTTAGAAGTAAATCTATTTACTTAGCGTTGCCAGGTGTTTCACCATAAGGCATCTTAGAGACTGTAATCCTGATGCCATTGGCCAGATCAAGCCGGTCCTCCTCCAGTCAGTCCTCGCTGTTTCTCCTGCGACAAAAACAACAGCTGGACATGACACCAGCACGGTGACACCATTAAATACGACCCAAGCAGACACTTGGGCCGTACTCACACTATGTACAGTTGCCTTGAACCGGGCCAAAGCACACTTGTCCCCCCTCCCGTCTCCCCCGACGGCCCGCACTCACATTACATTCGGGCCTGGGTGCGCTTACGTCATTGATGATGCGCTATTCAGTAAGCGCTCTCACTCAACACAGTGGTGATTTCTTTAGTTATATCGTTTAAGTGGTTTGATATGCGGTGACACATAGTCAAATATTTCGGCAAACAGATCAGCCACTTTTGACGCTCATAAATAATCATAAAGTCCTCGTGCTGCAGGAATTAGGAGGTTTCCTGAAGCTGCAGCTGTCATGCAGTGAGGGGTTTGCATCTTTAATAATCTACAACAGTTTGCGTTCATTGAACAGTGCGAATAATTAAACAATCCATATGAAACAGTCCCTTAAAAGTCACTTCTCGCTTTCAGTTTCGGGCTTAGGCACGCTTGCGTTTACAAACGCAAACATTAGGTGAGCAGGTTACATTGTAATCTCGTGTCCTAACAACAAGCAAACAGCAGTTTAGCTGTTTGCACCAGACAAATTACATTTCTAATATATCAATTCGAGGTGTTCAATAATATATATAACTCCTTTCAATATGGAAAATATTCCCTCTTTCGTGTGTCGTTGCTTTTATTTAGAACACAGTTTAAATCACTCGCTCCTGTACTCAATCTGGCATTCTACGTGTGTGTTTATTTTGATCCAGGAGTGCAATACCTAGTTCAGCCACTGGGTGTCAAACTTACATACTGCACCTTTAAAAATTCAAACTTCCTATCACTAACTGTGTATGTAACCTCAGAAACAGCCTTTCACACATATTTTAATTAGATGGTAGTGTTCTTGTGTCAAATAATGTAGCATATCTTTGGTTGTTTTTATTATACAAGATTTGTTCTGATGATTTAGAATCTTACAATTTACAAAAAAAAAAAACAGCAAACAAAAAACTAAAACTAACACTGAAACTAATAAAAACTAGTTAATCTACTTCTAAAAACTAATTAAAACAACTGAATTTAAAAACAAGCGCCGTGGTGGCACAGTGGGTAGCACGATCGCCTCACATCAAGAAGGTTGCTGCTAAAAATAAAATCACCATTTGATCAGCACACTGTACTTTTTTTATATTCGTTAAAATGTTATGTCTACATGTTTAACTAAGTTTTCTGGACAAACATTTTTTGTGTTGAACAGGAATGTTGATATTTAAATAATTTGCACATGCGTGACGTGACAATCAAAAACTAAGCTCATTTTTCTGTTGCTTGTAAGAGGGGTGACACAGTGGTGCAGTTGGTAGCACAGTCGCCTCGCAGCAAGAAGGTCGCTGGTTCAAGACCCGTCAGTCAGTTGGCATCCCTTTGTTCACGTGGGTTTGCTCCGGTTTCCCCCACAGTCTAAAGACATGTGGTAAAAGTGTCTGAGTGTGAACGGGTGTTTCCTAGTACTGGGTTGCAGTACTGTGTTTATCCGCTGTGTAAAACATATGCTAAATAAGTTGGTGATCATTCCACTGTGGTGACCCCTGATAAACCAAGGGACTAAGCCAAAAGGAAATGAAGTAGTAAGTTTGGTTTTGTAATTTTTAAGTAAAATGATTAAAAACAGGGTGATATGCTAACTAGTACTAATTACTTATTTTTCAAATTTGAAGAAATGCATACACTAAATTGAAAAAAATGAATTGACTCAATAGCAGTAACTGTTGCATGTTCTCCCAGTGTTCACGTGGGTTTCCTCCGGGTGCTCTGGTTTCCCCAAGTCCAAAGACATGTGGTATAGGTGAATTGGGTATGCTAAAATTGACTGTAGTGTGTGTGTGTGTGTGTGTGTGTGTGTGTGTGTGTGTGTGTGTGTGAATGAGTGTGTATGAATATTTCCCAGTTATGGGTTGCAGCTGAAAGGGCATCTGAAGGGCATCGCTGCGTAAAACATAGGCTGGATAAGTTGGCGGTTCATTCTGCTGTGGCGACCCCGGATTAATAAAGAGACTAAGCCAAAAAGAAAATAAATGAATGAATTTGAAAACAACTTACTCAGGGACCCCCACAAGCTAATCACGATTATACACTGTATGTATACGATTATTTACACATTTACTAATTACGTATTTGATACAATTTTACTCATTTTATTTATTTTTTTGCTTTATTTTTATTAAGTTATAATTAGTATAAGTATATTATAATTATTAGTATTAATATCATTAATATATTTACTATGATATATTTATACATACTGTTATTTATTAATTTATTTATGTCTGTGTTACTTGTACAATAAAGTAAAAAAATACAATTAAGTAAATTACACAATAAAATAAATCGCTATATATATTTATATTCTCCAAATATTTTTATGACTCTCCTGAGGTTTTGGACTGGGTTTTTGGGGTTGCTTTGTGAGATATTTGGAGCTGTAATTGCACAGACATGTTCTGATTTATATTAAATCTTGTTAAATAGTATTACTACTAATAATAAATAAACTAAAGTAACAATAAAAAGATACTATATTGAAATATTTCTGTATTATAGAGAAGGCAGCTGTGGTTACCTTTTAAAAAAGAACATGGTATTTATATTTAATTTTTACAGATTACAGTTTAAGGTATGTAGCTATATATACCTTAACCATGTGTCAATCCAAACCATACTAGCTTTAATGTTTAAAAACCCCATCCTGCAGTTATTTAAAGCGCTCTCTATAGCTTCACAAGCATACATTCACATCCAGCACTTACTCATTCAATTGAGTTATTCAATGAATGCCAAATCCTTAACATGCACTAAAAATCACACCTTAAGGAAATCATGATTGCTAATCAGGGACTTATTATTGCATTATTAGATTGCTTTTTCCCTCTTTAAGACGTATTTCTTAAAGGCTTCATCGCTATCTTGCTCCTCCAATAATTTCCTGGCTGAAATCCAATTTTAAAACAGGGGGAAAGGCAATGAAAGCTAAACATTTTGAGTAAATTAGCTGTTTATGTTTATTATATGGGTGCTATTATCGTTGCACATCGCTGATTTCCCAATTTCCTCATTCAGCGCTGTTTACTTAGCCTTAAGCCTCTCATTTCACCTCGCTGACAGCGCTTCAGCAAAACGCAATAAATATCTGCACAAAAAGAGGCTTTATTTACAAATACCAAATGGAGAAATGCAGTTTTTACCTTATGATTTGCACAACAACAGACAAGCCGAGCGAACAACACTGTCACAATATTCCTAAACCCAAAGAGACACGTTAATCGACCAACTGGTTTAATTAAAATGTGAAACAAAAAAGGGATTTTACTCCTTAAAGGGACAGTTCACCTAAAATAATACAATTCTGTCATCAATTACTACCCTTCATTTGTTGTAAACCTGGTGCAGTTTCATCTGATGAACACAAAAGAAGATATTTTGAAGAATGTTGGAAACTGGTAGCCATTGACTTTCACAGTATTTTTATTTTTTTTGCTATGGAAATCCTCTTCAACTGGTTTCCAACATTCTTCAAAATATCTTCTTTTGTGTTTGACAGAAGAAAGAAACCCACTAAGGTTTGAAGTAACCTAAATAGTGAGTAGATGATTCTTTTTGGGTTTACTTTAATACATTCATTCATTTTCATTTCGACTTAGTCCCTTTATTAATCTGGGGTCGCCACAGAGGAATGAACCGCCAACATATCCAGCATATGTTTTACGTAGCGGATGCCCTTCTAGCTGCAACCCATCACTGGGAAACATCCATACACACTCATTCACACACATACACTACAGATAATTTAGCTTACCCAATTCACCTGTACCACATGTTTTTTTGGACTTGTGGGGGAAACCGGAGCACCTGGAGGAAACCCACGTGAACACGGAGAGAACATGTCAAACTCCACACAGAAATGCCAACTGACCCAGCTGGGGCTCGAACCAGCGACCTTCTTGCTGTGAGATGATTGTGGTACCCACTGCGCCACTATGTTGCCCTACTTTAATACGGTACTGTAAAAATATCCGTTAATTAACTGGTTCTCTATTTCATGATTCACAGGCTTTTGTCCGTTTAATTACACTTAACGGCCACTTTATCAGCTACACCTGTCCAACTGCTCGTTAACACAGATTTCTAATTAGCCAATCACATGGCAGCAACTCAATGCATTGGTTAAGAAGAGATCTGCTGCAGTTCAAACTGAGCATCAGAATGGGGAAGAAAGGTGATTTAAGTGACTTTTAACGTGTTGTGGTTGTTGGTCCAGACAGGCTGGTCTGAGTATTTCAGAAACTGCTGATCTACTGGGATTTTGACGCACAACAATCTCTAGGGTTTACAGAGAATGGTCTGAAAAAGAGAAAATACCCAGTGAGAGGCAGTTCTGTGGGCAAATGCCTTGTTGATGCCAAAGGTCAGAGGAGAATGGCCAGACTGGTTCGAGCTAATAAACAGGCAACAGCAACTCAAATAACCACTCATTACAACCGAGAAAAGCATTTCTGAACGCACAACACATCAAACCTTGATACAGATGGGCTACAGCAGCAGAGGACCACTCTGGGAGCCACTCCTCTAAGCTAAGAACAGGAAACTGAGGCTATAATTCATACAGGCTCACCAAAATTGGAGAGGGGTCTGCAGACTCGGTGCAGATGCAAGCTGAGCTGCATCCAATGCTTTTTAATGCGCTCACCTAGACCCACTCCTAACCCTACCCCTCACAGTGACGTCACTAGCTCCACTGAGTGCATTGTGTCTGACATTGCATGTCTGGGCGATGCAATCTTAGCTTGCATCATAAAGGCTGCATTCAGGTACTATTGCCAAAATTGGACAACTGAAGATTGGAAAAACGTTGCCTGGTCTAATGAGTCTCGATTGCTGTTGCGACATTCTGATGGTAGGGTCAGAATTTGACAACAACAACATGATAGCATGGATCCATCCTGCCTTGTATCAGGCTGCTGGTGGGGGTGTAATGGTGTGGGGGATATTTTCTTGGCACACTTTGGGCCCATTAGTACCAATTGAGCATCATGTCAACGCCACAGCCTACCTGAGTATTGTTGCTGATCATGTCCATCCCTTAATGACCACAGTGTCATCTTCTGATTCACTTTCTACTTCCTCTTTACTTCCAGCAGGATAACATGTCACGTCATAAAGCGCGAATCATCTCAGACTGGTTTCTTGAACATGATATCGAGTTCACGCATCATGGATATGCAGCCGACAAACATGCAGCAATTGCGTGATGCTATCATGTCAATATGGATCGAAATCTCTGAGGGATATTTCCAGTACCATGTTGAATCTATGCCACGAAGGATTAAGGCAGTTCTGAAGTCAAAACAGGGTCCAACCTGGTACAAGTGAGATGTACCTAATAAAGTGGCCGGTGAGTGTATATAATTAATTGTATTATGGGACCCTGACTTTTATTGACATTTTAGTAGTTTGAAACAATATTTTATATAAGCAACAATATAGAGACAATTAAGTCTGTAAAATAAAATAAATAACAGGTTCCCCTTCGGGAGGGAACTTTAATGCTATGTGGAAAAACATCCACTATGGGGATTTCGTCAGAATCCAATCATCTGAAAGAGTATAAAACGGGCCAATGAAATGCCAATGAATTGGCGGCGTCAGCGCGCACAGCTGTCTTCAATGACAATTAGCTTGGCATAAAAGCCCAGCATGTGCTCAGCAACGGCATCCTTTTCGCTTTCAGAGCCTTTCATGAGCTTTTGAGAGAGTCTTTGAGGGTATCTCCAACCTGTGTCTACAGAGGGAGATCGAGAAGCAGCTTCTCCCGGTCCAGAGCGTGTATACGCAGTGGCAGATGGTTGAGCTGGGTTGTTCTCCCTTGCCTGGCGTCCTTTGGGTCCGGTCCTTCAAGAGTGGTACGTATATAGGAAGCAAGTTTCCTAAAAGAGCAACACGGTTGTGCAGCGTGTCTTTTTCAAGACATCGCTCCAACCGTGCGTTTCTGGTTGCGGTGGTTTCCTGTCCCCGGATGATGGGCACCAGCACTGCGTTTCATGTCTGGGGGTCCAGCATGTTAATGCGGTGCTCGCGGGCAGTGCATGCCGTCATTGTGATGTCATGTCTGCTGCGCAGTAAAGATCGCGGCTCGCTCTTGCAAAAGAGCGACCCACCCCAGTTGTCCCCCGCATTGCGGTTGGCACTCGGGCAGATCTGAGGGTTTCAGTGGGAGTAAATCCACTGGCTCCAGGCTCGCAGACCTCTCGCTCCTCCACACGCTCCATCCAAGCTTCAGGTGAGAGAAGCGCTCCATCCTCGGATGGTTGCCCTCTCACTTGATGTCACCGAGGATCAGATGTCCATCGCTACATTGGAGGATGGGCTGTCAATGTCTGATGAGGAAGCAAACCCGCTCACTCCCTCCCTCCGGGGCGGTGAGCACGGCGTTGGCATCTAAAAAGCAAACATGATGGCCGTGCTTTCCCAGGCTGTTTTGGCCGTGGGTCTGGCGATGGTTTATCCTCCAGCACCGCGGCCGGACCAACTAGAGGGGTGTGATGTGGAGGATATAAAGAAGGCAAGACCTTCTAAGCCTCCACATCCCCTTCTTCCTGGATGTGCACAGTAAGCCCACGCAGTACGCTGTGTGCGCCTCCGCCCTTAGCACCTAGCTAACCCGCGCCCACCTGCGCGGGTATGGTTCCGACCCAGGACTGAGCGTGAGCTCCGCACCGCAACCGACTAAAAGTCGGCTGTGTGTGCACCTGGGAAGGACGATGGTCACATTAGTGGCCCTGGAACGCCACCTTGGGCTAAACCTGGTCGATATGCGTGATGCTGACAAAGTTTGCTTTCTTAGCTCACCCATATCCCAGGCTGGCCTGTTCGGCGACACCGTCAGTGAATTCGCCCAGGAATTCACACCGGTGAGCGAGCAGTCGGAGGCGATGGGTATACCATCTCTTGGTGGGATCTTAAAACCGCTCCCTCCTGCCGAGCCATCCACATCCCCTGCTTTTCATCGAGGGCGCTCGCTTGTGGCTTTGCTTTGCTGCCCCCGCCTGCGCCTCTGGCCAAGTGGCTGCGCCAAGCATCTCGCAGGCAACCAGCGCCCCCCGACCCAGGGCGCCGCTAAGTTTGGTAAACGGACCGCGAATCGTCCCTGAGACAGGCCATCTGGAGAGGAGGGAATTTGCTCTTTCCCCGCTGGAGGGTGGGGCTCTTCATCTAACGGCGTTAAAATGCTATCAAATAACCAGAGAAAGAGCATTTTTTTCTCTTCCCCGGATGTGACAGCCCGAACACTGCCAGTCTGGGACGCTATGCCTTCCAGCTCACCGGATCGGTGCACTTCGCCAGTGGCTCATGAAGCGCGAGAGAACGGTCTCCTTTCTCTCCCCCTCCCAGCGCCCCCTCTGGAGTATCGGTGCAAGACGAGAGTGAATCTCTCGCCTCCAGCTCTCTCGCGGGACCCCAGCGCTCCCCGGTTGAGCCCACCCACTCGGCACTGCCCCACCGATAGTACGTCAGCGATCGTGTGGACAAAGCCACTTGTGAGGGCTCTGCCTGCCTGGTTAGCGCGGGCCAGCCCATCGCAATGGCTCATCCGCACGATCAGACTCGGCTACGCGATTCAGTTTGCGAAACGGCCTCCCAAGTTCACAAGTGTGTATTTCACCAGGGTCAGCCCTGTGTCCTCCCCTGTCTTGCGAGAGGAGATTGCTGTCCTCCTGGCGAAGGATGCAATCGAGCCGATCCCTCCAGCCGGGATGGAGAGCGGGTTTTACAGCCCGTACTTCATCATACCAGAAAGAGCGGTGATCTACGGCCAATCCTCAATCTGCGCATTTTGAACCGCTGGCTTCACAAGCTGCCATTCAGAATGCTTACGCAGAAGCGCATGCTCTGGTGCGTTCGTCCTCAGGATTGGTCTGCAGCAGTAGACCTGATGGACGTGTACTTTCATGTCTCCATACTTCCATGCCACCGTCAGTTCTGCGGTTTGCGTCTGAAGTCGAGCCTGGCAGTACAAGTCCTCCCCTTTTGGCTCTCTCAGTCTCCGCGGGTTTCACCAAGCTCGCGGAAGGTGCCCCAGCTTCGGCTTGCGGGCATCCGCATACTCAATTGTCCCAGCGACTGCTGATTTCAGCACGCTCGCGGGATTAATTGATTACGCACAGAGACAGGGTGTTTCGGCACTTCGACCTATTGGGGCTTCAGGTCAACCGAGAAAAGAGCAGCCTCGTCCCCGTGCAGAGCAACTCTTTTCTCGGGTTAGAGCTGGACTCGATCACCATGACGGCGCACCTCCCCCGAAAGCGCGCCGAGCTGATGCTGGCCTGTCTGAGAGAGTTCGACAGGAAACTGTGGTCCCACTGATATTATTTCAGAGGTTCCTGGAGCATATGGCATCCGCAGGCGCTGTCTCGCCACTCGGATGCTCCATATGTGACCACTTCAGCATTAGCTTCATGATCTGGTCCCAAGACGCGCATGGCACGTGAACGCTCATCGGGTGACTGTCACTCCGCTGTGTCGCCACGCCCTCAGCCTCTGGATGGACACTGTCTTTCTATAGGCCCGCGGGCCTCTAGAACAAGTGTCCAGGCATGTTATCATTTGACAGATGCTTCCAGTACGCGCTGGAAGCTGAAAGCTGTGGCTCCATGGTAGGAACCTGGTTGCATTGGCATCTTAACTGCCTGGAGCTTTTGGCAGTGTATCTAACACTGTGCCGTTTTTTACCGGCGTTAGAAGGGAAACATGTGCTGGTCAGGACGGACAGCACGGCGGCGATGGTGTATATCAACCGCAAGGGGGATATCCGCTGTCTCCGCATGTCTCAGCTCGCTCAACATCTGCTCCACCGGAGTCATACGTGGCAAAATCGCTGCATTCCATTTTTACCTGCCGAGCTCAACCGTGCAGCTTGGGAAAATGGGGGCTCCACCCCCGATTGTCCAGCTGTTATGGGTGCGTTCTGCGCATTGGCTACACAGCTGGCCCCGGGGCGTGCGTAATACGCATTTCTCCAGTGAGCCTACTCGCACAGATGCTGTGTAAAGTCAGGGAGGACGAGGAACAGGTCTATGCATTGCGCCTCTCGGGCTCAATCAAACCTGTATTCCAGCTCTCTCCTCGTGATGGCCCCTCCCTGGCATGTCCCCTGGAAGAAACTTCTTCTTTGGGGACAGGCACCGTTTGGCACCCGCACCCAGATCTATGGAACCTCATGTGTGGCCCATAGATGGCGTGCGGAGGACTTAGGTGACCTACCGTTTAGGTGGTTAACACCATCACTCAGGCCTAGAGCACCCTCTATGAGGCATGTCTATGCCCTGATGTGGAGTCTATTCGCTGTGTGGTGTACTTCTCTTCGAGAAGGAAACCCCAAACATGCCAGATCAGTGTGATGCTATCCTCCTTCAGTTGGCTGTAGGCAAGGCTGTCCCCTCCGCTCTGAGGGGTTGGCGTTGCGATCATCCCCGCTCTAAGGACGCAGCGATGG
Source organism: Danio tinwini (assembly GCA_903798205.1). Taxonomy (NCBI): domain Eukaryota; kingdom Metazoa; phylum Chordata; class Actinopteri; order Cypriniformes; family Danionidae; genus Danio; species Danio tinwini. The sequence goes on from CAIGQZ010032280.1 coordinate 5,588,319, forward strand.
CGGCGCGCTGGGAAAGCATCGCCTCATCATCCAGTCCCCAGAGGTGCGAGATGTGGATATTATTATCCTGTCCCCTCTCTTACCCATTTAAAGATCTCTCTTAGGAGAGGTCTGCTCGATCACTCGACTCAGTATCTATATGATTTCTGTCCAGGTAGACAGCTCTGCTGGTCGCGTTGGCATCGGTCAAATGGGCGTGTATCTGGAGGCATTTTCGGTCAGCGAAATGTGCCAGCGTTTTGGGCCGGCCCACTCTCACGTTTATCTGAGACCCCGGCCCACCTAGGTGCCCTAGGTTCCTACAGCACTCGTTTAGACTATGTAGTGAACCTGCAAGCGCTGCCCACGGAGGAGGCAGACCAAGCTCCTTTATTACTGTGTCCTGTTCGCGATTTGCGCATTACAAACGGACCGTACTCAGAGCTTAGATCCTCTGAGCAGCTTTTTAAATGTTACAGTGATTGGCAGAAGGGAAGTGCTGTATCTAAACAGAGGTTGGCCCACTGAACACTGAATGCCATTAGCACACGGCGCCTCTATAACAGACATTGTAAGAGCTGCGGGCTGGGCGACACCTGAGCATTTGTGAGATTTAATCTTCGTATGGGATCCCCGCTGGCGATCCCATACGCTCACTCAGCCACGATGTAGTCCCCCCTCCTAGGCTGGCTCGTGTCTTCCCTCCCCGCTAACCATCTGCTCATATGTGCACTCCCCCTTCTCAAGGCTAGTCCATATGCTATTTTGTCACCAGGCTCCCCCTCCGGGCAGCAGGTGGCCTCCGCAGCGTCCTCCCTATCGGGACTGAACGCTTTCCCAACGTACTGTCGTATTTAAAATTCCTAGAAACTAACTAGGTGTATTTTACGACTCCCCGAAAAATATATCTGAACCAGAAAAGGTAAGTAAGGTGAGTAAGGGCCAGGGGACACGTTAGAAGACTGCGCCTCCGTTGATGCAGGTGCCCTCGTGCTGCTGCGTGGCCCACTCCTTACCGGAGACGTGGTAAGGTTCTTTCGTTGTGGCGCTTTCCATAAATTTCCCCATAGTGGAAGTTTTTCCACATAGCATTGAAGTTCCCTCCTGAAGCGGGAACGCTCTGGTTACTAAAGTAACCCTCGTTCCCCAAGGGGGGAACGGAAATGCTATGTTCCTTCGCCACAACGATTGTCCCTTAGCTGTTGAGAGTGAAAGCCTCTGCAGCTAGAAAAGATGCCGTTGCTGAGCACATGCTGGGCTTTTATGCCAAGCTAATTGTCATTGAAGACAGCTGTGCACGCTGACGCCAACAATTCATTGGCATTTCATTGGCCTGTTTTTATACTCTTTCAGATGATTGGATTCTGACAAAATCCCCATAGTGGAAGTTTTTCCACATAGCATTTTAGTTCCCCCCCTCGGGGAACAAGGGTTACTTTAGTAACCAGAGCGTTTTGTACTATCATTTACAAAACCAACCCAGGCAAGGTGACACGGTGGCGCAGTGGGTAGCACAATCGCCTCACAGCAAGAAGGTCGCTGGTTCGAGCATCAGCTGGGTCAGATGGCATTTCAGTGTGGAGTTTGCATGTTCTCCCAATGGTTGCATGGGTTTCCTCTGGGTGCTCCGGTCTCCCCCACAAGTCCAAAGACCTGCGCTATACAGTAAGTGAAATGAATAAACTAAATTGGTATGTGTGTGAATGAGTGTGAGTGTGTATGTGTGTTTCCCAGTACTGAGTTGCAGCTGGAAGGGCATCCGCTGTGTGAAACATATGCTGGATAAGCTGCCAGTTCATTCCGCTGTGGTGACCCCTGATAAATAAAAGGACTAAGCCGAAGGAAAATAAATGTTAATTTACAAACTCTTTTTCAGTGTAATTAATGCATTTACTAACACGATTTACAGTATTATACAGCATTTATTATTTATAATGCATTATTAAAAATCCTAATGTGTGCTTGTTACAGGTTTTTTCAGTCGCTTTAGTGCATTTCTCACAACACTATTTACATTTGCACAACAATTAATGCATTTCTCAAAACAATTAGTACAAACTGCAAAACCTAGTGGATAACCTGCAAAAGTGTGTCACTTGCTCAAAATGGAGAGCTCATTCCTTAAAAGCAAGTATTCATGTCAATGAAAGTGTCAGTGTCATCAAATTGCAAAGTCCTGCCACCATTGTTTATGAATAAGATAGTCAAATGGCTTTGTCATGTTTTCATTATGACAGTTTACTCTGTAAATATTTTCCAATGCCAAAGTCTGATTTTGGTGACATGCCTGAAAATGCTCAAGACAGCACTATATACTATTTGCACAGCCATTTGAAAACTACAGTAAAGTTAGACATCACTGCATTTATCTGAGTAAAAGACACTGAATATGTATGTTTCACATTTTTACTGCATTTGCTCTTTACAATTCCAATTTATTCACAGCATTGTGCAAAAGAATAAATACACCCTTATTTACAACAAACATAAACTTCCTTTGGGTAGAGCTGTGCACAACTGTAAACAATATTGCAGTACATATTGGAACTTAAGCTACAAAATACACAGGTCTGTAAATCATTCATGAAACTGTTCAATTTAGAAGACAATTTTTTCAGAAAAAAAGATTTAATTATTTTTTTTAAATAAAATTTCTTTGACAGATTTTGACAACTAGTTCAACATTTAATGACTCAAATAATGAAATGAGGACTATTAGTTTTATATGGAATGACTATTCAGCATCCACAAGTTTAGTTAATTTTGACTGACATGACATAAGCAAATGATAATGTTATAAAACAGCAGAGAGTTGTATGAAAGCAATTGATGCATGTCCACAAGCATTTGCAATTTGCTGGAAGGAATGAGAAACTGCTACTAAATGGTGTGCACAAATGACTAATTGTTTTGAGAAATGCATTAACTGTTGTGCAAATGTAAATAGTGTTGTGAGAAATGCACCAAAGCGACTGAGAAAAACTGTAACATTATTAATGCATTGTGAGTTAACAAGAAGGAACAGTGACTGTATTTTCATTATGCAACATAACAAAAAATAAATAAACATTGTCATAAATGTATTATTTGAAAATAAACTATTAAATACATCTTATTGTTAAGAGTTACCCCTTAATCTAACAGTAATCTGAACACCACGGCAAGGTAAAGCAAAGCTGTATTTTTGGTTATATCTCAGGCCTTTTAAGATCAAGCCTGGAAGCACTTTATGCTAAGTTAATTTACCCAAATATATCCACACCAGAGCGCACAACATCAACGGCGCTGTTAATAGAAACCTGCTGATCCATAACAGTTTTACAGTTAGATGTTCACTGGGGGCAGTGCAATATTTACCTTAATATCAGTGATCGATCAGAGGATTTGCAAGCCGGCATAAGGCGTTTAATTATAATTGCGTCAGGATCGGTGTTGTAGTGGCAGCAGGATTTGAATAAGGTCACATCTCGGGCTAACCTTGCAAGTGTAATGCTATATTAAATGCCACTCATGTTAAGTGTGTTGAAACCCTTTCTGATGCAGTCACTCCATAATATAAAGGTTAAATTGAAAAATGTCCCCTCCTGAGCACAAAGCAAGCCATGATTGATACACCTTAGAAGGAAAATAAATGTTAACAGGCTTCTGCTGTAAACTGGCTGCTTTATGACTGATATGTATTCTAATGGAGTGCTCGGATCACATTTAGTCAGACTTCATAGAAATGGAAAAGGTCAGGCAGAGAGATTAGGGAGATTTGGAGAAGGTTAGACTGCACTTGTCTGACACTTTGTTAATATTCAGTTATGTCTATTCAAATATGCCAACGCACTTCTATGCCATTAATAACAGTTTTCTGGACAAGTGAAATGGACTTTTTACTGGTGTGTGAGTGTGTGTATTTTTAGAAATAGTTCAAAAGAAACACTATATACACAATGAATACAATAAAATATTTGGTTTTATTCAAATAGTTAAACGTAAAATGTAATTTGATCTATTAACAAATGGGAATATTTTAATTAACTGGTTTACATAAAATATGATTTAATTATGCTTAATTTTAATTTAATAAACTGTTCTTAATCAATCAATCAATCATTCAATCAATCAATCAATCAACAAACCAACCAATCAGTCTGTCTGTCTGTCTGTCTGTCTGTCTGTCTGTCTGTCTGTCCGTCTGTCTGTCTGTCTGTCTATTATTTTTCCATCACTAAATTAATCTAAATACATTATTTATGGCAAAGCAAAAATATTAGTTAAATAAGAAACGTCCTGGTTACGTCCGTAACCCACGTTCCCCGAATAAGGGAACGGAGACGTGTGTCTGTAGTAAACAGACTTTTGGGAGTGCGTTAGACGACCAATAGTCTGTTTACTACAGACACATGTTGGAGTTCTCTATAAAGGGGAATGTCCTGGTTAAGTCCGTAACCCACGTTCCCTGAATAAAGGACGTGTGTCTGTAGTAAACAGACTATTGGTCGTCTAACTCACTCCCACAAGTCTATTTACTACAGACCCACGTTGGAGTTCCCTATGAAGGGGAACAATTGCTCCTTACAGTTTTTTTGTTCATGTTTGTTTGTTTTTCTATTACTTCACTAAATGCATGCTAAATATAACCCTCATTTATTCATTTCTTAAGCAAATGATAATGTTACAAACAGCAGAGAGTTGTATGAAAGCAATTGATGCATGTCAAAAAGCATTCGCAATTTGTTGGAAGGAATGAGAAACTGCTACTATGATGTGCACTAATGACTAATTGTTTTGAAAAATGCATTAACTGTTGTGTAAATGTAAATAGTGTTGTGAGAAATGCACCAAAGCGACTGTAAAATAACTAATCTAAACCCAACGTCTCTTTTATAGGAGATTTTTAATTATTTAAAATCATAAAGGTGTTTGACAAAGGAAGAAAGAGGCTTTAAGCAGAATATGCCATATTTAACATTTTATTGGCTTTAAATTGGTGTTCAAAAATCATATTTTGTAGATCCCAGAATTTGTTAAACAGACGAACAGATCAAATTTGAAATATAAGTGTTTACCAGGCTGATTTGATTTTGACCAAGAGCCATCGACCAAACCAAATCTAGGCCTCTACTATATTATGGTATATACAATGGCTACAACACAATGGATTTAGCCAAACAATAGCACAGCGCAGCAAATCTCACTTTTCCCCTGAAAAACTGACATTCTCAAATGTTTTCCCAAGTTTAAAGATGCTTCAGAATAAGCAGAGATTAGCGGTTAGCATGAAACAGCCCAGGGAGGAGTGTGAGCCACAGAGCCGCGGGCAGCATGTGCTCAGTCTATCAGTGATTGATACGGATCACAGACTGTCAAGGGCCAATGATACACATTATAAACAACATATGTAAACACTGCAGTCGTTCAGCAGTGGTGCAGTAAGCAGGGAAAGAAAGCTGATTATACTCAAGCCTATAGCTATGTTAGCGCATTTGTTTGCAAACACTTCACTAACTACAAAGCTGTGTCCGCGACACCAACACACTCCAGCTGAGCGGCACATTTTACTGGTTAAAGGGGGAAAAAGAGGATAAGAGTTGTGTTTGGAAACACTTTACAGTAAGGTTCTATTGGTTAACATTATTTATTGCAACTAGCTAACAGTGAACAATTGATTTGTTTATGTTGTAGTTGTTTATGTTTCCTCTGTAAGTCCATTATAAGAACACTCTGCATTTTTTCTTTGGAAATAGACATGTTTAAATAGTTTAGATTTACCATTTTTTGAATCCGTTAAGCAGGTCTGGGGTGCGTTTCCCAAACAACGACGTAACTCGTGGCTGAGCTATCATAGTACGATGCATCTTTTGGGAAAAGAACAATGCAGTGACGAGTGTAAACCCGTAGTTTCTCTGTCGCAGATCCATCGCTTGAACCATGTTAGTTATAGCATAAAACGCCCATAATAATGCTCTAAACAGGGTGGAGTAACTTCTTTAGAGAACAACCCCATCATTTCTTTATGCAAATTATATTGTTTTGGTAAAAACATGCACTCGTTTTCCATATTAATTGAAATATATGTAAATGGCACATATAGGGCCTCTGTTTGCTTTACTAACATTATTAAAAATTTGAACATTACATATTCTAATCTAAAACTTAAAATCACTTACAAAAGATAACACTATTCTAATATCTTATAAATATAAATCATATAAATAAATAAATAAATATTGAGGCTATTTATTATAAATATATTTACTTTAATAACAATATTAATAATCAGCTTCAGAGGTGTAGTTTCAAGTGCTCAAGTTTGCGAGTGTTCATTGGAACAATGGATTTGGGAAACGGCAAATAAATGAACTATGTTTGTAACGACGGATCTTGCGACCTTAGTTTGCTAACGATGCTTTTGGGAAACGCACCCCAGGCTGGCAGGAGCACTTTTAGCTTAGCTTAGCATAGATCAAGGAACGTTTGGCCTGCTGCAGTCATGGCAGCAGTGTTCCTTGATTATTACGCCAGAATAATAGTATAATCCCTAGCCAAATCAACCTAGAAAATAGCAACTTTACATTTTGTCATTTTGTTTTAGTACACGATGTAACTACAGAGGAGTCAAGCTTTAAATTCAAAAATGATCAATGCATTTTGTTTCATTTTTTGAAGCGTATGGTATAGTCTAACCGAGTCATATGCTAAGCTAAGCTAAGCTAAGCTAAAAGTGTTTAAACCCGGAGGTTGGCTGAATGGATTCAAAAATGTTTAAACTATTTTTTTTTACTGGAGGTGTTTTATTAAACGAGCATTTTTTTAAATGAATGTAACATTAACAGATGCATCTTTTTATTTTAATAATTAGTGCTGGGTAGCAACTGATTACATGTAATCTGGGTTATGCAATCAGATAACAGACATGTTATTAGTTATTTGACTTTTAATTGTTTAAATGATTACAAATCTTTCACATATTGGCAGTTAAGTATTTTAAATAAACCGATTCTCTATTTTTGAAAGATTCTAATGAATTTTGTATCATTTGCCTTTGAATTTCCATAACAAACAGTCTATTTATGAATGTCATGTACATTTGTGGTCCATGTTTCTGAATTAGGGGACAAATTAGTAATTTAGGTACTTTTTTAGTATCAGGCCATATATTGTAAGTTAATGAGGCACTGGTATGGTACAATTAACATTAATTCCATTAAGAAATGTCTTAGAGGTAGAGTGTAATTTGTTAACCTTATCTAACGCACTAACATAATCATAATCAAATCAATTTAGAACATTTATTAAACTTTATTAATGCTAGTTAACAAATAAAATGGTTCATGTTAATGTTTACAGTGCGTCTTAAACAGGTTATATATTATATATAATATATATAAAATGAAAATTTGACTGATTTTGTTTT